>BSBK01000241.1:0-600000 GCA_027943335.1 Chamaecyparis obtusa | reverse complement strand
AATACTTAATCATTTAAGCTAAGCATAAAGAGAAAGAGAAAAGATAAAGTTTAGCGAACACTAATTCACCCCCCCTCCCCCCCCCCTCTCAGTGTTCCCATTCCTAACACTCCTATGCTAGTGCATGAATAAGATTTCCATGTATCTGAAATTTCTTGCATGCCCTAGAAAAATGAAAGGAATATGTTTCCATAGTAGGACAATAATAACCCATATAGATGATTTTTCTAGCCAAGGAGGGACCACTTGAATGTGTCCCACAAATACCCTCATGTACATCTCGCAAGGCAGTTTGAGCTTTATCATCCTCAAGACATCGTAGGAGAGTACCATCAAGACCTCACCGATAGAGGGTAGGAGGTCATTTTTTAGATAAGAATAGATTTTTCCACAAATTTGGGAGTCTTTTCCAATAATATGACATATAATACGCGTATCAAGATCATCATATGCAACACAAGTCAAGGATTCCACCAAGAACTCAAAATAGGCCTTGGTATCCTTGTTGGAAATTTGCCTGAGCTAAGTACATAGATGTTGTCATTATGGAAACATATGATTCACATGGAGAGCACAAAGGTCAGAGAGCAAGTATAGCAGAGCACATTGCAAATTTTTCTAAGTGTGAGACAGGGTTTTCACCAGTGAACCAGGAAATAGTTCTTGTTTGCAACATTGACTGAAGTAAGTTTAGTGCTTGTGCACTCGAACATAGACTCTATGGTGACTAATGATGACCCATCTCAGAGCACAAGTCAGTACAGAATGTATGGAAAGAGTTATGATAGTTTTATCGAAGACAATGTGAAGCCAACAGGACAGAATATGAAGACAAAATTGGTAAAGAGTTAAGGGATTATTTTGTTTATCAAAATAATGTCTTAACAATATAAAGGGATGACATCCTAGATGTTAACCCTTAGATAAAGTTATTTGGTATTATGGCAGCTGACCATGTAAATTTATTAGCCTTAATAACTTGTATAAATGTAATTGTAAATTGTAAGAAGGAAAGACTGATGATGTAATATGCAAGATATATGATAGCGATAGTGAAAGAGTAGAAAAGTGATATTGATGCAAGTATTATAAGGTTATGTACCTTGACCCCTTTTTTTAATCAGTGTATATTGTAAATTACTTGTTTGGGTAGTGGTCTCAGCTGGTAATCACATTTTGTACTACAACTCCTAACAGGGTTGAGGCTTCTAACAAGGCCTATAGTCCCTTAATCGGAACTGATACACTATATGATTGTAATAGACTCCTAACAGTGTCAACATCCTTAACAAGATACTTTTGATTAGTGGATCTTTGTGGGTACCATCCCCACCAAGGTTTTCCCTTGGCCAAGGTTTCCTCGAGAACAAATAATGTGTTATGAGTTCTTTAGTCTTATGCATGTTATTTAGTTTCTTATGTTATGCATGTATAAAGGTAATTTGTTATATCCATAATTGGGAAAAAGTTAAAGTTTGTAGAATACTATTTCACCCCCCCTCTCAATATTCCCTATTTCTAACATTTGGTATCAGAGCTTAGTTACTTGGAGAAGAATCATTCAAGGAAAGCCTAGCAGCTTGAATAAGATCTCTATGGATATGGATTAGCTACAGAAAAATCTTGAAGAAGCTCTTGAATAGATTGATATGCTTACTGACAAGAGAGACACTCTGAAGGGGAAATATGATGATGCAAAGAACCTCATTGAGAAACTAAAAAAGAATTTGGAAGATCTAAAATCTTTAAAGGAATCCAAAATTCTTATTGAAGATTGTGATGACAATTTAGAAAAGGAAAATGAGATCCTTAAGCATGAACTAAAGATAGAAAATTTGAAGCTCATTTTGAAAGATGGAAACAACAAGAATGATGAAAATCTAAGATCTGAGAATGAAAGATTGAACATTGAAAATGAAGGACTGAAATCCAAACTTGGCAGTTTAACATCTGAACTTGAGAAAGTCAATTTGTAGTATGTTGAACTTGAGAGATACAACAAGATTATGAAAGGTGAATTGACTCAATCCAAACAACAACTTGAAAGGCTATATTCAACTAGTGAGAATATTGATGAACAAGCATCTTTTCAAAAACCATTCTATGATTAGACTGGACTTTGATTTAACACTCTTAAAGAAAATGATGAAAGCAAGGAACTAGATCTAAAAATATGTGAGAGTATAGAAGAAAAGAAGTCTGATGAGATCAACAAATCTGAAGATACACCTAAAGAAGAAGAATCACCGAAGCAAGAAGAATCACCCAAAGGTATGCAAAGAGAATTCAAAGGTAGATGTTTCACTTGTAATACTATTGGTCATATGAAGAGACATTACATAGGTAAGCAATTTAAACCTCTTAATGGTTATTGTTATAAGTGTCATATATTTGGACATAGAGTTATTGAATGTAGAAAACCTAAATTTATTCAGAATAACAATAATAGTAGAATGTTTAGGAATACTGAAAATATAGATAAGAAGCCTACTGATGATATGAATAGAAGAAATGGAATAGTATGTTATAGATGCAACAAGGTTGGACATATTGCTAGAAAATGCAGATCACAGATTAATCCACCTAGACCAAGATATGGGAACAATGGAATTTTTTGTCCAATATGCAACAAGATTGGACACACAACAAGGTTTTGCAGAATGAACAATGGAGTTTTTCATCCTAACCCTAACCCTAGAAATCATGAAAGAAGAAATGAAGATGCAGGAAACAGATAGAAAGGTTGTTGTAGTAATGCAGATGAAGTGAAGTTTGTTAAAGGCACAGATCAAGGAGATATATTCAACATGGAAGGTAATTAGAAAGGTGAAGTATCAAGTGGTAAGAATGAATCCTTACCTAACCTATCTCAAAGCACTTAATTTATGAAAATTACTGTAGATTAGGGACTTAGAATTAGTGTAGAAGTAGATTTATGATGAATTAAGTCATGCATAGTTAATGCAAGGTATTTTATGATGTACTAATGCTATGGTTAAGAGCGCGAAGAAAAATACTATGTTTTTCAAGATCACAAGAAGTTTTGAGTTTTATAGGTTAGCAGAAACAACTTTTTGGAAAGAAGCGGCAAAAGAATTGAATGCGATGTCAGATCTAAGTGAGATTGAATTAATATAAGGTTATGATCAGTATTATTTGATCATCAAAGTGAATTGAAGTATTAAGAAGATCAAAGAGTAGTGATTGGAAGCATTTTACAATGATTTGGTGAAGGATTTGAGGGCCGAATCTATGCAAGCCCTAGAATCGTGAAATTCAGGTATTTTACATGGCAGATCTATGAATCAGTAAAAGGAATTTGAAGTAATCATGGATGTTTCTTTAATTCATAATGTCAAAGACAAAAATAGACCTAGAATGAAGAAGGAATCCATAGAACCCTTGAAAGAAGATGACCCTAGTTTAGCTTTATCATCCGTACCAGATGAAGTTTTGCATTTAGAGAATGTGAGAAGTTATCTTGGATGTAGGTTAAAAACCATCAATGATAGTGATTTTACAAATGAGTATTAGAAGATTTACAATCAGGACATGTCATTGAAAGAAGGATATGGTCATTTGAAAGACAATGAGATTATTAAGTATGCATTGCAGTATGAGTTTGATAATGAAGAATGCACTAAGATAATCCTTAGCAAAATTCATAATGGGAAGTTTGGCTAGAAGATAGAGTGATAGACATCACAGTTGATTTGATTCATGAAGTCAGTAGTTTGTATAAAAATGGTGCTATTCCTTTAAATGAGAAGAATATGAGGAAAATAGTCATGGACAACACAGGTTCATCATATAATGGTAGAGGAATTGTGATTAGTAAGATCAAACAAGATGATGTGAGATACTTATGCAAGTTCCTAACCACTAAATTTTGTGCAAACTCAATAGAAGATGACATGGTAGTTGGAATGGTACACATAGCTTATTTGATGTGTGTTGACAAGGTACCAATTGATATGTGTGAAATTCTAAGAATACCATTATTTGAGAACTTGGAAAAGATCAAGAAGACAAAGTATGTACAATTTAGATTTTCATCTTTGGTCACATACATGTTTTTCCACCTATTGAGAATATTTCCTTACACCATTTCAAATGATTGGAATGGTGAACAATCTACTATGGAAATGATAAATAAAGTATATATGAAACATGTTATTGACAAAGTGAATGAAAGTGTTAATGTTAGTGATGAAGACATTTTAGAAATTGCTAACTAGCAGATCAAGGATCCCACAGTCTATTGTGAAGAAGTATAAAAATGAGATTTGTTTCATGGTTGACACTGAATTTACCTATATTGAAGTAGTGGAGCCTAGAATTGAGTTCATAGACCCTCTTGGCTATGAGATATCTGAGGCAGAAATAAAAGAATATGTTGGCAGGTTACTTAAGTGTAAGTTGGACACCTAGTGCAATATATTTGGAACTTTTGAAGAGAACTTCAACTCTGCTAAAGCTATAATTGAAGAGAAGTAGTCTAAGAAGAGAGTTGATAGCTCTATAAAGAAAATATTGAAAGATACAGGGATGACAGAACATGATTTTGAAACAGCAAAGAAGATAGTAGCAGCAATCAGAGGTATTGGACAGAAAGAGATCTTGTCTGTACCACCCTTATCATCTAGTGCAGTACAACATGAAGCTACACAAGTCAAGGTGAAAGTAGAGGAACCAAAGATGGAACAAGAAGCAAGCAGACCTACTAGGTCTACCTCCTCCACACCTAGCAAGAGAATGAAAGAAATTGCCACTAGACCTGGTAAGAGGCAAAAAACTTTGGTGCCACCAATTCCTAGGAAAGTTGTAGTAATTAAAGATGATGACACTACTTTGGTTAAGAATAAAGCATGGAAACCTAGAGTTGAGAGAGTGAATGAAGAGATCATAAAAGATGGAGACTTTACAAGAATGAACAAGTACTACAGTCTTTATGACTATTTAGATAGACTTAATTTAGAGAATGCAATTGTAAAACTTATGATTTTGATAGATAAGAATTTTGATACTATTTAGGGTCAGATACCTGATGACTTATATAAAAAACTTGTAAATAGAAAGAAGAGAGCACAAGAAGAAGACACTACTATCAGAGGGAATCTTGTGAGAAAGCTTTGTGATGTGAGAGATGATGGAAATCTTAAGAAAATCTTGAAGAACTTAAGCACCCATCTAAGAACCAAAAGGAGAACCATTCTAATTATGGGAGGC
Organism: Chamaecyparis obtusa; assembly: GCA_027943335.1. Lineage (NCBI taxonomy): Eukaryota > Viridiplantae > Streptophyta > Pinopsida > Cupressales > Cupressaceae > Chamaecyparis > Chamaecyparis obtusa. The sequence continues at coordinate 594,771 of BSBK01000241.1, read as the reverse complement.
AGATATGAAGAAGTTAATTCTGATATAGAGTAGGCAATAATCAAGGTTATGGTAGAAATTGTTCGAGAGCCATCAGTTGTAGTAGAGAAAGAAGGTGAAGCAAAGAAAGAGGATATTCCCTCTCCTCTAGCCATAAATATTGAAGATGAAAGCATGAATATAGAAGGAACAAAGGTCACCTTGGATACTGATGACAATGTATTCAAGAATTTAGAGAACATTGTTGACAATTTTGCTCTTGATGAACCAGATACAGAAGTAGAGCAAACCCAAACTGTCAAAGAAGAACCTAAAAAGACTGAGATTCAAGCACCCCTTTCTACCAAAGAAGATATCAATCTTACTCCTGAGACTAGAAAGAAGAATTAAATTGGATCTTTGTTTGAAGATATAGGAAAGGAAGTTGATGATGATGATCAATTGGAATTGATCACCTCATTGAATAAGATCATTGGCAAGAATAAGAAAGTAAAGAATCTTGAAGGGAGTCTGAAGGAAGTGCTAAGTGTTCCATTCATTCTCATGAGAGATGGGTTCATGTGAACCACTACTCATGAATCATGGGTCAATGAGTTTGACTCAAAAAAACTACACAGTTGAATCCTAATAGCAATATCACAATTTGACTTGCTATGGAAAATATCTCCTACTTATTAACTGAGAAGTTACAAAGAATTTTAACTACATAGATTGAAGAGGCAGACCCTCTAGAGAAAGCTAAGAAGGTAATAAACACTTTTGACAATGAATTTACAAATCTATCTGATATTGCAAAAGTGAGAGCTCAAGCAGCTTATGAAGTAGAAACGCTTTTGAACATTAGTCAGAACATCAGAAATGATATCAATAGTCTTGATATCTGTATCAAGGATTTGAGGAAGCATTTGGGAATAGGAAAATCTTTGTACATGCAGTGTACAAAATCAGAGACTTTAATAGTAGAAGAAGATTAGAAGATAAAGTTGAAGGAAGTAGAGATTCATAATGAATCAAACCTTCTTTCTAGCCCTAATGTGAAGATTTGTAATATTGAGAAGAAAGTTCAGAAGCTTTATGATGAAATAAGAATTTTGCAAGATGAGAAGAGCATAAAAATGAGGAGACTCGCTCTTTTGAGAGAAAACACTTCTATGAAGTTAAGCATTATTAAAGAGCAGTTGGAAGAATGTCTTTCAACAAAGACATATTTTCAGAAGTTTAACTTTGAGAACCTTCAAGCATGTCAAATAGCATCTTATGGACTGAGCACTTTACTCAATGTGGTAGATTCCATTAAGAAATCATGGGAGAAGGAGATAGAATCCATGAAGATTGATTTTGTAGATTGTGTTGCAAGCCTACCGGCTTTGCAATAAGAGATTAAGGTATAATCTTTTTGAGATATAGTTTTGTAGCCCTCCCTACTTTATTTTGTCATTGTTGTCAAAGGGGGAGAGATATAGAGTAGAAAATTGATATATAATATAAGGATTGATACTCTTAGGAGGAGTATTGTATTAGAGATTATATTTTAAGGAGTTATAAGGATAGTATATAGATCTTATACTATGGCCACAATTTTGAGACAATTATTTTTTTTTTTGATCTTGTACACTTAGCATATTTTCTCATATGTTGCCACCAATGACAAAGGGGGAGATTGTTGGAAGTTTGGTTGAGCTGAGTACATAGATGTTGTCATTATGGAAACATATTATTCACATGGAGAGTGCAAAGGTCAGAGATCAAGTATAGAAAAGCGCATTGCAAATTTGTCTAAGTGTGAGATAGGGTTTTCACCAATGAACCAGGAAATAGTTTTTGTTTGCGATGTTGACTGAAGTAATTTCAATGCTTGCACACTTGAAAATAGACTCTATGGTGACTAATGATGACCCATCTCAGAGCACAAGTTAGTATGGAATGTACGGAAATACTTATGGCAGTTTTACCGAAGACAGTGTGAAGCCGACAAGACAAAATATGAAGACAAAATTGGTAAAGAGTTAAGGGATTATTTTGTTTATCAAAATAATGTCTTAACAATATAAAGGGATGACATCCTAGATTTTATCCCTTAGATAAATTTATTTGGTATTATGATAGCCGACCATGTAACTTTATTAGCCTTAATAACTTGTATAAATGTAATTGTAAATTGTAAGAAAGAAAGAGTGATGATGTAATATGCGAGATATATGATAGTGATAGTGAAAGAGTAGCAAAGTGATATTGATGCAAGAAGTATAAGGTTATGTACCTCGACGTCTTTTTGTAATCAGTGTATATTGTAAATTACTTGTTTGGGTAGTGGGCTCAGCTGGTAATCGCATTTTTTACTACAACTCCTAACAGGGTTGAGGCTTCTAACAAGGCCTATAGTCCCTTAATCAGGACTGATACACTATATGATTGTAATAGACTCCTAACAGGGTCAACATCCTTAATAGGATACTTTTGATTAGTGGATCTTTGTGGGTACCATCCCCACCGAGGTTTTCCCTTGGCTAGGGTTTCCTCGAGAACAAATAATGTGTTATGAGTTCTTTAGTCTTATGCATGTTTTTTAGTTTCTTATGTTATGCATGTATAAAGATAATCTTTTATATCCATAATTGGGAAAAAGTTAAATTTTTTAGAATACTAATTCACCCCCCCCCCCTCTCAGTATTCCCTATTTCTAACAATCCTATGTATCAATCAAAGAAGAAATCGTAGCCATTGCATTGACAACCTTGTTATTGTGCCGAGGAATCTGCTCAAAAGTGATGACTGAGAAATATTATTTAAAGTCATCAACCATACATTTATTTGGTAATAACTTATCATCCTTAGTCTAATAATCATCATTAACTTGTTTTATAATCAACTATGAATCCCCATAGACATTGAGTTTAGCGACTTTCCACTGTAGAGCCATCTTTAGCCCAATCATCAAAGCTTCATATTCAGCCACATTATTTGTGCAAGGAAAGTGCAGCTTGTAAGACTTTGGAAGTGTGTATCCTTGGGGCGTGACAAAGAGAATACCAGCTCTTGAACCCTATTGAGTACATGATGTTACAAGCTAGGGTTGTCATTGCACCAAAAGATCGACTTGTTAATGCCTGATACAACCACTAGACTTATGGAAGACACAGGAGGCTATTAGACCATGTCATGAATCCTAAGGGGAGTGCTGACTATTTTTCAAACAATCTCCCCCTTAGCATTACTTGAGGGGATTTGAACCTATGACCAAGCTCTGATACCACTTGTAACGCCCCGCCAGGGAACCCACTTATCATGCAAAACCCTAATGAGTCACTAAACAACTCCTATTCAAACTCCTCTTCTTGAGTTGAGGGAGAATACCAATATTTATTTATAAAATATATTATTCATGCACATCTCACATGGAACTCTATTTACAAGTTATCTTATGGAATCTAATTTCACATAAATAAATAAAGAACATGCAAAAATAAAATTTCACATTTAAATTATTTAATAATTTATAACAAAATTAAAATATGCACTAATTCTTCAACAATTTAATAAAAACCTATTAAATCAAAATTTAGCACATTTAATTAATTAAATTCAAATATTCTCATATTTGACTTTTAATTAATTAATAATTATTCAACAACATAAGAAATAATTTAATCATTATTTTCCACTATATAATTAATTAAAATAACCATAGCAAAATAATCAAATCAAAGCAATAATTTCAGCAACATTCAAGCATCATACAATCTCACAAGACAGGATCAACAAATTAGGTCAACCTGACCGAACTCGGACAAGGTAGTCAAACGACACTTTATCCATTAATTAAGATAGATAGGCTAAGGATTGGGTTTTGGGTCTAAATACTATCTCCCCTCTTTACCATGAGATGAATGTATGTGGGCACGCTCACTCCTGCCAATTCAGGGAAGACGATGCCCCGTACCTACAAACCTGTCATCACTAAACAAAGCATGTACATACAACATATAAAAACCAATGATAGGGTACGGTCAGTCGTGTGGATCTCGACAAAGTGAGTAACTACGCCTCCGCCCTCTACCATAAAGACACATAATACAGATACATACATATGAACACCATACACATGCTAGTATGGGGTAAGTATATCATAAACCAACTGAAACCTGAAACATCACATCATAATATCATAACCATCTAAATATGAAGTCACATATCATCATAGCATGAATATAATCTAGATAAATCCACAATCACTGAAACAATATCCATAAATGCACACATGCAAAGTAGCCTAAAAGAGTACGGCACTGATAAAACTGAAAACAAAATATGGAGGTACTACATCCACCCCCCCTTGTATCAGGCTTACTCCTGGAAGCCTGTAAACAAGTAGGGATAAGATTCTTGGAATCTAGCTGCATCCTCCCAAGTAGCTGCTGTCTCATTGTTTGGATCCCATTGGACCCTTACCTGGTCGACGGTTCGACCCCTGAGGATCAAATCCTGACGCTGTAGGATACATATGGGCTCCAATGCCAGCTGCCGGTCCTCCACCTGTAAAGCATTCCAATCAAGTACATGTGTAACATCAGGAATATATCATCTAAGTACTGAAACATGGAATACATCATGAATGCGCGATAAGCTGGGTGGCAAAGCAAGACGGTATGCAACTGGACCTATCCTCTTTAGGATCTCAAAAGGACCAACAAAATGAGGTGCCAACTTCGAACCCTTTCCATAATAGATCGGACTCTTCCACGGATGCACTCTCAAGAAAACTCTATCCCCAACTACAAACTGCCTAACAATCCGGTGGGTGTCTACATACTTCTTCTGCCTATCCTGTGCAGTAGCCACATGCTCACGGATACGAATCACCTGCTGCTCCATGTCACGAAGCATATCTGGACCAATTAGAATACGGTCCTCCAATCTGTCCCAGCTCAATGGTGTACGACAAGGTCATCCATATAATGCATGAAAGGGTGACATGCCAATGGAACTATGATACCCATTATTATAAGCAAACTCCACTAGATATAGATAATCCTCCCAGTGAGTCTATCTGTCCATGACATACATCCTCAACATGTCCTCCAGCACCTGATTAACCCGTTCTATCTGACCATCCATCTCAGGGTGATATGCTGAACTGAAATTCAACTGAGCACCAAGATCATGTTGCAGTGAAGTCCAAAATGTAGATGTAAAAATAGGATCTCGATCAAAGATAATCTTACGTGGAACTCCGTGAAGTCTCACTATATCCTGCATGAAGACCCTAGCCACAGAAGATGCAGTATAAGAAGATCTCATGGGAGAAAAGTGTGCCACCTTAGTCAACCAATCAATGGTCACCATGATAGCATCATGTTTGTGAGGAGTCATAGGCAATCCAACAATGAAGTCCATAGAAATAATATCCCACTTCCAAGATGGAATGAGATTAGACTGCAAAAGCCCCACTGGATGCTGATGATCCACCTTGACCCTCTGAAACTCTAAACACCTAGCCACAAAATCCACAATGTCACTTTTCATGCCAGGCCAATAATAAAGTTGTCGTAAGTCTACGTGCATCTTCTTAACACCTGGATGTGCTGAATAAGGTGTACGATGAGCCTCTAATAAAACCAATGAACGTAAATCATCCAATGAGGGTACATAAATCTGGCCCTTGTGTCGCATAAGTCCATCAGACTCCAAGACAAAACCTAAGAGCCTACCCTCCAGAGGTCTCCCTGACTCAATCACTGAAATCACCTCCTGATACAAAGTATCTCTGGGAAGTGACTGAAGAATCCTGCTCCTCAGATCCACACTAAGAGTCATAGCTAAAACAACCTTCTTCTTGCGACTCAAAGCATCTACTACCACGTTTTCTTTACCCTAGATGTATTTGATCTCAAAATCATACTCGCAAAGGAATTCCATCCACCTTCTCTCTCTAGCATTCAGATTAGGTTGGGTAAATATATACTGGAGACTACGGTGATCACTATGAAGCTCAAAACGGTGCCCTAATAAGAAGTGTCTCCACCTAACTAAAGCATGGACAACCGCTGCCAACTCAAGATCATGTGTAGGATAATTAAGCTCATGATCCTTGAGTTTGTGAGACTCATATGCAATCACCCGTCCTTCCTGCATGAGGACTGCTCCAATACCCTCTAAAAATGCATCAGTGCATACAACAAAATCTCTAGCTGGATCTGGCACTGCTAAAATAGAAGCACTGATCAAACACTCCTTAAGCTTCTGGAAAGCTTCCTCACACTTCTCCATCCAAATGAACTTCTTCCCTTTCCTCTGCAATGAGGTGATAGGATGCGCAACCCTAGAGAAGTCCTTGACAAATCTGCGATAATATCTGGCCAAACCCATGAAACTACGGACTTCAGACACGTTAGTGGGTGCTGGCCACTCCACAATTGCCTGAATCTTCGAAGGATCTACCGAGATACCTTCTCCTAAAATCATATGACCAAGATACTGAATCTCTGTCTGAAAGAAATCACACTTCTTTGCATTAGCATAAAGTTGATTCTCCCTCAAACACTGCAAAACCTGCCTAAGATGTTCCTCATGTTCTTCTATGGATTTAGAGTATATCAATATGTCATCCAAGAAGACCAATACAAACCAATCCAAATATTCTCAAAACACTCCATTCATTAAGCACATAAACACTGATGGAGCGTTCGTCAAACCAAAAGGTACCACTGTGAACTCATAATGCCCATATCTTGTACGAAATGCAGTCTTATGAATATCTGCATCATGAATCCATAGCTGATGATACCCTGACTTTAGATCAATTTTAGAGAACACCTTAGCTCCCTTAATCTGATCAAATAAATCATCAATGCGTGGTAATGGATATCTATTTTTGATCGTTACCTTGTTCAACTATCTGTAGTCAATACATAAGCGTAAAGATCCATCCTTCTTCTTAACGAAGAGGACTGGTGCTCCCCATGGAGAAACACTAGGTCTAATGCTCCCCTTTGCCAACAATTCTTCCAACTAAAGCTTGAGCTCACTCAACTCATGAGTAGTCATCCTGTATGGAGCTCTAGAGATAGGCTCAGCCCCTGGAACAAGTTCGATCTGAAAATCAATGTCACGCTTAGGTGGCATACCTGGAATCTCTGTCGGAAAGACATCAAGAAATTCCTACAATACTAGATGATCTAGGGTCCTGTCTTCGCTTTCCTCTTCATCAATCTCATTCAAAGTCACCACAAACATCTGGCAACCCTTTCGCATACAACATTTTAGTTGCATAGCAGAAATCAATCGGAGAGAAATAGGTCGTGGAATACCTACTATCTGACACTCTAAACCCTCATCATCCTTGCACATGATGGTCTTCTTCCTATAGTCGATGCTAGCTCCATGAGCTTCTAACCAATCCATACCTAGCACAACCCCATATGATCCCAAAGGAATCACACGTAGATCTACAGTGGTAGAGAATTTACCCAAATTCAGTTCACACCTAGGGACCAAAGATCCTGTCACAACCCTAGCTCCTGAGGCTAATTCCACTTGCCAACTACTATCTTGCTTTGCAGCCACCAACCCACAACGCTCAACTAAAAGTGGAGATATAAAAGAGTCAGTAGCACCAGAATCATATAAAATAGAAATGGGTATGCCTCGAATAGTACCTGTAGTCTCAACTACCATACCCTGATGATCTGCCTGCCGCTGATCCAATGCAGTGAACACTCTATGTGTACGCCCTGCGTTGCCAACTGTGGGTTCAGATGCTGCTGGCCTCTGAGAAGAGTACTGTGGGGGACGCTGTGGGCAATTCACTGCTATATGCCCAAATTGTCCGCAAGTGAAACATCCCGAGCTTCTGAAATTACTCTTTCCTCTAGATGGTGCACTAGATTGCTGAAAGCTGCCTTTGCTGGCACTCTGTTGTACACTCTGAGCTGGTTGAGCAGTTTGATTGCGCTTAGAGTGCTTGCCATTCCAGAAGTTCCTGGAACGAGAACCACTACTCTGAGAAGGAGGTGGAAGAGTTTTAGCCTGCTGATGGTTCTGGTTACCCTTATAGAAGTTTGACGACTTCTTGAAGTTTCTGATACCTTGGGACTGGTTCCCTCTGAACCCTAAACCAGAAGAACCACCTGGATGCCGATCATAGCCTGAGGCTATATTAGCCTCAGTGAGTGTAGCCTTCACAACTGCTTCTCTGAGAGTCTTAGGCTCAAAGAGCAAGACCTTTCCAATAATGCAGGCATTCAGCCCCCTGATAAAATGCTGCACCAATAGAGCTGTGTCCTGCCCAAATCTGGCGTACTACTTAAGTTCAAAGAACTTACGCTCATATTCACTCATAGTCATAGTCAGCTGCTTCAGATTATGGAACTCATCGACCCTCTGTTTCCTCCACTGATCTGATAAGAAACATTCTAAAAAATTCTCCAAGAACAATTCCCAAGTAACTGTGTCCATCCCAACACCTAGCTTCTCCTCCTCAATTTTCCACCATACTGCTGCAAAATCTGTGAGTTGAGTCACAGCATATCTAGCTCTGGTGTTGCTGTTGAATGGGTGCATGGCGAAACTTCATTCCAATGCTATTAACCATGTCTCTGCCTCAAGTCTTGTACCCTTCCCATCAAAGGGAATAGGCTTTCCCCTCATAAGGTCCCTCATATGGTTTGCTGCAACCACTGAAGGATCTACAGTAAATTTCCTCTTAAGAGGACTCCTGGATCTTTCCCTGGCTCTCTCTCCTTCATTCCTATGGGAATGATGTGAACCCTCCTGATCTGCTCTATCCTGATCAGGACCAAGACGAGCAAGGATTGCTTGAAGGAGCTACCTAGTATCCTGCCCATCAGATTCTCCCTGATGTTCACCACCCTGCTCATCTCTGGACTGCTGGCGGTTACTTACTTGCTCAACACTGGTGGAGGGGCTTGGTTGCCTTCCCCTACCACGTCCACCTGACCTACCTCTACCTCTGCCTCTAGCTGCTCTAGTTTCAGGCATAATTCCTGCAACATGAAGAAACCAGCAAACACTCACGAACATATATCAAACATAAACCAAAACAAGATGATCATAAAGTAATAGTCTAAACACAGAATGGTTATATGTCTAAGTTTTGTTTTAAAGTTTAAACTAAACACATAAAACCTAATGAGCGTACATACCTAGAGTTCCCAGTGTAGAAACTCCACTCTGATACCAAATGTAATGCCCCGCCAGGGAACCCACTTATCATGCAAAACCCTAATGAGTCACTAAACAACTCCTATTCAAACTCCTCTTCTTGAGTTGAGGGAAAATACCAATATTTATTTATAAAATATATTATTCATGCACATCTCACATGGAACTCTATTTACAAGTTATCTTATGGAATCTAATTTCACATAAATAAAGAAAGAACATGCAAAAATAAAATTTCACATTTAAATTATTTAATAATTTATAACAAAATTAAAATATGCACTAATTCTTCAACAATTTAATAAAAACCTATTAAATCAAAATTTAGCACATTTAATTAATTAAATTCAAATATTCTCATATTTGACTTTTAATTAATTAATAATTATTCAACAACATAAGAAATACTTTAATCATTATTTTCCACTATATAATTAATTAAAATAACCATAGCAAAATAATCAAATCAAAGCAATAATTTCAGCAACATTCAAGCATCATACAATCTCACAAGACAGGATCAACAAATTAGGTCAACCTGACCGAACTCGGACAAGGTAGTCAAATGACACTTTATTCATTAATTAGGATAGATAGGCTAAGGATTGAGTTTTGGGTCTGAATACTATCTCCCCTCTTTACCATGAGATGAATGTATGTGGGCACGCTCACTCCTGCCAATTCAGGGAAGACGATGCCCCGTACCTACAAACCTGTCATCGCTAAACAAAGCATGTACATACAACATATAACAAGCAATGATAGGGTACGGTCAGTCGTGTGGATCTCGACAAAGCGAGTAACTACACCTCCGCCCTCTACCATAAAGACACATAATACAGATACATACATATGAACACCATACACATGCTAGTATGGGGTAAGTATATCATAAACCAACTGAAACCTGAAACATCACATCATAATATCATAACCATCTAAATATGAAGTCACATATCATCATAGCATGAATATAATCCAGATAAATCCACAATCATTGAAACAATATCCATAAATGCACACATGCAAAGTGGCCTAAAAGAGTACGGCACTGATAAAACTAAAAACAAAAATATGGGGTGCGGGCTCGGGCCCCCCCAAATTTGTTATTTATTTATTTTTTTTTATTTTTTTTAATTTTAATAAATTTGGATTACATATTATGTTTTGTTAACATATTAATTGTATATCTTAGTTTAATATATTTTTCCCTTAAATATATATATATGTAAATATATATATATATATATATATATATATATATATATATATATATATATATATATATATATATATATATATATATATATATATATATATATATATATATATATATTTGGTTAAATGATTAAATTCTAGTTTTTATATTTATATGTATATATTGTTGTAAATGAATTTATGGTGGCTACAATTTATTAATAATTTAATTTTATTAATTTGATCTATTCAAATTTTAATAAAATTTTATTATTATGTTTTGTTTAAGTTTAACAATAGAATTTCATTTGATATTATTAATTTTTGTTAATGAAATTTCTCAATTTTAATGCCATTCATAGAGCAAAGTTTTGATTATTTTCCATCTGAATTGGGCATCTTGGTTATAATGAATTAATTAACACTTCTTAGGTTATCTGAACTATTTATGGTAACATTAGACATGATTATTGTGAAAACTCTCCAGTAGATATTTTTCTTAAATTCATTTGTAATGCTTATGAAACATATTGAGTTATGGTTTTATTTTAGTTCAATTTGATGCAATTGTATATTCTTCGTGTCTTCTTTGACATTATGGGTTGTCAGGTTTTAGATAACCTAGAGGAATATAGAGGCCAGGGTATGTGTTAGGCAGTAGTGTTTTTCAGTTATGTATGGTGTGTGTGCACTCTATCTAATTATCATTTATGTTGACAATTGGGCTCATGTTTTATTGTTTTCTATTTATGGTAACTCTGTGACTATATCTAGTTCTTTTATGTAAATTTGGATATGAGGTTACGAAGTTGTTTACCTAATTTGATCTAGGAGAGATCTATGAGCCTAGGGTAGTTTACCTAGGTATGTGTTAGGAGGTGGCTTGCAATAAGCACCGGGGCCCACAAGTGGCTGCCGTTGACCACTTATTGTAAGTTATTGTAAACAAGTGATAACCTAATTATATTAAGGGAAAAAAATGAACCTAATAAGATAGTTTTCCTCTCCCATGCTTGAGTGCTAGTATAGACTGAGATGAGGATGAGATGATGCTTGCCGCCTATTGGGGTGCGTGTTCTGGCATAGTTAATGACTTCGTCATTATGAGAAGTTATTGATTCCGTGTATGGTCACTTGAGTTTCAGAATCCAGAGTGATTACCAGGATGAGACTCAAGGGTTAGATGTACATGATGACACCTACCTACACATAGTCTAGTTATCCTACAAGGTCGGTTGCCTCTGGATTAGCGAGTCATACTTTCCACTACTTTTGTTGACCTTGACTTAGTACGCTATCAGAATCCTTTTCCTAGTGGATTTTTCCTGTATGGACTTGACTATCCGTTTGGGGTCTTTTGTTATCTCCTCAGCACGGTGGGGTAGACCTTTGTGGTTCTACACGGATGGGTGGTAGTGATTCTTTACCATTTGAGATTTGACGTCCTGGTACTAGTGCTTGATGGTGTCTTTTCGGTTGGATTCCTTATGATACTTATTCTATGATATTCTTATGTACTTATTCTTTAATGTAAATCTTGTATTAGAGTATCGCATGTGATACCTAATCTGGACAATTGTAATTTAGATGTTAGAATGATTAATACATACCCTACGACATGTGCAGTGGATGTATGTTTATTAGATTTAATGATTGTTCATGAAATGTAAACAATACGATGTAATGATGGTATTTATTTTATGGAATCATTTGTTGATGTTATTAGTTATGTTATGTTAGTAAGTAATGTTACGTCATGGGACCCATTAGAGTTGTAACCTGTATTTTCAATGTGTGTTATGTGAGATAATGGTTATTGCTTTATGTGGTTGTTTATCTTGAATGCTAACTTTAGAAAAAAAAAATTGTTCACCAAACTTAGTATCATGTTTTAGGTTATTTTCTTTTGGGTTCCCTGGCGGGGCGTTACACCACTTGTTACAAGCTAGGGTTGTTGTTGCACCAAAAGATCGACCTGTTAATGCCCAATACAACCACTAGACTTATAGAAGAAACAAGAGGCTATTAGACCATGTCATGAATGTCGAGGGGAGCGCTAACTATTTTTCCAACACATGATCCATCAAAGTATAGTTTCCATGTTTGTGTAGATAAGGCCAAGATGTGTGCATCAGGAAACTCTGTGTGTATAGGTTGGTCATCCATTAATGGGGCCTCTGCTAGTTGATCTACTATCACTTGGCCTTTGATAGCCTTCCTATCCACATACTTAATGTCAAATTCACTAAGCAGCATGGCCCACTTAGCCAATATCCCTATTAACATTGTCTTTCTTAATAGATACTTCAAAGGATTAATTTTTGCAATGAGCTTGATTGAATGTGACAACATGTAATTTCACCTCTTTTGTGAAGCAAAGACAATGGCTAGACATGCTCTTTCTATTGGGGAATAGTTTAGCTCATATCCCACTAGGTGTGATTGATATAGTAGATAGCTTTTTCTTTTCCTTCATGGTCTTGTTGAGCCAGAAGAGAACATAATGAGACTACCATAGCTGAAATGTAGAGCAAGAGTGGCTTGCCCAAAATTGGTGACATCAGAGTTGGAGGATTTGCTAGATATTGCTTGATTTTATTGAAGGCTTCCTCACACTTATCATCCCATTGGAATAAGATTTTTTTATGCAACAATGCTGAAAGGGATGACTTTGATCTCCTAGTTGAGAAACAAATCTTTGGATGGATTGGAGACGTCCCTGCAAAGATCTTAATTTACTAATGTTAGTGGGGGAAGCCATCTCCATTATTGCTTTAACCTTTTTTGGATCAACCTCGATTCCTTTGGCTGAGACAATGTACCCTAAAATTTTACCTGATGTGACCCTGAATGCACATTTCTTCAGATTGAATCTAATGTAATGCTTTTCTATCTAGGTGAATACTCTATCCAACACTCTTAAATGACCTTCTCTATTTTTGGATTTGGCTAAAATGTCATTAACATAATCTTCCATAATGGTATGCATCATATCATGAAAGATTGTGGTCATAGCTCTCTAATAAGTGGCACCAACATTCTTAAGCCCAAAAGGCATCACATTCCAACAATATGTACCCCAAGGAAAAGTAAAAGTAGTCTTTTCCTAGTCTTCCAGTGCAATCTTGATCTGGTTATATCCAGAAAATCCATCCATCAAAGATAACATCTCATGTCTAGCTATCAAATCAACTATTGTATCAATATTGGGCAATGGAAAATCATCTTCGCGACAAGCTTTATTGAGATCTTAAAAGTCTATACAAATCTAGATAGACTTGTCTGGTTTTGAGAATGGGACAATATTTGAAATCCATTTAGCATAATCAATAGCATGAATGAATCCAACATCTAAGAGCTTCTTCAATTCTACTTTAACCATTACTGCAATATGTGGGTGCATCTTGTGAAGCTTCTGCTTAACTGGTTTAACACTCGGTGCAATAGATAAATGATTAAGGAAACCTAAGTGTGAGGTTAAATTGAAAGATGTTGGAGTTGTTATTGTTATTGACTGAACAAGCAGAAAAGGATGAAGGAGAAGGAGTTGTGATTTCTTGAAGGGATTTTTGAGAAGATCAGTGATGGAAATGGAAATGGATCATAGTCAATAAGCCAACATATATGTTGATAGGAATAGTCCCAAGAGATAACTAAGAGTGGGGGTGAATTAGTTATCTACAAGTTTCAATTCTTTATCCAATTAAGTATAATTAAACATAAAGCATAAACACAATGAAAGAACAAATGAATACAACACCAATATTTTGCTTACGGATAAACTTAAATAGGTAAAAATGCTGGTGGGAATTAACACCCACTAATATTTTGCACTAGTGTATTATGATCCTTGTTAGAAGATCCGTAGCCCTATTAGGAGTTGCTTTACAATATGTTTAGTACATTAGACCTGGTCAAGGGTCAAACCTTGTTAGGAGTCTTTTATAATTAACCATGTTAGGGGTGAGGACGCACTGTCCGAGAGCACATTGCTCAAATGGGTGAAGGCTACAACCTTCTGAATAACAAATACACATTATATCTGGATCTTGGTGAACTATGCTTTGACCTTCTATCTAGATCAGTTCCAATGTATAGCACCAATACTTTACTTGGTCACATAGACCTTCTTCTGATAGATCAACACTTCACACACTCTGCTCTGCTCTTCACAATCAACTATGAAACACACTCTAGCAATCAAAAATGACTTCCTATAAATATCTTTTCTCTAAATCATATAATCAATTTGTCCTATTAGAACCACCTTGAAATCATAATATAGAAGCCATAAAAAACTCTAATAATAATTCAGTCAGCTATACTAAGCACGCAACACATTCTGAGACCTATCCAATAAGCTAATTATCGATGCATGCTACACACTATCAGCTCTACCAAAATAACTGAATCTTTCTCCTCAAGATTATTTACATCATGCACTCTTAACCAAACATTAATAACTCTTCTTCAAGCTCTAATCCAAGGGTGCATACCAAAATGATAGGCGCAACTCCTGAACCAATATAATATCTATTGGCTCTTCTGAACAAACATAGGAAATTGCTACTGGTGAATAATGACTGCATACCTTCACTTCTACTAATCATCATACTATGAATCCATGAATAAAATATTACTAACATTTCTTCATCACATATCCAAGCACACAAGGCTCCATGATAACTGTACAGACAATCATTCACAGAACACTGCCTATAACTCTGTCAAGAACACTACTGACACAAGCTACTATATAACTGTATGTACTAACAGTTAACCTCTGAACCTATGATATCATGTTGATAAAATTTCCATGCAACATATACTAAAATCTTACTATATAATTCTTCCACATATACTACTTACCATATGTTGTCATCAATAACAAACATATAGTCAACACTGGCTTGCTGGAAAATCTCCAACAATCTCCCCTTTTGGCATTGATGGAGACATATGGAATGAAAAACTCCACCAATCCAAATGAACATTTATTTTATAACATTCTCCATTTCCTCTTCAAAACTCCCCCAAAGATGAATCTTCCATCTGCTACAATATTCTTCAACATTCTCCATTTCCTCAACAGAACTACTTTCGTAACTAAATGTTACTCCCCCCTACTATATTACTCCTTTTATTTATGTTTTTCATGACTACATATTACTCCCCCTTTGACATCAATGGAAAAGGGTGCCAATTAGTTTAAGCATCGATACTACTCCAGAAGTAAAGTAGTCAACCATGCATTAGTCCCTGAGGACTGATGCTTTTTCTTCTTTCTTCTAAGAAGAATTAGGGAAGGGAATTACTCCCAACTTCTCACTGAGATACTCAAAAGTATCCTTTGGAAAGGGCTTTGTGAATATGTCTGCTAAATGATCTTTAGTACTCACATAGTCCACCTTGACTTCTTTCTCTACCATTTTCTCTCTTAGGAAGTGATACTTGATCTCAATGTGTTTTGTCTTTGCCTGCATCATAGGGTTCTTTGACATGTTGATAGTGCTAGTGTTATAACAATGAATAACAATAGGATAATCAATCTAAATTCCAAAATCCTTTATCATCTATTTGATCCAAACAATTGTAGAACAATTCAAGGCTGTTGCAACATACTCCGCTTATACTATTAACTGAGAAATACAATTTTGTTTCTTTCTTGTCCAAGTGACAAGTGTGTCACCAAGAAACACTTCTCCACCTAATGTACTCTTCCTGTCATCAATGCATCCTACCCAATCTGCATCAATGTATACATGAAGCTCAATATTTTATGAATTGGGATACCATAGACCATAGTCCATAGTGCCTTGCAAGTATCTAAATATCCTTTTTACTACCATGAGGTGAGTTTGTTTAGGCTGTATTGCAAATCTTCCAACTATGCCAACTGCATTGGAAATATCAAGTCTAGTTTGAGTAAGATAAATGATTTTTCCAATCATAGACTTGTACAATGTTATATCTACTACTGTTGAGTCATCTTCTTTTGTAAGTTTGCATCTAGTTATCATAGGTGTCCCTACTAGCTTGCAATCATTCATCTTGAATTTCTTTAATATCTCTTTTACATACTTGGACTGATTAATAAAAATACCTTTCTCTGTTTGCTACACATTCAATCCCAAAAATTACTTGATAGGTCCAATCATGCTCATCTCAAATTCCCTCTTCATCTCCTTAGTAAATTCAGCACTAAGTTTGTCATTACCTCCAAAGATAATGTCATCAACAAATATAGCTACAAGTAGTAGTCCTTCAAATGTCTCTCTTATGAATAGGTTACAATCTGTTGCTCCTTTCTTGAATCCAATCTTTATTAGATATCCATCAAGTCTCTCATACCAAGCTCTAGGGGCTTGTTTAAGTCCATAGAGGGATTTCTTCAATCTACATACCATATCAGGTCTATGTGATAGGGTAAATCCTTTTGGCTACTCAATGTATACTTCTTTTAATTTACCATTTAGGAATGCTAAATTAACATCCATCTGATAAACTTTGAAGTTTTTGAATGTTGCATAAGCTAGAAACAACTTAATAGCTTCTAATCTACTCACCGGTGCAAAAGTGTCTGAATAATCAATGCCTTCTCTCTGCGCATATCCCTTACACACTAATCTTGCCTTGTTTCTTACTACTGTAGCATCTTCATTCATCTTCTTTCTAAATATCCATTTTGTTCCAATTACATTCTTATCACTAGGTCTTGGGACCAGTTCCCAAGTATCATTCTTGATAATCTGATTTAGTTATTCTTTCATAGCATCATGCCAATCTAAATAATTGCATGCATATTCAACACTTAAGGGTTCAATCCGAGATAGTAAACATACTACCTCATTGCTTGCAGAACTCTTTTCTTTTGATCTCAGCGTGATTTTTTCGCTCTGATCTCCAATGATGTCATCCTTAGAATGATATCTATATTTAAAATTTGGAGCTTTGGGTGATACTGTCTTATCTGCCTTAGGATTTTTTTCTTCAATTATCTTAGGGTCATTGAATAACACATCAATACTATCAAACATTTCTTCAATAATTGTCTCACTAGTGGAGGGTCTGGGTTCTTCAAACATGGGTGAGTAGTCATGATATCTTTCTTCAACCATAAATTTTTCATCAATTTTAACATGAGCACTTTCAATGATATTTTTCAATATTAAATTGAAACATCTATAAGCTTTACTTTTAGTAAAGTAACCAAGGAAAATACCTTCATTGCTTCTTGCATCAAACTTGCCTACTACTTCATCTCTCTTGATGTAGCACTTACTTCTAAAGATTGTAAAGTATTTCACTATGGGAACATTACCAAACCATAGCTAATATGGTGTTTTGTCTATGCTAGGCCTTAATTTATTTCTATTGATGGTATAGATTATTGTATTGATTGCATCTCTCCAATAGGTGTGTGCAACTTTTCCTTCAATCATGATGTTGCACGTTGTATCAAGGATGATCCTATTTCTTCTCTCTGCAATTTCATTCTACTGAGGGGTTCTATGTGCACTCGACTACCTCTTGATGCCATGTTCTTCATAGTACTCATAGAATCTGTCAGAGGTGAATTCTCCTCCTCTATCTGATCTCAAACATTTTATCTCTAGTCTAGATTCATTTTCAACCTTAGCTTTTAATATTTTGAACATCTCAAATGCTTCTAACTTGTCTTTCAAGAACACAACCCACATCATTCTAGTATGGTCATCAACAAACAAAATGAAATACCTTTCACCATAGTATGATCTTGTTTGAGTTGGACCACATAGGTCTATATGAATCAGATCTAGCTTGTTCTCTACTGAATTGTGCTTACTCCTAAATGAGTTTCTCACATTGTTTCCCATCACACATTACCTGCATATAGTATCAACTGGATTTGCTATGCTAGGTAGATCTCTTACTACTTTTACATTGCTTATCTTTACTATGTTATCAAAATTGTTATGAAATAGTCTTTTATGCCACAACCAACTATCATCTACTTTAGCAACAAAACAACTTGTTTCTGGATTAAGCTGAAAAACATTACCTCTAGTCTTTGATCCTGATGCAATTATTTCTCCTTTTCTTTTAATGATGTACTTTTTTCCATTGAATTCCAATCTATAACCTTTGTCAAGTAACTACCCAACACTTAGTAGGTTATGTTTCAAACCATTGACATAAAGAACATCATCACTACTATTCTTTCCATCCAAGGTGATGGCTCCTCTACCAATGATGGGTTTAGGAGTGTTATCTCCAAATCTAACCATGCCACCATTGTATTTTTCTAGATGAACAAATTTGTCTTTATCACCTGTCATGTGATGTGAACAACCACTATCTATAATCCAGTCTGTCCTTATATCAGGTTGTGAAATTAATGCTAGCTCTTGTTCCTCTTTCTCATCTTCATGGCCTGTCTTATTATTCATTTTCTCTATAATGGAAATGAATCCAATTTCTTCTTCAGCTGAGTCATCATCTGAAACTCCATCTCCAACATAGTAACATTCTTTAGAGTATTTGGGCTTATAGTCATTTTTAAACTTTCTAGCTCTTGTAGGACACTTGCATGCAAAGTGTCCAATCTTATTACATGAAAAGCATTTAAATGGCAATTGACTTTCATATTTTCCTCTTCCTTTCTTTTCTATTTTGGTAATCATTGAAATGAAATCATCTAGTATTTTATCTTCATCATCATCATCAAAACTACCAGAAGTGTTTGTAGATTTATTACCATGGACTGTTGCTTTGAAGGTTGTTTCACTTTTAGGTTTTGTCTTCAAACTTGAAATTTCAAAAGCTGAGATTTTGCTGATCAAGGTCTCTCTCTTGAAATTTGATGTAAGCTGCATGGTCTCATCAAGGATGTTGATCTTGTTTTCATATTCTGGAGTGAGAGTAGTCATCAATTTGTCCATAATATCTTCCTCTGAGATCTCTCCACCATTGTTCCTGATTCCAGCAACTGCTTCATTGAGCCTTTGATTGTAAGCTCTGATGTTTTCTTCAAGTAGCATTTCTAATGCATTGTATCTTTTCTTCCATCTTTTTCTGCATGCATCCTTTTCTTGTTTTTCTCCTTCAAATATGTCTTCTAGGTGCTTCCATATCTTGTGGGTTGTATCTACTTTCATTATATTTGAAAACTCACTATCAGATAGGGCGTTGATGAGGGCTTCTTTGGCTATTGCATTCTGATGAAACAACTCCTTGTACTTTTTAGTAGCATCATCCTTTGCAAGGTTTGCTAAAGTTGGGATCTTGACTTCTTTAATAGTCACATCAAAAACTTCAAAAGAAATGCATTGCAAATGTGTCAACATCTTGTTCTTCCAATCATGATAATTCTCTCCATCAAACTTAGGACTTTATTTTCTAAAGAATGTCATCCGATCAACCTCAAGCTGTTAAAATTTCTCTCCAAGGCACTTGGCTCTGATACCAATTGTTAGGAATAGTCCCAAGAGATAACTGAGAGGGGGGGGGGGGCTGAATCAGTTATCTACAAGTTTCAATTATTTTTCCAATTAAGTATACTTAAACATAAAGCATAAACACAATGAAAGAACACTTGAATACAACACCAATTTTTGGTTACGGGGAAACCCAAATAGGTAAAAACCTCGGTGGGAATTGACACCCACTAATATTTTGCACTAGTGTATTATGATCCTTGTTAGAAGATCCTTAACCATGTTAGGGGTTGCTTTACAATATATTTAGTATAGTAGACCTGGTCAAGGGTCAGACCCTGTTAGGAATCTTTTACAATTAACCCTGTTAGGGGTAAGGACACACTATCTATGAGTACACTGCTCAAATGGGTGAAGGCTACAACCTTCTGAATAGTAGATACACACTATATCTAGATCTTGGTGAACTATTCTTTGACCTACTATCTGGATTACTTCCAATGTATAGCACAAATACTTTACTTGGTCACATAGACCTTCTTCTGATGGCTCAACACTTCGCACACTCTAGAAATCATAAATGACTGCCTATAAATATCTTTTCTCTAAATGATATAATCAAGTTGGCCTATTAGAACCACATTGAAATCATAATAGAGAATCCATAACAAACTCTCATAATAATTCAGTCGGCTCTACTAAGCACGCTACACATTGTCGGCTCTACCAAAACAACTGGATCTTTCTCCTCGAGCTGATTTACATCATGCGCTCTTAACCAAACATTAATAACTCTTCTCCAAGCTCTAATCCAAGGGTGCATACCAGAATGATAGGCGCAACTCTTGAACCAATATAATATATGTCAGCTCTTCTAAACAAACATAAGAAACTACTACTGGTGAATAATGATTGTATAAGTTCAGATCTACTGCTCAATCAAACTCTAAGTCCATAACTAAAACATTAATAACATATCTTCATCACATATCCAAGAACGCAAGGCTCCATGATAACTGTATGGACAATCATTCACTAGAACACTGCTAATACAAGCTGCTATATAACTATCTAGACTAATAGTTAACCTTTGCACACATGATATCATGATAACATGTCCATGCAACATATACTAAAATCTTACTGTATAAGTCTTCCACGCATGCTACTTACCATATTTTTTCATCAATGACAAACATACAATTAGCACTAGCTTGCTGAAAAATCTCCAACATATGTGTATGGAATTCGATCTGTTGTTTGCAAAGTGAGTTGTATGTTTTTAGATTAAACACTATTGTTACTTTCCAACCGTTGTATCAATTTAAATCCTTTAATCAAGGTTGACCTAATAGTCATTTGTATAAATCCTTTGAACAAGGTTGCATTCTAATGGAATGTACTTAAGTCCTTTAACAAGGCGCACTCCTAACAAGGTGGTTGAAATCCTTTAATCGGGTCACATCTGATAGTGTGTTTGTAAACCTTTGATAGGGTTGTCTTTTCACAGAGCTCACTTCAGAAGAGTGAAAATATCAGTAACATTTTACAAAGTGGTTTTTACCAAATTGGATTTCCACTATAAATCTTAGTGTTAATGCTTGTGTGAATGTTTTGGTTTGAACATTTCTGTGTTTTGCAAGTTAAATACTATTGGATAGTGGACTGCACTGTTAAATGTTTCTATTATGTATTTAGTAATGACTAAGTAAGTGTTGTTTGTTAGATCTAAGTTGTTGAAGATTTTTGAAAGTTTAGTTATACATCTAGACCTAAGAACAATTGATTCAGCCCCCCTCTCTATTGTTCTAAATAATATTAACAATTGGTATTAGAGTTGTTGGTGCTTACAGAGAACAAGTTTAAAGTTACTTGAAGTAAATGATTAGGATGTACAATAAGGAGGTACTAAAGCTAAATAAGGAGAACTTCCCTGCATGACAGAGTTTAATGAAATTGCATCTAGCTGGTATTGGTGACTCAACAAAGTATTATATTGAACATGACTATGTTACACCTATTGCACCTCTAACTGCCAAGGAGATGAGACCTAAACAAGGGTACAATCAAGCAATGTTGGAGATTGCATCTGCCTTAAGCTATCCTAAATTTGAAGACATCAAATATTTCACTAATGCAGATAAAATGTGGGAGACTCTTGCAAAAATCTATGGTGGTGACATAAATGTACTAAGGGCAAAATCTGATAGCCTAAGAGGTAAATTTGATGAAATGAAAATGCAAGATGGTGAGAATATTGCTCAATATTGTGGTAGAATAAAAGAATTTGTAAATGCTATTAGAGCAGCTAATGGAACTTTTGAAGATGAGACTATTATTGGAAAAGTATTAAGAACTTTGTGTCCTATTTATGCCATCAAAATTTTAGCAATTCAAGAATCTAGATGTAACCATGGCAATGCTCTTACTCTGGAAAGTCTTGTTGGTAAGCTTACTTCACTGTTGCTAATGTTGAATCTACATTCAACTAACAAATGGTTCTGAGTAAGTCTAATAAAGAAAAAGAAAGATGCATCAGTGAGAGTGAAAGTGATAGTGACACTCCTAATGAAGAACTAGAGGATCTTGAAGCTCTTATGGCTAGAATATTGAAAAGGGGAAAAGGAAAGTATAAAGGTAAAATCCCTATCATATGTTTCTCATGTAACAAAGTTGGTCATATAGCTCCAAGATGTCCTAAGACGGATGACAAGGATGAGGAAAGAGATAGCAAGCACAATGATAAAAGAGAAGATGGAGGTTACCAAAGGTACAAGGACTACAAAGAAAAATGTAAGAAATCCTGTTATATTGTTGAAGAAGAAACTGACACTGATAGTGATGATTTTGAAATTGTAGTCTATGTTTCTATGAAAGATAAGTCTGATGAGGATGAGAAAACTGGACTTATATCCTATGTGAACAAAAATGATAAGTGGATTATTGATAGTGGTTGCTCACACAACATGATTGGTGATAAAAGTAAATTTGATACCTTAGATCATTACAAAGGTAGAAGTGTTACATTTGGTAATGTTGCACCATGTCCTATTAAGGGTAAAGGATTGATTAAGCTGACAGATAAGATCACTTGTGAAAATGCTTATTGGGTTGAAGGTCTTAACTACAATCTGCTAAGTATTGCATAGCTTAATAGCACTAACTACTGAGTGGAATTTCATCATAGGAAGGCTAAAATATTTTATGCCACTGGTGAACTAATTGGAAGTGGAGAATAGACAAGAGGTTATTTGTTCTATCTAGACCTATCTGAAGAGACATGTATGTTAGAAATAGTCCCAAGAGATAACTAAAAGGGGGGGTGAATTAGTTATCTACAAGATTCAATTCTTTATCCAATTAAGTATACTTAAACATAAAGCATAAACACAATGAAAGAACACATGAACACAACACAAATATTTTGGTTACGGGAAAACCCAAATAGGTAAAAACCCCAGTGGGACTTGATACCCACTAATCTGTTGTACTAGTGTATAATGATCCTTGTTAGAAGATCATTTACCCTATTAGGACTAGCTTTACAATATATGAAGTACAGTAGACCTAGTCAAGGGTTGGACTCTATTAGGAAACTTTTAAAATTTTCCCTATTAGGGGAGAGGATGCACTGTCTAAGAGCTCACTACTCAAAGGGGAAAAGGCTACAACCTTCTGAATAACAAATACACACTATATCTGGATCTTGGTGAACTGCGCTTTGACCTACTATCTGGATCAGTTCCAATGTATAGCATGTAAATAATCTATTGGGTCACATAGACCTTCTTCTGATGGCTCAACACTTTGCACACTCTACTCTTCCCTTCTTAATCAACCATGAACCACAATATAGCAATCACAAATCACTACCTATAAATATCTTTCCTCTAAATGATATAATCAAGTCAACCTATTAGAACTACCTTGAAATCATAATAGAGAAACCATAACAAACTCCAACAAACATTATGTCAGCTCTACTATGCACGTAACACAATCTGGGACCTATCCAAATAAGATAAATGTAGACGCACGCTACACACTGTCGAATCTATCAAAACAACTGGATATTTCTCCAAAAGAAGAATTAACTCATGTCCTCTTAACCAAACATCAATAACTTATCTCTAAGCTTAACTCCAAGGGAGCATACCCTAAATATAGGCACAACTCAAGAGCTAATAAAATCTCTGTCTGCTCTACTGAACAAACATAGGAAACTACTACTAGCGAATAGCAACTACATAAATTTACTTGCATTCATCATCATACCATGCATCCATGAACTTAACATCACTAACATGTCTTCAACATATATCCAAGGGAGCATGCCCATAGGACAACTGTATGGACAACCGTACATAGAACACTTCCTGTAACTCTGTCAGGAACACTACTAACACAAGCTGCTATATAATTGTCTAATAGTTAACCTATGTGCCCATGATATCATGCTGATATCATGTCCATGTATCATATACTAAAGGCTTATTACATAAGACTTCCATGCATGCTACTTTCCATATGTTTTTATCAATGACAAACATACAGTCAGTACTGGCCTGCTGGCAAATCTCCTACAATCTCCCCCTTTGGCATTGATGGCAACATGTGGAATGAAAAACCACCACCACCCTAAATGAACATTTCTTTTATAACATTCTTCATTTACTCTTCAAAATTCCCTTAAAGATGAATCCTCCATCTGCTACAATATATTCCAACATTCTCCATTTCCTCAACTGAACTGCTGTCATAACTGAATACTGCTCCCCCTAAGAATATTATTCCTTCTAATTTCTCATCACTCTATATACTACTCCCCCTTTGACATCAATCAAAAAGGGTGCCATACATTTTAAGCACTAGTACTACTCCTGAGGTAGAGTAGTCAACCTTCCATCAGTCCCTGAGGACTGATGCCTTTCATTCTTTCTTCTAAGCAGAATCAGGGAAGGGAATTACTCCCAACTTCTCCCTGAGATACTCAAAAGTATCCTTAGGTAGGGGCTTTGTGAATATGTCTACCAACTAATCTTTAGTATTCACATAGTCCATCTTGACTTCTTTCTTTGCCACTTTCTCTCTTAGGAAGTGATACTTGATCTCAATGTGCTTTGTCTTTGCATGCATCATAGGGTTATTCGACATATGAATAGTGCTAGTGTTATCACAATAAATAACAATAGGATAATCAATCTAAATTCCAAAGTCTTTTATCATTTGCTTAATAAAAAAAATTGTAGAACAATTCAAGGATGTTGCAACATACTCCGCTTCTATTGTTGACTGAGAAATACAATTTTGTTTCTTGCTTGTCCAAGTGACAAGTCTATTAGCAAGAAAGACTACTCCACTTGATGTACTTGTTCTGTCATCAACACATCCTGCCCAATTTGCATCAGTGTACACATGAAGCTCAACATTTTTTGAATTAGGATACCATAGACCATAGTCTATAGTGCCTTTTAAGTATCTGAATATCCTTTTTACTGCCATGAGGTGACTTTGTTTAGGCTCTGCTACAAATTTTCCAACTATGCCAACTGCATTTGAAATATTAGGTCTAGTCTAAGTAAGATAAATTAATTTTGCAATCATTGACTTGTACAATGTTATATCAACTATTAGTGACTCATCTTCCTTTTTAAGCTTGCATCTAGTAATCATAGGTGTCCCTACTGGCTTGCAATCATCCATATTGAACTTCTTTAATATCTCTTTCACATACTTAGACTGATTAATGAATAAACCTTTCTCTGTCTACTACACATTCAATCCTAAAAAGTATTTGATAGGACCAATCATACTCATTTCAAATTCATTCTACATCTCCTTGGAAAATTCAGCACTAAATTTGTCATTTCCTCCAAAGATAATGTTATCAAAAAAAATAGCTACAAGTAACAAACCCTCAGATGTCTCTCTAATGAATAGATTACAATCTGCTACTCCCTTCTTGAATCCAATCTTTGTTAGGTATCTATCTAGTCTTTCATACCATGCTCTAGGGGCTTGCTTAAGTCCATAAAGGGCCTTCTTCAATCTACATACCATATCAAGTCTATCTAATAAGGTGAATCATTCAGGCTATTCAATGTATACTTCTTCTTTTAGATCTCCATTTAGGAATGCTGACTTGACATCCATCTAATAAACTTTGAAGTTTTTTACTATAGCATAGGCTAGAAACAACTTAATAGCTTCTAATCTTCTCATAGGTACAAATGTGTCTGAATAATCAATGCCTTCTCTTTGCGCATATCTTTTACATACTAACCTTTCTTTGTTTCTTACTACTGTACCATCTTCATTCATCTTGTTTCTGAATATCCACTTTGTAGCAATCACATTCTTATCACTAGGTCTTGGGACTAGTTCCCAAGTGTCATTCTTAATAATCTGATCAAGTTCTTCTTTCATAGCATCATGTTAATCTGAATCATTACAAGCATCTTCAACACTTAAGGGTTCAATCTAAGATAGTAAACATACCGCATCATTGCTAGTTGAGTATTTTCTTGTGATCTTGTCAAGAATTTTCCGCTTTGATATCTAATGATGTCTTTCTAGGAATGGTTTCTAGATGTAAACTTTGGAGCTTTAGCTATTGCTGACTCATCAACCTTAGGAGTCTATTCCTCACTTGTCTTAGGGTTATTGAATAACACATCAATACTGTCAAATATTTCTTCAATAAATGTCTCATTAGAAGAGGATCTGGGTTCTTCTTCAATCATGGGTGAGTAATCATGATATCTTTCTTGAGCCATAAACTTTTCATCAATCTTAACATGAGCACTTTCAATTATCTTTTTCAATCTTAAATTGAAACATCTATAAGCTTTACTTTTAGTAGAGTAACCAAGGAAAATACCTTCATCACTTCTTGCATCAAACTTGCCTACTGCTTCATCCCTCTTGATGTAGCACTTGCTTCCAAAGATTCTAAAATACTTAACTGTGAGAACATTACCAAACCAAAGCTCATATGGTGTTTTGTCAGTGTCAGGCCTTAGCTGAATTCTATTGATTGTGTAGACTATTGTATTTACCACATCTCTCCAATAATCATGTGCAACTTTTCCTTCTATCATGATGGTGCACATTGTATCAAGATTGATCCTATTCCTTCTCTCTGCAATACCATTCTACTGAGGTGTTTTAGGTGCACTTAATTGTCTCTTTATGCCATGTTCTTCATAGTACTCATAAAATTTTTCAGAGGTGAATTCTCCTCCTCTATTCGATCTCAAACATTTTATCTTTAGTCCAGATTCATTCTCAACCTTAGCTTTGAATATTTTGAACTTATCAAAAGCTTTTGACTTATCTTTTAAGAATGTAACCCACATCATCCTAGTATAATAATCAACAAACAAAATGAAATACCTTTCACCATAGTATGATCTTGTTTGAGTTGGTCCACATAGGTCTATATGAGTCATATCCATCTTGTTTTCTGTTGAATTGTGCTTGCTTGTGAATGAATTCCTCACATGCTTTCCCATCACACATTCCCTACATATAGTATCGATTGGCTTTGCTATGCTAGGTAGATCTCTTACTGCCTTAAAATTTCTTATCTTCACTATGTTATCAAAAGTGATATGACATAGCCTTTTATGCCACAACCAACTGTTATCAACTTTAGCAACAAAACAACTTGCTTCTGAATTGAGTTGAGAAACATTACCTCTTGTCTTTGAGCCTGATGCAATCATAACACCATCCTTGTTGTTAATTATGCATTTGTCATCTTTGAACTCCAACTGATATCCTTTTCCAAGTAACTATCCAACACTGAGAAGGTTATGTTTCAAACCATCAACATAGAGAACATCATCAATACTATTCTTTCCATCCAAAGTGATGGCTCCTCTACCAACTATTGGTTTAGGAGTGTTATCTCCAAATCTAACCATACCACCATTGTTTTGTCCAGATGAAAAAATCTTCCTTTATCACCTATCCTATGACGTGAACAACCACTATCTATAATCCAGTCTATCCTTATGTCTATTTGGGAAATCAATGCTAGCTCTTGATTTACTTTCTCATCTTTAGGAACTAACTTACTATTCATTTTTTCTAAAATAGCAATGAATCCAATTTGATCTTCACCTAATTCATCAGCTAAAACTCCATCTCTAGAAAAGTAACATTCCTTAGAGTACTTAGGCTTGTAATCCTTCTTGAACTTTCTAGCTCTAGTGGGACACTTAGATGCAAAGTGACCGATTTTATTACATGAAAAGCACTTAAATAGAAATTGACCTTCATATTTTATTTTTCCTTTCTTTTCTCTTTTAGAAACCATAGTAATAAAATAATCTAGAGTTTTCTCTTCATCATCATCATCAAAATTACCAAAAGTGTTTGCAGATTTCTCACCATGAAATGCTGCTTTGAAGGTTGTCTCACTTTTAGGTTCTGTCCTCAATCCTGAAATCTCAAAAGCTAAGACTTTGCTGATCAAGGTCTCTCTTTTGAAATTAGATGTAAGCTACATGGTCTCATCAATGATATTGATCTTGCTTTCATATTTTGGAGTGAGAGTAGTCATCAACTTGACCATAATATCTTCCTCTGAGATCTCTCCACCATTGTTCCTGATTCCAGCAACTGCTTCATTGATCCTTTGATTATAAGCTCTGATGTTTTCTTTAGGAAGCATCTCTAATGCATTTTATGTTTTCTTCCAATTCTTTCTGCGTGCATCCTTTTCTTGCTTGTCCCCTTCAAATATGTCTACTAGGTACTTCCATATCTTGTTTGCACTGTCTACCTTCTTTATCTCTGAAAACTCACTATCTGATAGTGGGCTTATAAGGGCTTCTTTAGCAATAGCATTCTAATGAAACAATTCCTTTTGTGTTCCAGTAGCATCATCATTTCCAAGGTCTTCTAGGGTAGGTATTTTGATTGCTTTGATAGTTACATTAAAAAATTTAATAATAATGCACTACAAATGGTTCACCATCTTGTTCTTCCAATCAAGATAATTTTCTCCATCAAACTTAGGACTCTCTTTCCTAAAGTATTCCATTTGATTAATCTCAAGTTGTTAAACTTCTCTCCGAGGCACTTGGCTCTGATACCAATTGTTAAGAATAGTCCCAAGAGATAAGTGAGAGGGGGGGGGGGTGAATCAGTTATCTACAAGATTCAATTTTTTATCCAATTAAGTATACTTAAACAGAAACCATAAACACAATGAAAGAACACATGAACACAACACCAATATTTTGGTTTTGGGGAAAACCAAATAGGTGAAAACCTCTGTGGGACTTGATACCCACTAATATTTTGTACTAGTGTATAAAGATCCTTGTTAGAAGATCCTTTACCCTATTAGGATTAGCTTTACAATATATGAAGTATATTAGACCTGGTAAAGGGTCGGACCTTGTTAGGAGTCTTTTACAATTGCCCCTATTAGGGGAGAGTATGCACTATCCAAGAGCTCACTACTCAAAGGGGAAAATGATACAACCTTCTGAATAACAGATACACACTATATCTGGATCTTGGTGAACTATGCTTTGACCTTTTTTCTAGATTAGTTCCAATGTATAGCACAAATACTCTACTTGGTCACATAGACCTTCTTTTGATGGCTCAACACTTCGTACACTATGCTCTACTCTTCTTAATCAACCATGAACCACATTGTAGCAATCACAAATGACTACCTATAAATATCTTTCCTCTAAATGATATAATCAGGTCAGCCTATT
Source organism: Chamaecyparis obtusa (assembly GCA_027943335.1). Taxonomy (NCBI): domain Eukaryota; kingdom Viridiplantae; phylum Streptophyta; class Pinopsida; order Cupressales; family Cupressaceae; genus Chamaecyparis; species Chamaecyparis obtusa. Next base: position 565,256 of record BSBK01000241.1, on the reverse strand, counting down.
AAAACCACCTTAAAATCATAATAGAGAAACCATAACAAACTCCAACAAACATTCTGTCAGCTCTACTATGCACGCAACACAATCTGGGACCTGTCCAAATAAGATAAATGTAGATGCATGATACACGCTATCGGCTCTATCAAAAGAACTGGATCTTTCTCCACAAGAAGTGTTAACTCATGCACTCTTAACCCAACATCAATAACTTATCTCTAAGCTTAACTCCAAGGGTGCATACCCTAAAGATAGGCACAACTCAAGAACCAATAAAATCTCTGTCGGCTCTACTAAACAAACATAGGAAACTACAACTAGTGAATAGTGACTACATAAATTTGTTAAGAATGAATGCTGGATGTTGGCAGTCATTCTGTAGCAGTTGTTGTTGCATTCATGACTGTGATTGTCATTGATGTCAACACAGTGATATTTTGGAGACTAGCAGAGAAGGAGACAGTGTTTTGTTTTGTGCACATGTTATATTGACAATAATGATATGTGATGTTGAGATTATGTTCTTTGATATATTACATGTCTATGGTTAAGAGCGCAAGTTAGTACGACATGTACGAAAAAATGTTATAAGCATTTTGGTGGAAGCAGTATTCAGGCAGTCTTCCTGAGTAGTGGTTTTTGGAAATCGGATGATATCTCCTAACCGGGATGGAATATTGTTTTGCAGTTAAAGGGAAGTTTGAGACACATTGGTGGTGATGTGGTTCATAGCGCAAATTTTTTGGTCACGTGAGTGAAGAGTTATTGCATTTAGAAGCTGATAGTTTTGAGTAATTTGGATGTAGCATGTAGAATCTTTTATTTTGTAATTGTATGCCGACTCATTTATAATTATTTGAGTGTGGTATAAAGGAAGTAATGTTTTTCCTTATTGTATGGAGTTTTAATGAAAAATAAGTGTGAGCATGGTTTGGTTGCATACAAATGTAAGCATGAGGTGAAGAAAAGAGCCTATGAAGTTGTGAAAGCAAAATTGTGAAGGAAGACATGCGAAGTACAAAGATCTGGAATTGAGATTTGATGTAGCAGTGAGTGCATTTTGGCACAGTGAAGAGGTAACATATTTCATATTATTCTACTAAATAATATTAAGGTTATTTGGACAGTGTGTTCAGTGATCTTACCCTGAAGCTGTTTGGGCACTAGGTCCTTCTGTCTTCCATAACTCTTAACAGGGTTAGAATCTTTTAATAGGGATTCAAAATCTCCTAACAGGGATTTATATGTACTAAATGTATTTCATAAGACTCCTAACAGATTCCATCCTTTCATAAGGAATATTCATATTATTGCATCTTTTGTGGGCATCATTCCCACTGGGGTTTACTCTTTGATCAAGAGGTTCCCTAGTCAACATATCTTATGTTATTGTGTCATTGTGTATCAATATCTTTGTATGGTTAGTAATTACATTACTTACATGGTTAAATGTTTTTGAAGATGTTAAAGGTTATAATTATCTGATAAATGATTCACCCCCCCCCCCCCCTCTCAGTTATCTTGGTGGACTTTACTTTCTAATAATTGGTATCAGAGCAGCAGGTCCTTGAAGGGAAAGTTTAATAGCTTAAGGAGATTCATGGAGAATTTGAAGAAAGCAAGCCCCAAGTTTGATAGAGTAAATTTTGATAGCTGGAAGGAAAAGATAAAGACACATCTACTATGTTTAGGATCAGGTTATTGGTTAATTACAAAGAATGATAGGACTATAATTGAAGAAGATAGTCTTGAAACAAGTTCTAAAGATGAGCTAGATCTATTCATGTGTAACATACCTGCAAGAGAAGCACTTTTGGCAGCACTTCCGAAGAATGAATATAGTTAGGTAAAATGTTTTAAGAAATCTAATGAAATTTGGAAAGCTTTACACTCTACTTTTGAAGGTGATGAACATGCAAAGAGAGCTAGATTACATAATTGGATACGTGCATTTGAAGATATTAGAATCAAGGAAGATGAATCTGCTAGAAGCTATATTGGTAGAATGTCAGAAATTGTTGTAGGGATAAAATCTTGTGGAAGATCAAAGATAGAGAATGAAGTGATATGGAAAATTCTGAGGACATTGACTCTTGTATTTAAGTAGAAAACACAGATGATTGAACAAGTTATACCTTGTACTACGAACTTTACAAGAGAGACTCTTCTTGGAAGATTGGAAGCAGTAGAGATGAACCTGAGGTTATCAAGAGACTTACCTAGAATGGAGACAACATTTAGTGCTCTTAGTGTATGTCCTACTTTGTCAAGAAGTACCAGTGTGAGCAAAAATTATGCCAACAGTAGTAGATCTGAAAATCAAGAAAAGAAGATTGAAGAAGGTATTGCCTTGCTTGTGAAAAGAGAAGTAGACGGTAAGAAAATTTTTAAATGTTGGACTTGTCAAGAATATGGTCATTTTGCATCTAAATGTCCTAAGAGAGTTAAGAAGTATAGAAATAATTTCAAGCCTAGGAGATCTAAGGAATGTTATTATGCTAATGATGAAGATCTTAAAGCTAGTATAGAAAGAACCTTGAGTGAAAGTGATACTGAGAATAATGATGAGATAGGATTTGTAGCAATTAAAGAAGAGAATCCTGAAACTGATGCTAAGGAAGAAAAAGCCTTAGTTTCCCAAGTTGAAAAGAAAGCTGATTGGATTATAGATAGTGGTTGTTCACGTCATATGACTAGAGACATGAAGAAGTTCATAAAGTTTAACAATTATGATGGAGGAGTTGTTAGAGTTGGTAACAATGCACCTTGTTTGATTAAAGGTATAGGATCTATTACTCTTGATGGAAAGACTAACACTGATGATGTTTACTTTGTCGATGGATTGAAACATAATCTTCTGAGTGTTGGAAAGTTAGTGGATAAGGGATATCAAGTTTGGTTTACTAAGAAAACTTGTGTGACAAAGGATAAAGATGGAAATATGATTGGAACTGGATCTAGAACTAGAGGTAATGTATTTCAGTTGAATCCTACTGAGATGACATGCTTGATTACTAAAATTGATGATAGTTGGTTATGGCATAGAAGGTTTTGTCGTATAAACTTTGATAACATTGTGAATTGAGTACTACACTTGTGGTAATGGATTTGCCTAAAATTATGAAGCCTACTAACATGATTTGCAAAGAATGTGTGATGGCTAAGAAGAAGAGAAGTTCATTTCCTAGTAAGAAGTTCACATCGGCAGAAAAGTTGGAGATTGTTCATATAGACTTGAGCGGTCCTTCCAGGACTAGAGGATTCTATGGAGAAAGTTATTTTATGATTCTTATTGATGATTTTACAAGAATGATGTGGATTGCATTTTTGAAAGAGAAATTTGAAGCATTTGATAAGTTTAAGGTCATTAAGAATAAAGTTGAGAATGAATCTGGAATGAAGATTAAATGTTTGAGATCAGATAGAGGTGGAGAATTTACTTCTAGAGAGTTTAACACTTTTTGTGAAGTGAATGGTATTAAGAGACAGTTTTCAGCCCCTAGAATACCTAAAAAAAAATGGTATTGCAGAAAGAAGAAATAGGTCAGTAACTGAAGCAGCAAGAGCTATGTTGTTTGAGAATGATTTGGTGAAGACATTTTGGAGAGAAGCAGTGAATACAGTAGTATATACAATGAATAGAGTACAAATTAGAGTAGACACATACAAGACACCTTATGAATTATGGTTTGGACATGCACCCTCTATTAAGTATTTTAGAATTTTTGGAAGCAAATGTTATATAAAGACAGATGATGATATTGAAAATTTTGACCCTAGAAGTGATGAAGGAATTTTTCTTGGATATTCTTTGAAGAGAAAAGCATATAGATGTTACAATAAGAGAACTACAACTATTGTTTCGAGTGCAAATGTTAAAGTTGATGAGAAGTTTAAAATTCAGGAAAGAATGTTTGATTGTGAATCTGATGAAGAAGCTCATCCTCAGCCTAATATTGAAACTACTGAATTATTTTATGAGACTGACAGTGAATTGTTGAATGAGAATCATACTATAGAAGAAACCAAAGAAGAAACCAAAGAAGAAACTGGAGAAGAATCTACAATTGAAGCAAGATTTGTGACTATGACACCGAACGGGTATCTATATAGACATCATCCTGTTGAACAAGTTATTGGAAGTTTGGACAGAGGAGTTATGACTAGGAATAAGGTACATTTATGTTTGATTTCTCAAATTGAACCTAGTTCTACTAATGAATCTTGTAAAGATGAACATTCGATTAAAGCTATGAAAGAAGAACTAGATCAGATTGAGAAAAACAAGACATGAGAGTTGGTCCCTAGACCTAAAGAAAAGAATGTAATTGGAACTAAATGGGTATTCAAAAACAAGATGAATGAACAAGGAGAAGTAGTAAGAAACAAAGAAAGATTAGTATGTAAGGGATACTCACAGCAAGAAGGAATTGACTATCAAGATATTTTTGCACCTATAGCAAGACTTGAAGCAGTAAGAATGTTTTTGGCTTATGCAGCTTTTAAGAAATTCAAAGTGTATCAGATGGATGTGAAGTCCACATTTCTAAATGGTGAATTGGAAGAAGTCTACATTGAGCAGCCTAAAGGTTTTCCTTTGACTCAAGAAGGACATATGGTATGTAAACTAAAGAAAGCATTATATGGACTAAAGCAAGCACCTAGAACTTGGTATGCTAGATTGTATAAGTATTTGTTGAAATTAGGATTTACAAAAGGAACAACTGATAGAAATCTGTACACAAAAGAAAATGAAAATGGTTTGTTAGTTATAGTTATTTTTGTTGATGACATTATTTTTGGAAGAGAAGTTAAAGTTAGTGACAAATTTGCTGATGAAATGAAAGTTGAATTTGAAATGAGTATGATTGGTGAGATGAAATACTTTTTGGGATTACAAATAACATAGAACAATGATGGTATCTTTGTTAGTCAGACAAAGTACTTGAATGATTTTCTAAAAAGATTTGGAATGGAGAACTGTAAACCAATTGGAACACCTATGGTTATAGGACATAAACTATTGAGCAAAGATGAAACACCAGCAGTTGAACAGAAGAAATACAGATCCATGATTGGAGGATTGCAATACTTAACACACACTAGACCGGATATAGCACATTCAGTTGGAATGGTAGCAAGATTTCAAGCTGAACCTAGAGAGTGACATTATGTAGTAGTAAAGAGAATACTAAGATATTTAAGAGGCACAATGGATTATGGATTATGGTATGAAAAATCTAATGATTTTACCCTATGTGCATATACAGATGCTGATTGGGGTGGTAGTGTTGATGATAAGAAAAGCACCAGTGGTGGAGCCTTTTTTCTTGGAGGAAGATTAGTTTCCTGGTTGAGGAAGAAGCAGAATTGTATTTCATAGAGTACAATAGAAGCAGAGTATGTAGCAGGAGAAAACAATTATAACCAGATAATTTGGATGAAGTAGATGTTGAAGGATATTGGAATTAAGTTTATTGAGCTGGTTGTCATACATTGTGACAACACCAGCACAGTCAGTATGTCTAAGAATCTTATTTTACATTCTAAGGCTAAGCATATAGAGATCAAGTATCATGTTGTAAGAGAGAAAGTTGTTAAGAAAGAAGTCAGACTAGAGTACATAAGCACAAAGGAGTAGATAGAAGACATATTTACAAAGCCTTTGCCTAAGGATACATTTGAGTATTTGAGAGGTATGCTTGGGGTTATGCGCCAGCCTACTTTTGAGTAATGATGCAGTTGGTTACATCCGTCCAGTGGTATATGAACCCTATCTTTCTTTTGGATTGGATGTTGGTACTTCCTCTATGGGGGAGTATGTGTATCTGAGCTGAGTCATGAGGACTCTTGTGAATGTATTTTCTGAACAGTGTCTTTTGACATTGAGTTGTTGTTGACATAGTGATGAATTTTTTGTCATTAATGTCAATGGGGGAGAAGTGTACATGAAAAACCCTTTGTACCATCTGTTGAAGAGAACTAAATAGGAAAACAAAGCAAGATTTGATTGATGAAGAAGACTTGAAGAATTTTCAGAGCATCAGTGCAACAGTGTTGCAGTACTGGATTTTTGGAACATTGGATGTTTTTCATCTATGTTGCCGTCAATGCCAATGGGGGAGATTTTTAGGAATTAATTTTGGATGTTGGTAGTCATTCTGTAATAGTTTTTGTTGCATTCATGACTATGATTGTCATTGATGTCAACACAGTGATATTTTGGAGACTAGTAGAGAAGAAAATAGTGTTTTTGTTTGTGCATGTGTTATATTGAGAATAATGATATGTGATGTTGAGGTTATGTTCTTTGATATATTATATGTCTATGGTTAAGAGCACAAGTCAGTACGGCATGTACGAAAAAAGTTATAAGCATTTTGGTGGAACCAGTATTCAGGCAGTGTTCCTGAGTAGCGATTTTTTGAAATCGGATGATATCTCCTAGTCGGGATAGAATATTTTTTTGTATAGTTAAAGGGAAGTTTGAGACACATTGGTGGTGATGTGGTTCACAGTGAAAATTTTGTGGTCACACGAGTGAAGATTTATTGCATTTGGAAGCTGACAGTTTCGAGTAATTCTGATGTAGCGTGTAGAATCTTTTATTTTCTAATTGTATGCCGACTCATTTGTAATTATTTGAGTGTGGTATAAAGGAAGGAATTTTTTTCCTTATTGTATGGATTTGTAATGAAAAATAAGTGTGAGCATGGTTTGGTTGCATGCGAATGTAAGCATGAGGTGAAGAAAAGAGCCTATGAAGTTGTGAAAGCGAAACTGTGAAGGAACACATGCGAAGTACAAAGATCTGGAATTGAGATTTGATGTAGCAATGAGTGTAGTTTGGCACAGTGAGGAGGTAAAATATTTCATATTATTCTGCTGAAAAATATTAAGGTTATTTGGACAATGTGTTCAATGATCTTACCCTGAAGTTGTTTGGGCAGTGGGTCCTTCTATCTTCCATAACTCTTAACAGGGTTAGAATCCTTTAACAGGAATTTAAAATCTCCTAATAGGGATTTATATGTACTGAATGTATTTCATAAGACTCCTAACAGATTCCATCCTTTCACAAGGAATATTCATATTAGTGCATCTTTTTTGGGCATCATTGCCACCATGGTTTACTCTTTGATCAAGAGGTTCCCTAGTCAACATATCTTGTGTTATTGTGTCATTGTTTATGAATATCTTTGTATGGTTAGTAATTACATTACTTACATGGTTAAATGTTGTTTAAGATGTTAAAGGTTATAATTATCTTATAACTGATTCACCCCCCCCCCTCTCATTTATCTTGGTGGACTTTACTTTCTAACAAAATTTACTTGCATTCATCATCAGACCATGCATCTATGAACTTAACATCACTAACATGTCTTCAACATATATCCAAGGGTGCATGCCCATAGGACAACTATACAAACAACCATACATAGAACACTTCTTGTAACTCTATCAGGAACATTTCTAACACAAGATGCTATATAACTATCTGTAGTAATAGTTAATCTTTGTGCCTATGATATCATGTTGATATCATGTCCATGCATCATATACTAAAGGCTTATTTCATGACTTCCACGCATGCTACTTTCCATATGTTTTCATCAATGAAAAACATACAATCAGTACTGGCCTGCTAGCAAATCTCCAACAATGTATGATTGTACAACTTGATGATATATGGTTATGGCATAAGAGGCTTTGTCATGTTTGCTTTGATAATCTGGTAGATATTAGTAAAAAGAAGAAAGTGAGAGGACTACCAAGATTGAAGAAACCTAACAATGTTAGCTAGGTAAGATGACAAAGTCTAGTTTCAAGAGCAAGACTTTTACTTTTGAAAATGCTTTAGAATTGGTTCATACTAACCTTTTTGGACCTATGGGTGTACAAAGCTATTGTAGTGCTAGCTATTTTATTCTGTTTGTTGATGATTACACTAGAATGATGACTGTAATGTTTTTGAAAGAAAAATTTGATGCTTTTTTTCTTTTTTTAAGTGGTATTTGGCTAAGGTTGAAAAGGAGATAGGTAGGAACCTAAACTGTCTGAGATCTAACCGAGGTGGATAATTCATATCAAATGAGTTCAATCTATTCTACAATGATAGAGGAATCAAGAGACAGATGTTTGCACCTAGAAAACCTCCATAGAATGGTATAGTAGAGAGAAGGAATAGATCTATCATGGATTGTGCAAGGACACTAATGATCGAAAAAAATATTGCACAAAAGTACTAGACAGAACCTACAAGTACAATTGTTTATACCCTAAACTGAGTATAGATCAAAAAAGGGAAAAATGAATAGGAAAGAAAGAGAGAACCAGAAGATTATAGATCTTTTGTCTATATAGAAGGAGAGGAAAGTGATACACTTGCACCTAATGTAGAGTCTCAGGTAAGCAATGTCGAGCATCAGGGAAACAATGTCGAGCAACAAGAAGAACATGTCAAGCAATAGGGGGATGCTACCAAGTATCAAGAAGAGGTTGTCAAGTATTCAGAAGCTAAATTTGATAATCTTATTGGTGAAACTAAAGAGAAAGAAGAAAAGAGAGCATAACCTATTTTGGCACAATATGTAAGGAGACGTCACAAGCCTGAACAAATAATTGGAGACAAAGAAACTGGAGTTCTGACTAGAAGCAAGTTAAGAGACCCTACATGTTTACTGTGTGAATTTGATCCTAAGACAACAAGGGAGGCATTAGAAAATGAAGACTGGATTCAATCCATGAATGAGGAGATAGACCAAATAGAGAAGAATGATACCGGGACTCTGGTGCTGAGACCAGAAAATGAAAATGTCATTGGAACAAAATGGGTGTTCAAAAATAAGCTTAATGAACATGGATAAGTCACAAGGAACAAAGAAAGGCTAGTATACAAAGGCTATGCACAAGAAGAAGGAATAGACTATGAGACATTTGCCCCTATGGCAAGATTACAAGGAGTAAGAACTCTACTTGCATATGCTACCTACAAAGATTTCAAGATATACCAAATGGATGTCAAGTCTTCATTTTTAAACGGTATAGTAGAAGAAGTGTACATTGAACAACCTAAAGGATTTGTTGATCCAAACAAGAGACACATGGTTTGAAAACTGAATAAGGCATTGTATGGAATAAAGAAATCCCCTAGAGCATGGTATGAGAGGCTGCATAATTACTTGTTACAGATTGGATTCTCAAGGACAAATGATACAAGAAATCTATACATGAAAGATGAAGAAGGTAAAGGAATCTTGTTAGCTAAGATTTTTTTAGATGATATCATATTTGGTTGACAAGATGCCCTGTGTAAGAAATTTTCAAATGAAATGCAAACTAAATTTGAAATGAGTATGTTTGGGGAGATAAAATTATTTGTTGGTTTACAAGTATATCAGATGGAGAAAGGTATTTTCATCACCTAGTCTAAATATGTTATTGATATACTGAAAACCTTTGGTATGGAGGATTCAAGGCTAGTAAGTACTTCCATGGCTACTAGACAAAAATTGTCTAAAAATGATGATGCTGCTGAAGTAAACCAGACTTTGTATATGTCCATGATTGGAAAATTGCAGTATGTTGTTCACATCTGACTAGATATTGCTCTAGCAATTGGGATTATGGCAAGATTCTATGCCAATCCTAAGGAAACTCACATGAGGGCTATAAAAAGGACAATGAGATATTTGAAAGGGACTGTAGATTATGGAGTCTACTATAAGAAGCATGAAAGATTTGAACTAAGAGTCTATACTGATATAGATTGGGTAGGAGATGCAGATGAAAGAAAAAGTACTAGTGGTGGAGCTTTCTTTCTTGCACAAAGATTAGTTTCTTGGACAAGCAAGAAACAAAATTGCATTTCCCAATCTACAACTAAAGTCGAGCATGTTGTTGTAGCAGTGAACTATTCAAACATGGTATGGATAAAGCAATTGTTAATAGGCATGAAAGAAGAGATCACTAAACCGGTTGTCATCTACTGTGACAACACAAGTTCTATCAACATCTCTAAGAACCCAGTGATGCACACAAAGACCAAACACATCACCATCAAGTATCATTACTTGAGGGAATTGGTACAAGATAAAGAGGTCAGAATGGAATATGTGAATATAAAGGAACAACTAGCAGACATATTCACTAAAGCCTTACCTAAAGAAGCTCATGAATATCTGAGAGGCAAATTAGGGGTACTTCCCCTAACTCAGGCTACCTAGTCAAACTAGGAGCACTGCATCAAATGTGCTACAAAGAGTATCTGACAAATTGATGAAGAGAAAGGTCACACTTTAGGAGTAACCTAGAGTTGTGAAAAGTACAACAAAGCTGATAATCAGTCATAAGAAAATATGACAGAGGGAGAAATATTGTTACTGAACTGACAAGATGACATCCACATCTAAAAGATGTATGTTTTAGTTGCTTCTTTGGAATTATATTCAAAGAGGGAGATGAATAAGATGATAACACATGGTGAGATTCCATGGAAGATCAAGTAAGAGGGAGAGATTCAGGGGAAAGGAACAAAGAAGAGATCAAGTGGAAGTTACTGTGTGGACGGTCATGTAAGCAAGGCTAATTGATTCTGAATCAAAATGAAACTAAGGATATTATAATTTTTTCTAATGTACAGACAAGTTTTGGATTGGTTAGTGAATCATGTGTTATTCATATGGCGTTTCCCTCAATGCCAAAGAGGGAGATTGTTGGAAACTGCAATTGAAGCAATTGTTGTATTGTCATTGATGTCAAACCTTAACTAGTAAGACTATTGCTATCTAAGAAAGTACTATATCTATTTGATTGATGAGAAGGATTATGATGTAGGGGCATCCAAGGTTAAGGTAGGGGCATTTTATGTGCTCGGTGAAATTGCATAAGTGTTTGTGTTTTTGCTGGTTATTACTTGGTTGCAGCCTTGATCGATGGTCTCAGTCATTGAAGGAAGCTCAGTCACTGAAGGAACTTGGTAGTCTCTGGTGCTCAGTGATAGTGTTACTCGGTCATGCCTATGGTGCTTAGTTGACACTCATGCTCAGTGATGCCTGGCTTGCTTGGTTAATTCACTGATGCTCAGTAGTTTTAGCTTACTGACTAGAGTTCTATGTGATTTGTTGGGCTGACTTGGTGCATTTATTGTTGGTAGCCATTAATTTGGGCCGATATGCTAAATTAAATATTTATATACAATTGTAAGTCGACTTATATGGCATTTAATTATTTGTTTATGAGAGTTAAGGGTTTCATCTGGCTAACTTGTGGTTGATGATTAGTATTTAAGGAGGGCTTGGGTAGATGTTTAGGCAGACAATTAGAGAGACAAGAACGAGAGAAAGGAAGAACTTAGTAGATCTGGATCTCAGAGAAGTGAAGTTGTGGAAAAGTTCTTGATGATCTTGTAGATCATATTGTAATCTGATATTTGTTGGTAGTAGAGATAGGGGTTTGCATACTTGGGGACAAGGAGATTTCTTGAAGGCTTGTGAGCTCAAGTTTAGATCTTCCTTAGGTTTTCCATCAACTTTTGATTGTCTTCAGAGCTGAACTAGCTATTGATTGTATTGGATCTAGTTGCGGATCTTGCAAAATTGTTTACTAATTGTAATTGGCCCTAACCTGAAAGGCCTTATAGCTAGGCATGTTAATGAAAATCAGAGTTAAACAATTATATTATGTTGTATTTTTTAGTGTTATGTTGTGTACTTCTTTTGGCTGCAAGGTTTGGACTATCCTTAATTGGATCTGCCATCCTTGAGTGCATTAGGTGGTATCAGAGAAAGGTTGGTTCTTGTTTGAACTTGTTTTGTTCTTGTTGGAACCGAGACTTTGATCTTGCTAAAGTAGAAGCTTGACCTAGCAAGGTTGATCTTACGAAGTTGATCTTGTTGGCAAAGAGATTGTGTGTAATCCGGATTGCAGATCCGTAGCACTGAACTTGTGAAATTGTGCCCTAGTTGTTTGCAAGATTGTAGATTGCAATCTGACTTCTATCTAACTTGGAAATTGTCACAAGGAGGTCAATGAGGGTTTGTTGCAGAGGATTTCTCTTTCTTGAAGGATGCCTCCGAGAAGATTGGACCCTAGAGCTATTTTTTATCTTTGTGATACTATTGAATCCCAAATCACAGAGAAGATGAAATCAGATATCAGATCTAAGATGGAATTGATGAAGAATGACATGGTCATTGAGATCATGAGAGTTGTTACTGGTATACCTCAGAATGTTGTTATTGAGGATGGCTATGAAGAAGTTGTTGAAGAATTTGAAAAAGCTGGATCTAGTGGTGATGACCGAAGGGATAGATCTGGTGAAGATAGAACTACTCAGTTACCTAGATTTGCTACTTGGTTAGGTAAATACTAAATGGAAGTTTCTACTTTCATTGGAACTTTGAAGCCTTACAATCTGATTGATTGGATTGGTGAACTTGAAGATTTCTTTAAGCTAGAAGAAATTGAAGATCCTCTTTAGGTGAGATTAGCACAGACAAAGTTGAAAGGACATGCTTCTCTTTGGTGGAAAGAATTATACAGAGACCGAGAAGATGAAGGTGAAATGAAGATCAATCGATGGAGGTTGATGGTGACTAAATTGAAAGATAAGTTCATACCTGCTAACTATGAGCTTGAATTGTTTAAGAAGTTGCACAATCTGAAATAGAAGGATTTGTCTATTGAAGATTATACCAAGGAGTTCCACAAACTTACTATTTAGTCTAGACATAAAGAACTTGGTAAGGAGAAGGTAGCTCAGTATGTGAATGGTCTTAGATTCAATATTTAGGATGAGCTCGGTATGCTAAAGATTGATTCTATAGAAGATGCCTATCAGTATGCTCTGAGGGCAGAAGAGAAGTTAAAAAGGAAAGAACCTAATAACTCCCAAGAGAAGGAGAAAGTTGATCACTCAGCAAAGGATAAACCTACTGATGTAGAAGATGAACAGAAACATGTGGGCCCTAAGAAGAATATAGGTAGAGTTATATTTAAAGGTACTTTCTATAACTATGGAGAGGAAGGAAACCATTCTTTTGAGTGTACATAGAAGAAGGTTGACCACCGAACTGTTGTGGTAAATGAAAACATTCAGAATGAACCTAAATCAGAGAACTTTATTCTTTGGTGAACACTGCTTGATACAAAGGATGAACCTTGTTAGAGGAGTAACTTGTTTAGGACCTGATGCAAGTCTAAAGGTAAACTCTGTGATGTTATTGTTGATAGTGGTAGTACTGATAACCTTGTTGTTGAGGACATGGTTAGGAAACTTGGTTTGAATAGAGTTAAACATCCACATCCCTATAGAATTGGTTGGTTACAAGATGATCATGCTCTGGAAGTTAGAGACCAATGCTTCATTGATGTTCAGATTGGCCAGTATAAGAATCTTGTGTTATGTGACATTGTGAAGATGAATAGTTGTGATATATTGCTCGGTAGACCTTGGCAGTATGATTGCAGAGCTATTTATGACTATGTGAAGAATGTCTTTATTGTTGAGAAGGATGATAGGAATTTTTCACTGATGCCTTTGATGGATACAACACTCGAAAGGAGAAGCCTAAGTATTGGTCACCAAGTTGAGTTGGTGGATACAGAGAAAATGAATGATCAGTTTGGAGAAAAAACTTGTACATTGTTTAGAAAAGACTTGAAGAGATAGAGGAAATAGAAATGGAAGAGTATGCAAGCAGAAAAGGTGGAGGACTTTTATGTGAAGAACCAGCTCAGGGTTCATGTGTTGAATCCTTGAAGATGTTCTTCTCACATATGAACATCTTTTGGAATTTGGGGTGTCTGATGCAGGGGAATCCAAGGTTAAGGCAGGGGCATTCTGTGTGCTCGGTGAAACTGCATAAGTGTTTGTGTTTTGGCCATTTTTTACTCAGTTGTAGCCTTGACCGATGGTCTCTGTCATTGAAGGAAGCTCGACCATTGAAGGAACTCGATAGTCTCTAGTGCTCGGTGATAGTATTACTTAGTCATGATTGTGGTGCTTGGTTGACACTAGTGCTCGGCAATGCCTGGCTTGCTCAGTTAATTCATTGATTCTTGATAGTTCTAGCTTACCGACTAGAGTTCTGTGTGATTTTTTGGGCTGACTTGGTGCATTTATTGTTGGTAGCCATTAATTTTGGCTGACATGCTGAATTAAATGTTTGTATACATTTGTAAGCTGACTTGTATGGCATTTAATTATTTGTCTAGGAGAGTTAAGGGTTTCATTTGGCTGACTTGTGGCTAATGATTAGTATTTAAGTAGGGCTTGGGTAGATGTTTAGGTAGACAAGTAGAGAGACAACAGCAAGAGAAAGGAAGAACTTAGTAGATCTAGATCTTAGAGAAGCAAAGTTGTGGAAAAGTTCTTGATGATCTTGTAGATCAGATTGTAATATGATATTTGTTGGTAGCAGAGCTAGGGGTTTGCATACTTGGGAACAAGGAGATTCCTTGGAGGCTTGTGAGCTCAATTTTAAATCCACCTTAGGGTTTCCATCAGCTTTTGATTGTCTTCAGAGCTGAACTAGCTAGTGATTGTATTGGATTTGGTTGTGGATCTTGTAGAATTGTTTACTAATTGTAATTGGCCCTAACCCAGAAGGCCTTACAACCAGACATGTTAATGAAAATCAAAGTTAAACAATTATATTGTGTTGCATTTTTTAGTATTCCGCTATGTAATTTTGTTTGCTGCAAGGTTTGGACTATCCTTAATTGGATCTTCCATCCTTGACTACATTAGATTAGGGCAAGGTTGATAACAATAGCACCTTAGGAAAGGTTGATTTATCTTGATACTTCAATGGGTACTTTATTATGTGGCACAATGATAAGATAATGTGTTTCTTATCTAAGTAAGAAGTAAGACTAAGCAAGAAGGCTTAACCGAGAAAAAATGAAGAAATATAGTTTAAGCTGAGTGATGTGAGTGTCGACCGAGCCATTATATGCTGAGTAAATTCAGTGTTGACCGAACATCAGTTTATTGCTAAGGAAGACAGTATTAGTCGAGGAAACAATTTCAGTGGTGACTGGGCTACCCAATGATGACCGAGGAGTTGAATACAGTATTGACCAAGTGTCAATAATTTACATTTGAGGAAGAATTCAGATTCCTAGCTGATATAATTGAATTCTTGGATTATGTAAATCATGTTGACTTTATTTATTATATGTATTGAAGCATTTAATGCACTGTAAACCATTTTATTGCAATTCCATAAATTGATTTGAGATGTTTCTATAAGTATGGACAAAGAACATAATGTTGGAAGGATTCGATGAATCTGACCTAACCCTAAGATCTATGGAGGAGATTAAGCAGCAAAAGTTGGATCAACCTAATCAAAGAGGTATTAAGGAAACCTAAGTGTGAGGTTGAATTGAAAGATGTTGGAGTTTTTTTTATTGACTGAACAAGTAGAAAAGGCTGAAGGAGAAGGAGTTGTGATTGCTTGAAGGGATTTCTAAGTAGATCAGTGATGGAGATGGAAATGGATCATAGTCAGTAAGCCAACATATATATGTACGGAATTGGATCTATTATTTTCAAAGTGAGTTGTATATTTTTAGATCAAGCACTATTGTTACTTTTTAACCATTGTATTAGTTTAAATCCTTTAATCAAGGTTGACCTAACAGTCATTTGTATAAATCCTTTGAACAAGGTTGCATTCTAATAGAATGTACTTAAGTCCCTTAACAATGCACACTCCTAACAAGGTGGTTGCAATCATTTAACTAGTTCACACCTGACTATGTGTTTATAAACCTTTGACAGGGTTGGCTTTTCACAGAGCTCACTGTAGAAGAGTGAAAATATTAGTAACATGTTACAAAGTGTTTTTTCCCAAATTGGGTTTCCACTATAAGTCCTAGTGTTAATGCTTGTGTGAATGTTTTGGTTTGAACATTTCTGTGTTTTGCAAGTTAAATACTATTGGATAGTGGATTGCACTGTTATATGTTTCTGTTATGCATTTAGTAATGACTGAGTAACTATTGGTTGTTAGATATGAGTTGTTGAAGAGTTTTGAAGGTTTAGTTATACATCTAGACCTGAGAAAAAATGATTCACCCCACCTCTCTATTATTCTAAATCATATTAACACTATTTATATATCATTTTAATTTATTAACAGTAGGTCAAGTAAGCTCAATCTTTGACTTATATTTCAGAGAGAGTCCCTTAAAATAAATAATTATAAATAAGAAAAGTGTTGGATGATTCTTTATATGTCATCTCAAGATTTGTATTTCATCTATAATAGGTGGACAATTTAAGTAGATGTGGAGGGGCTACATATTCCATTTATTAGAAATCAAAAATTATATCTTAATGTTGGGACAAATTTTTCTAGTTAATAAATGACATGTATATGTTTGTCAAAGTTTGAATTCTTATATTAAATAAGATTTCTAGAGTGTAGCAAGTTGGCTATTTACTTGTATCAACTCATTCTATCAAATAAATTGAAGTCATGTCTAATATATTAAGCATAATATCTTAACTCAAACCTTCCAAATGTTATTAAGGTAACTTGGAGTATAGGATAGAGGAATTATTCCTCAAGACCATATTTGGAAGAAATTATTATTATTATTATTATTATTATTATTATGTACTAAATTAGAATATTTGTAAGAGCATAATTGAGAAGTGTGCTAAACTTTGGTTTGATATTTAGGTATAAAGAGTTATTTGTTAGAGTTATTCTAGACTTTATAGTTGAATTCAATCATGAATTCATGGAGTGCTCTTTTAATTGTGATGTAGGGGCATCTTGGGTCCTTGGCAATCCTGTGTCACCAAAAATATGTTTTGAGTTTTTTGTGTTGCTTGGTTCCTTCTTTGACCGAGTTGGTTAGTTTCCTTTGGTTACTGACTTTGGTCGGCTTTGTCCTGGGTGGTCAATTATTTCTCTGGCGCTCGGCATTGCTTGTCTTTTTGCTCAATCATCCTTGCTTTCCGAGTAGTTTATTTTGAATTCTTGTTGGGCCGACTTGTGCATTTATTATGGGTCTTGAGTTTAATGTTGGAATCTTTCTTTGGGAGGTGTGTGGTCCTAGATCTAGTCGTTCCTTCTATTGATTGTGGATCTGAAGGCTGACTCAGTTTTCTAGACTCTTGTATAAATGTACGTGTCTGGTTTTAGTATAGGGGTAATTTTTGGGGAAGAAAAAGGTAGTCTTCATTAGATTGGAGATTGGTAATAGATCCTCACATGTTGGAGGACTTTTGTATTTTATTGTAATATATGGCCCTAACCTGGAAGGCCTTACAGCTTACATGTATGATTCAAATTGATGATAACATTTGAAGGATTTGGCATTCTCCCTCTCAATTTTGTTGTTTGTTGCTTCCGCATGTGTGTTGAAGGCTTGGATCATTAGGGTGTGCCATGCTTTAGCCCCTCTTGCTCCTTGTCCTTGCGTCAGGTGGTATCAAAGTGAGGTGAGATCTTGATCTAGGTCTGCGGATCTAGGTTTGCAGGTTCCTCTTGAAGCCCTAGTTGATTTTTGTGGGGTAACAAATTGTGATCTGACCTACAGTTGCAGGGGCTTGTCAAGATGGTTCATGAGAGGTGAGATGCAGATCCAAGATTGGCTGATATACTAAGATAGATTACTACAAGATTAGAAGCAATAGAAATAGCCCAGAGAAGAGGCAGACATCTTAAGGATGTTATTGATGATGAAGTTGAAGAAGAATAGGCGAATGTAAAACTTTCTCCTATTATGGATCAAGGTGAGGAAAGATTTTTTAAGGCTTTGACAAGTCTGAAGTCAACATCACATTTTAATCCCCCTGAGTATGGTGGAAAGATGGATTCTAATCAATTGGTGGACTGGATCACTGAGATGGAAAATTATTTTGAATATGAAAATATCCCTGAGGATAAGAAGGTGAATATTCCAAGCACTAAGTTGAAGAGTCATACATCCTTATGGTGGGAACATCTACAACTGGATCGAAAGAGGAAAGGAAAGGACAAAATCAAGGTATGGAGTAAAATGCTCAATAAGCTGAAAGGAAAGTTTGTTGGACTACAACTAATGTGGAATCTGATTGAAGAATATATGATTAAAGATCACTAAGGAGTTTTTTATTAGATATGTAATACGATTAAATCAGTATTATGTTGTCATTGATGTCCACTAGTTTGACAGCACTTATCTTGTAAGTTACTATACTGAAACATCTGAAGAAAGGTGAAAAAGAGATGAAGAACAGTGAAATCTACATGAGGAAGATGTACATGTCAAATGAGGATAAGGAACACATTGAGTAAATTTTTAATGAGTCTATGACCATATCGTATTGACTTTATTATGTTGCATTCATCTATGATGAAGAATAGAGCTGAATGACACAAAGCAATGTTGTCAGAAAATGAAGCATTTTGCAGTATACACTGATGGAGTGTACTGTATACCAAGAGTAGTGTTAACTGAGCTTGTGTTCACCAATGCATTTCTTTGTTAACCAAGCAAAACAAAATGAATTAAATGATTAGTTTAGCCAATAAGATTAATGAGTTGTAAAGTACCTCGATTTTAGTGATAATAGATAATGTTTGTTATAAAGATCGATGACTAACATAATTACAGCAAGATCTAATGGAATAGATTGAAATGTGTTATTGAAACGTGTTATTGAAACATTAGCTGAGGATGTTTGAAGTGGAAAAATCAATGAATATGATTAAGCGGCAAAATCTGATGGACAAAAGGAAAATGATTTACTTGTCTATATAAGAGACTAGGGTTTCATTATGAAACTAATGCCAAAAGAAGAAGATACTGCAAGATTATTGCATGAATAAGTTGTCATGCATTTTGATCATACTGGTTAGTAAGAACCGAGCTGCAGAACAAATACCAATCTACAGAGATTAATTATCGACGGATATTAAGTTGATACATTGTTGAATCTGAAGTGCAATATTGATCAGAAAGATTTGTATGAGCTGAATATTGGTCTATAATGTGCAATTGAAGTTGTATTAAGGTAGATCATTTACTGTTACACATTTAACCATTGTATACAATCAAAATCTCTTAACTGAGTGGACTAAGAAAGTCTTATGATGTATCATTCATAGAATGAACATTGTTATCATGTCAACCCCATAGTGAATCTTGGTTGGGTGATAACTTCTAGTCTAAAATCCTCTAACAAGGTCACACCTAACAGTGTGGTTGTAAACCTTTGACAGGGTTGGGTCTTCACTGACCTCATTTTAGAAGAGTGAATATTTTGGGTTGCCGGTCCCAGATGGTTTTTCCCTTTACAGGGTTTCCATGTTAAATCTCTTGTGTTATGTGTTGATTGTGATATTTGTTTGTTATCATACTTTGCATGTTACATGTTAGATTTGATCGGTAACTGTTATAAGTATTAGACTCATAATTGGTAAAAGCAGAGACAGTGAAAGTATTTTTGTTTACCGAGTAGTAGAAATTGAATAACTTGTTTTGAATTATACATTTTGATTTCGGGACACTAGATAACTAATTCACCCCCCTCTCAGTTATTCTAACAATGGTATCAGAGTTGTGGTTGCTTAGAATAGAGTTTTAAGGACTTAAGAACAAAGGTTTCAAGATGTATAAGAGGGAAGTACAGAAACTAAACAAAGAGAACTTTGCAGTATGGCAGAGCCAGATGAAGTTGCACATATCTAGAATTGGGAATTCTGCACTAGATCTGATGGAGAATGGCTACATACAACTGACCATTGGTCCCCTGACCCTTGACCAACTGAGAGATAGGAATGAACACAATATCACTATGACGGAACTTGCTACTACCTATACCGATGCTGAATTTGAAGACATTAAGGGATGCACTACTACCAAAGCCATGTGGGACTAGTTAAATCTAATATACAGTGGAGATTTGAATGTCAAAAGAGCCTGAGTTGAAAGTCTGAGAGGCAGATTCAATGATATGAGGATGAAAGAAGGTGAGAACATTGTACAGTACTCAAATAGACTAAAAGAGGTATTACATGCTATTAGAGCATCAGATGGAGTTATTTATGATGAAACAATGATAAGCAAGATTCTTAGAACTTTGCTGCCAGTTTATGCAATTAGGATCTCTGAAATTCATGAAACAAGAGCTACATCCAATCTTACTCTTGACACTCTGATTGGTAAACTTACAACCTTTGAATTAAATAACTTTGATAACAGTGTTGTTCCTTCTGTTCAATCTGCTTTCATGTCTTCTTTGAAGATTGGTAAGTCTAGCAGGAATAATAAGAATAATGACAGTGATGGTAATACCGATGATGAACTTGGTGAGCTTGAAGCTCTTATGGCTAGAAGATTGCCCAAAGGAAAAGGAAGGTATAGAGGTAATCTACCTTTGGCATGTTTTAATTGTAAGGAAGTTGGTCACATAGTTGCTAGATGTCCATAGAAGAAAGATGATGATAGATTCAAAGACCGATCTGAAGGAAGCTATGGGAGAAGAGTCAATAGAGGCTACTGACACAATAATAGAGACAACAAAGATGATAAAGGCAAAAAGGTATGTTACATAGCTAAAGATATTGAAATTGAATCTAATTCTAATGATAATATAGAAGTTGTATTTGTTGCTATGAAAGATGACTCAAAAGAAGAAGAGAAACATGAAGAGACAACACTAATCTCTAAAGTAAGCAAAATGATACATGGATCATAGATAGTGGTTGTACACATCATGTGACCTATGATGTAGAGAAGTTTGATCAACTTAATGAATACAATGGAGGATCTGTGAGAATGGGAAATGATGCACCTTGTATGGTAAGAGGTAAAGGCTCACTGATGACCAATGACAGAATAAAATGTGAAATTGCATACTGGGTAGATGGACTGAACTATAATATGTTAAGTGTGGCTCAACTGAACAATTCAAGCCACCGACTAGCTTTTGAGAAAAAAAAGGTGAAGATTTATGATGATGAAGGGAGACTTTTCGAAACTGTTACACAATCCTGAGGTAATCTATTCTATCTTGATATGGATCAGTCTTCTTGTTTGTTAATAAAGGATGAAGAGGCATGGTTGTGGCACAAAAGGTTATGCCATGTGAACTTTGACAACATGATCAAGATTAGTAAAAAGAAAAGAGTTAGAGGATTGCCTAACTTGTCAAAACTTGATCATGCCATGTGCCATGAATGTCAGAAAGGTAAGATGACAAAGTCTAGTTTCAAAAGAAAAGACTACTCAACAAAGAAGATACTTGATTTGGTTCATACCGACCTATGTGGTCCTATGAGAACTCAGAGCTGTTATGGTGATAGATATTTTATTCTTTTTGTTGATGATTATACTAGACTAATGACTGTTATGTTCTTGAAAGAGAAATATAAAGCTTTTAAGATGTTTAAATGGTATAAAGCTAAGGTAGAGAAAGAGACTAGTAGAGAAATAAAATGCTTAAGATCTGATACAAGAGGTGAATTTATCTCAGATGAATTTACTAATTTCTGTATTGAGCATGGTATTAAAAGATAGGTCTCTGCACTGAGGACACCTTAGTAAAATGGCATTGTTGAAAGGAGGAACAGGTCAATAATTGACTGTGCTAGAACATTGATGATACAAAAGAATGTTTCTTAGACATATTGGAGGGAACCTGTTAGTACAGCTATATATGTTCTTAACTGAGTACAACTATAGAAGGATACCAATCGGACACCCTATGAGCTATGGTTTGGACACAAACCTACTGTAAGTTAATTCAGGATTTTTTGAAGTAAATGCTTTATTTTGAAAGATGAGAGAAAAGGAAACTTTGATTCAAAAGGAGATGAAGGGATATTTTTGGGATATTCCTCTACAAGTAAAGCATATAAATGTTTGAATAAGGTTACAAATCAGATAATTGAAAGTACAAATGTTCATCTTGATGAGTTTGATGACAAGAACACAAAGGAAAGTACAAAGGAATCAGAAGACTATGGTAGATTCACTTGCATTGAACAACCAAAGTATCTACCAATGCTGCAATCTATTATAACCGGTCAGCAGGAAAACAATGCAGAACAACAGGCAACACAAACCGACGAAAAAGATGGAGCTACTAAGCAAGGAAATGAACCTGAACAGGATGAACAAGAAAGAAGAAACCTAGTTCTGGCTAGTTTTGTCAGAAGACATCATCTTGAGACACAAATTATTGGAGACAGACATGCTGGAATGCAAACTAGGAACAAAACAAGACAAGGTACATGTCTAGTTTGTGAATTTGAACCAAAAAATGTGAAAATTGTATTAGAGAATGAAGAATGGGTTAATGCAATGAAAGAGGAAATAGAGAAAATAGAAAAGAACAAAACCTGGTCCTTAGTACCCCAAACTAAAGACAATAATGTTATCGATACTAAGTGGATATTCAAGAACAAACTGAATGAAAATGGTGAAGTCACAAGAAATAAAGCTACATTAGTATGCAAGTGATATGCACAGGAAGAAGGCATTGACTATGGTGAAAAATTTGCACTTGTTGCTAGATTGGAAGGAGTTAGAATGCTACTTGCATATGTTGCACACAAGAAATTCAAGGTCTATCAAATGGATGTGAAGTCAGCATTTCTGAACGGTATACTTGAAGAAGATGTTTACATAGAACAACCTAAAGGATTTGTTGATCCAGACAACAAAGACATGGTATGTAGATTACATAAAGCTTTATATGGTTTGAAGCAAGCACCAAGAGCCTAGTATGAAAGGCTGCATACTTACTTGTTAAGTATTGGATTTGTTAGAACAAGTAAAAACAACAATGTCTATATGAAAGGTGATACTAATGATACTATTATCATCGCTAAAATATTCGTAGATGATATTATTTTTGGAGGTCCAGATCATGTATGCAAAGCATTTACTCATGAAATGAAAAAGGAGTTTGAAATGTCTATGTTCGGAGAGATTAAGTTCTTTCTAGGACTACAGGTGATTTAACAAAGTGATGGCATATTCATCACACAATCTAAATACAGAAAGGAAGTACTGAAGACATTTGGCATGGAAGATGCTAAACCTGTGGGAACATCGATGGCTATGTTGGGATGCAAAACATACATGGATTTTTGAGTACCATGTTAAATTTTTGCATTTGAGGCCCTATAAATGGTTTTTGTGCATATGTACCTGGCTGTCATTTTGAGGCCTATGAGGAGCTACAGGTGTTTAACATACTCTATACAGCATGTGCATGCATTCCATGATGTTATTTCATCATCCCGAATCATTCGGTGAAGTCCCAGTTTAAGCACTTGTCAAAATATGAAAATCTGCCTGTGCTAAACGGAGTAAAGTGGCCCAGTTTGCCTTTGAATATCTTACGCCCAGAAATGTGTCATGACCCGCTGGTTTGAGGATGTTTAATACATATATCAAAGATTCTAAGTTCCAAGTTTCAAGTCTTTTCGAATCAATTTAACTAGATTTTAAACCCCTCAAAGTTGGTAGTTTACTGTTATCATGCACTTGTGCACTTGTTTAGTTATTCTCGGAAGCCCTGTTTGTCAAGTTGTATCTGATACCCGGTGATTGTTAAAGAATAATTAATGATAGATCTATATTGTAGGCATGTTCCTCTTCTGGCTTGTCCGTTTTTAGCCCCTAGTGAATCCGTTTCAGTACTTTTCAAAGCCAAATCCATTTGTAGTTTTCACTATTTTGCTGAAACCCAGAAGTTCAAAAGTTTTAAGGGCTATTTTAATAGCGTGTAAAAGACACATGTGTGATCCATTGAGAAAGCTAAAAATTGGGTCATGTTGCAATCATGCTTTACTCCCACAGTGCCAAATCCGAAGCCATGACCAATCCATTTGACCAAGTTTCCAGGCTCATTCCATTTGCAATTTTCGCAAAATGTGTTCAGTTCTACAAAGTGTGTTTTCCTAGAAATCAAAATGCCCTACTTTGCCAATAAATAATTTTTTACCAGTTGACTCTTTTGATGAATTTCTTTTTGCATTGTCTTGCAAAGTTGGAGTACTAACCCCAGTCCCAATTTCAGCTCCCTGCCAATCCATTTGTCTACCTTTAAAAATCAATTACGGCGATTAAAAATCATTTTCTAACAAGTTTGTTGCAGGAATAATTTGAACTGGGCAAGTTTGCAGGTTACTATCTTTCGGCTCAGTTGCATTCAAGACATGCCATTTTGCAAAATGCTTGTTTGTATGACAGAAAATAGGCTCGTTCAGTGGCGGCACCCAATCAGGTGATTGTGACAGCTTTTAGGGCCAATTTTTGGGCCTGTTTGCATGGTTTTGATCCTTTGCAAAAGGTGTTTTTCTAGAAATTGGTGATATGGGTATGGTTGAATTTTGGTCCTAAATCATACATAAGGCATTTGGGGCCATTGTCTGGTTCAGGTACATGAAAGAAAAAATATTTTAGGCCGGACCCATTTGCGGCCCGACCTTGCTCATTGAAATCATTTCAAATCAAAAGAGGATGAGTGTGTTGAAGATCAGGTGTTGATTGCTCTGGATAATAGTTGAAGATGATAACAGTGATTTCAGTACTAGAAAGAAAAACCCAGATCACCTTAGAGTGGTAGATAGGATCAGGGATCTCAAACATGATCTTTTCAGATTACAGTATAAATTTGTGAGTGAGGAGTCAACATCAAAATCCTCTGAAAGTGAGCAGAGAAACTCTACCATGAGCAGACAATCTGAGGTAGAAGATTGTTGGTATAATCAACCAGCAGAAGCTCCTCCAAGCCCTGGACATGGGAGTAGTACTGCTACATCAGTAGATGCCTTATATGAGACATATACTAAAAGGATGTGGCATTTTGATAGGACCAACAACTATCAAATGCATTCAGTTGGTATTTTCGAGCCAAAATTCTTACAGAAGTCTAGGTCCCTTAAACTAACATCATCTTTCCGTCAACTTTCTTCAAGGAGGAGAGAAGTGGAAAATGATGAAATTGATTATAAGCTACAAAAGAAAGAATTGGAGAATGTTTATGTGGCTCAGACATGCTTGACTTGGGAGGCACTACATTGGTAATAAAGAATTGTTTGATACCTAGAAACATCTTCCATTGATGGAGAAGCTTATCTGTCATATGATCAGGCGAGAAAGCAATTCAAACAGTTTCAAGTTCTGTAACAAAGGTTTCTAGAGAATGAACACTACAACCAGGGAGCTAGAGTTCAAGAATATTCCAGGAGTAGATCCCTCATGCCAAAGCTACTTCAAGTCCCTACTCTCAGAGCTTTACCTACAGAAAGAGAGGAGGAGACAGAGATTCATGAAACAATAAAAGAAGATTGCCTACGCAGAATTTGGAGACTCCCAGCGCATCTCCACAAAGGTGGTAGTATTTCATCATAAAGGAGATTGTATATGCTTCACGCAGGTAATAAAGAGCCAAACTCATTCAAGGGCAGGCACATTTTCTATGTGCTTAAGACAAGAATCAGCATGAAAGGAAGACAGGGCAGCGACTATGTTCTTGTTTAGAAGATTTGCTAAAATCATTGCCTCCCTTGGGTAGAAATAGAGAGATGCATGCATATTTTAAAGACCAGCGTGAGGCATAAAATGGAGAAAGGAATGCCCAGTGTTAAAAGGTAGGAGGCAGCATTAAAATTGATTAAAGTTTGCCTGCAAAAGTGAAAAGGAAGGCACGATCAAACAAGTCTTCCAATATAAACTTTCGCCTTTGCCTGATTCCCAAGCTCAACGTCAAACTTCCCTAAGAATTTCCATAGAGGAGCAGATGTCAAGGAAAGCGTAAGCAGCCTCCTATTTAATAATCTTCAAAATAGAGGATTCCCAGTCTTTTCGACAAGAACTCAATCAAAGTTGGGGAAAATAGTTCTCAATCAATAGGACTAGAGGCACATTTTCAAGAGCAACGACAGCATGTCTATGTTTGAATTGGCTATGCCAATGAAAGAAGGGCCACCAGCATATGGCACTACAAATAGAGGTTGCCAGTCTACAGGTAAATGAACCCATGCATTTGAAATGGCTGGGTTGTCAATGCATTTGGGAGCACTCATGCTATACTGGGTGAATGGATCCTTGCAAAATTTGAAGGGGTCTTTGCATAAAACAAAAGTGAAAAGGAGATCTCACGCCAGCATTAAAACAATTTGAAGACCCCATGCGTATTCAGAAGTCCCTCATGCATGAAAACAAGGAGATACTAGCCTCAAACTTTGAAATGAACAATCATGCACTGCAAAAAAGAGAGATTCCAGTGCACATAAAAGGAAAGCAAGCCAGCGCATTTGAGAGGAAGGCACAATGTAAGCAGAGGCAGTGCCAAGTAGTGAGAAGACCTGGGATTCAAAAAAAAAGACTTGACATTTCAAAAAGGGGGTCACCTACATTATGTAAGGCAATGAATGAATGAGACACCAGTGCAAAAGATAAGTGGTAATGCTGAGAAGGGACACATTCAGAGGACCTTGCATAGTATAGTGCATTGAAAAGGTGCCAGGAATGTAAAAGAATTATATCCCACATGCAGCAGATCATGGGAAATTTTATTCTTTATTTACAACAACACTTCCATAGTGAAATAAGTAATAAGCCCGGAGGCTCTCTCCATGCATGTGCACTTAGGAGGTCTTCGAAAAACATGGTGGGGCCCGCTGACAAGTTAATTTTGCAGGAGACAAGTGGAGGCCACTGATGGACATGTGTCAAGGGGTTGCATGATCGCAAGTGCCAAATTCAGCCCTTGCGAACATGCGACAGGCTGACATGTGGCGTCCAACTAGGTGATGAGATGGTGGATGAGGTGGCAGGCCGGCCAATCCGGGCTTACCACATGTCAGGTGGGTCCCGCTGTAGGGACAAAAATAATATTTTATTTAAAGTCCTTTCTGTGCATCCATTCAAAAAATCAAAATTATAAACATAAATTTATATAGTTTTGAACTATATGAATAATTTTCAAAAATTTAAATCACAGAGCTGAGAGACCAAATTAATGGCTGGTGACTTCATTTTTCGCCCAAATAGCAAGTATTATATACCACCGGAAAGGTCTCAACGCGAGGATTCTGATTCTAGACTCAGATTTTGCACAGGTGGCCATTTGCTCATGTTATTTGTAGTTGAAATTTTTAGGGGGGCCAGGAAGATATTTTGTGAAATCCGATTGTTCTCACCCAGTGACTCATTGTTTGTTGATCTTAAGGGCAGGTGTCAATTCGAGTGACCTGCTATGCTTTCCCCCTCTTCTTGTTCCCATTTCAGATTTTTTTAAAAGGTTCCAATCTTTTTGCATGAGCAGAGCTCTGCAAGTTTGAGTTCCATGAATGCAAGTTCTCAGTTTCATTTCAGAGTTCTCATTTTGAGTTTTTTGTGATTTGAATGTATAGATATAGGTGATTCAACGAAATACAGTGAAAATCCTTTCCCATATTTGTCTGATGTCTCTTTGTGTCTTTGTCAAATTGTTGTATATTGATTTGTAAGGCATCTCTGTATACCTATTTACAAGGTAAATGGTGCAATGACTTTCAAGTTTCTTTCAAGGAAAGTATAATATCTTGAAGATTGTTGCTGATAATATGATGTTTCATAAGGATCTGATGTCTCGATAAGGGGAAGAAAGAATGGTGTGCAAGTTGCATTGTTTGATTTCCAGTTGTATAAGATTTGAAATTTCCTGTTGATGTGCATCTCATGACTCCATGCCCAGGATTAGGCACTGGTTTAAACTAGACTTGTAATTGAAATCTTTTAAATCAACTTTCCATTTCTATTGATGAGCTTGAAAGAAGTTTGTAGCATGTGGGTAGGCTTCCCATATCAGAGATTCATCTTAGTTATGAATCCTGTTGCAGGACATATTTATTCTATTTAATCCATTAATGAATCTTCTTATTAGGTATTTGTATTAGTTTGTATCATTTTGCATAAGCAGAGAAGTAAGGTACACCCACCTGGGTCTTTGGAGCCCGAAGTGAAGAAGGATTCCATCCTTGTTAATAGCATTTATCTTGCCAGGAAAAGAGCATCAAAAGGGAGAGATCAAGTTAGGGTCTAGTTATTTACCTTTGCAAGAAAAATAGCTAACAAGTTGGCGACTCTGCTGAGGATGAAATAAATGACAGCAAGTTAAGATGTCCAATTCCTTGTTTTGCTGAATCATCCCAGGGTCTGGTCCAGTTTGGTTATAGAGTCTAGTTCTTTTCAAAAATTGTTATATTCTCTCATTCAATGAGAGTGGCGACTCTGTATATTGATCAGTGGCATATATTTCAAATTCATATTTATATATTGCAGGAGTGTGACTTTACTGGTGAAGAATTCATTATAAATCTACAAGTGATCAGTAAATGTTTTATGTATTTTCCTCTTTCATAGAGGTGGCGACTCCGTGTCAAGATCAGTGAAGTGTTTGTGGTTTCTCACAGGCAATACATTAGATTTTAAAGCTTGGCTACATTGGTTGTATTCCAGGTAATCTTGTAGCTTAGTATTTAAATGATGAAGAAATGTTTCCCTATCTAATGATTTTCAGCATTATGTTAGAGGGTAGGAAATGATGTTTGCACACTAAATTTCAGAAAATTTTTACGGTTTGTGTGTCAATGTGTGGATCCTTCTAAGGTTTTAAAGTTTTACCACAAGGTTGAAGTCATTTACGGTTGTATTCAGGAAAAAAATTTTGAGTTTTCCCAGCTTTGTGTATCATCAAGTGATAGTATGTCTCATATGACATCTCAGATGGAGGGTAAAAGGAATTTTAATTTTCAGTTCTACCCTACCTTAAATTTTCAAGGAATTTTGGGTTATCCAAATGTGGTGCCTCCGGAGATTAGGGAAAGATTTCCCTTGTTTAGTGGTATAGGAAGTGAGTTAGCTGAAAAACATCTCATTCATTTTC
Source organism: Chamaecyparis obtusa (assembly GCA_027943335.1). Lineage (NCBI taxonomy): Eukaryota > Viridiplantae > Streptophyta > Pinopsida > Cupressales > Cupressaceae > Chamaecyparis > Chamaecyparis obtusa. Next base: position 536,362 of record BSBK01000241.1, on the reverse strand, counting down.
TGGATTTTATAGAAGATTATGAAATTATCCATGAGGATGTAATAATGAAGTTATTTGTTCGGTCTTTGGTTGGAAAGGCTAGAGAGTGGTTTTCCCTTTTGTTTCCTCGATCAATCAATTCATGGGAAGAATTTGAATCGGCATTTAATGAACACTTCAAAGAATGGGAAGGTGATTATGATCTACTAGTTAACCTGATTGGTATTCACAAAGCAGATGTAGAGTTAGTTCCCGCTTTTAATTCCAGATTCATGAAAACTCTGCATAAGATTCCGATTAAATGTAGACCACATGATGCTATATGTTTAGTTGTTTATCTTGCTGCCTATGATAAAAAAAAAATGAGTTATCTATTGAGGGATAAACAACCACAAAGTTTAGATCAGGCTTTCCAAATTGCTATGGATATTGAATGTAACAAGAAATATGGAGTTATAAGATGACAAGTTTTCGCTCGTTTGTTTTCTCAAAGTTTAGATAACAACATAATGAAATCTGAGCAATGTTTATATGTTGATTCCCTAATTGATTATACTAACCAGGTTGTGTTAAATAATGTGAATCAAGAACTTCAGACTACGGTTGAAGTATTTCCTCAAGCACAATCTTCAGGTGATTTGAATATGAGGGAATTTGTCAAGGACTGTAGTAATGAAAGTGAAGACATTTAGTCGGATGCAATGTATTTTCATAGAGTCTCAGTGTTGAAAGAGGCTCTTAGCGCTCAAGAGAAGGAGATTGAAGTGTTGGAATATCTTGAGGTCATGAAAGATGAGTATGGTGACCAAATATGTGAGTATACAAAAGATTTCATAGATGAGTATGATGAGGATTCGTCACAAGTCGAAGGCAAGAGTGATTTGTGTTTTTCCCCCATGATCATGGCTGAAAATATTTTTGAGAAAAAAAATTATTCAAAATTATGTAATACTCATAAAGATATATCTTTAAGTAGATATTGTTCTTCTTGTGTCGAGGAAGATGTTTCAGGTTTTGAATGTTTTGAATCTCAACAAGGTGTTGATAATTGTGTTTTCAGATTTGGGTCTGAATGTGAATCTCAGTTTCAAGACAAGTTTATGAATGCAAGTGCAGATTTAATTTCATTTTCAGATTCTAATGATCCGACACTTGAGAGTTTTCAGTTTGAGATAGATTTTGAATTGGAAAACAAATCAAAGTATATGCCAGAAATAGATATGGATATGTTCACATTTGATTGTGGTGTTTGTGGTACTAATAAACTTTTGGACAGCAGTACGCAAAGCATTGTTTTCCTTTCTCAGGATGAAGATATTGAACAGAGAAAAGCAGTTGATTGTGAGAAAGACACAGCAGAAAATTTATTTCAGAATGAGGTATGTTTTCCTCTCTATCATGTGGATGATAATAATGTTGAGTGCATAGACGGTGATCACCTAGAGTTTGATATGTTTGGCGGAAACAAATGTGAGAGTCAAGGTGCTTATGATTCTAATTTATACGAGCCCATATATGAATGTTTGCATCAAGATGTTGTTTGCACTTTTGAAATAGATTCAAAATACATTTACAAATCAGAGTTAGAGACTTTCAGATTCGATGATAATATTATTGTCTGTCATAAGAATGAAGAGGATCCAAATGGTGAAGTCAATAAGTCTTTTGTTGTCTATCTGGAATGCATTTTATCAAATAATGAGTTTTATGAATGTCCTTTCCATGTTTCTAGATCTTAGTATGAAGTTGTCATTTTTCATGATCAACTTGGTAAAGATATTTCAGTGTTTAGTCATGCATTGATTTCAAAAGAATGTCATGTGAAGAATTTATTCCAGCTGATTGGTTGTGATGAATTTCAAGATAATAGATGGTTTTCAATTGGTTATATGGATATGATGAATAGTTTTCATTATAATAGTTATGTTTTCTTGATAACCAGTTGGTTTCTCCAGATTCTTATGATATGGTGTAAAAATGAGAATCAGATTTTTGATCGGGGTAAGTGAAGTTTCCATCCATGGTTTCCGTCTGTAAGAAGTTTGTGTATATTTGTATAGTTGCTTTTCAGTTTCAGTAGTAGTGTATTTTGCTTTGAATAAAGGAGCTTTGGAACCAGTTTTTGGAGAAAGATTTGGAGTAATAAGGAGATGTTTTTGATTGGTTTGCTTAGCCAGAAGATTCTGGTATTCTTGCCATGACCATGCGATCAAGCATCCACATTCAGAGCCACTTTTGGGATGCAAAAAATACATGGATTTTTGAGTACCATGTTAAATTTTTGCATTTGAGGCCCTATAAATGGTTTATGTGCATACGTACCTGGCTATCATTTTGAGGCCTATGAGGAGCTACAGGTGTTTAACATACTCTATTCAGCATGTGCATGCACTCCATGATTTTATTTCATCATCCCAAATCATTCGGTGAAGTCTCGTTTTAAGCACTTGTCAAAATATGAAAATCTACCAAAGTGTTAAACAGAGTAAAGTAGCCCAGTTTGCCTTTGAATATATTACGCTCGAAAATGTGTCATGACCCACCGCTTTGAGGATGTTTAATACGTATATCAGAGATCCTAAGTTCCAAGTTTCAAGTCTTTTCAAATCCATTTGACTAGATTTTGAACCCCTCAAAGTTGGTAGTTTACTGTTATCATGCACTTGTGCACTTGTTCAGTTATTCTAGGAAGCCCTGTTTGTCAAGTTGTATCTGATACCTAGTGATTGGTCAAGAAGAATTAATGATAGATCTATATTGTAGGAATGTTCCTCTTCTGGCCTGTCCATTTTTAGCCCCTGGTGAATCTATTTCAGTACTTTTCAAAGCCAAATCCATTTGCAGTTTTCACTATTTTGCTAAAACCCAGAAGTTCAAAAGTTTTAAGGGCTATATTAACAGCGTGTAAAAGACACCTGTGTGATCTATTGAGCAAGCTAATAATTGGGTCATGTTGCAATCATGCTTTACTCCCACCGTGCCAAATCTGGAGCCATGACCAATCCGTTTGACCAAGTTTCCAGGCTCATTCCATTTGTAATTTTCGGAAAATGTGTTCAGTTATACAAAGTGTGTTTTCCTAGAAATCCAAATGCCCTACTTTGCCAGTGAATAATTTTTGACCAGTTGACTCTTTTGATGAATTTCTTTGTGCATTGTCTTGCAAAGCTGGAGTACTAACCCCAGTCCCAATTTTAGTTCCCTGCCAATCCATTTGTCTACATTTAAAAATCAATTATGGCGATTAAAAATCATTTTCTAACAAGTTTGTTGTAGGAATAATTTGAACTGGGCAAGTTTGCAGGTTAATATCTTTTGGCTCAGTTGCATTCAAGAGATGCCATTTTGAAACATGCTTGTTTGTATGACAGAAAATAGGCTCGTTCAATGGTGGCACCCAATCAAGTGATTGTGACAGTTTTTAGTGCCAATTTCTGGGCCTGTTTGTGTGGTTTTGATCCTTTACAAAAGAGGTGTTTTTCTAGAAATTGGTGATATGGGTATGGTTGAATTTTGGTCCTAAATCATACATAAGGGATTTGGGGCCATTGTCTGGTTCAGGTACATGAAAGCAAAAATATTTTAGGCCAGACCCATCTGGGGCCCGACCTTGCTCATTGAAATCATTTCAAATCAAAAGAGGATGAGTTTGCTGAAGATCAGGTGTTGATTTCTCTGGATAATAGTTGAAGATGATAACAGTGATTTCAATACTGGAAAGAAAAATCCAAATCTCCTTAGAGTGGCAGATAGGATCAGGGATCTCAAACATGATCTTTTCAGATTACAGTATAAATTTGTGAGTGAGGAGTTAACATCAAAATCCTCTGAAAGTGAGCAGAGAAACTCTACCATGAGCAGACAATCTGAGGCAGAAGATTGTTGGTATAATCAACGAGCAGAAGCTCCTCCAAGCCCTAGACATGGGAGTAGTACTGCTACATCAGTAGATGCCTTATATGAGACATATACTGAAAGGATGAGGCATTTTGATAGGATCAACAACTATCAAATGCATTAAGTTGGTATTTTCGAGCCAAAATTCTTACAGAAGTCTAGGTCCCTTAAACTAACATCATCTTTCCATCAACTTTCTTCAAGGAGAAGAGAAGTGGAAAATGATGAAATTGATTATAAGTTGCAAAAGGAAGAATTGGAGAATGTTTATGTGGCTCAAACATGCTTGACTTGGGAGGGACTACATTGGAAATACAAAATTGTTCAGTATCTAGAAACATCTTCCATTGATGGAGAAGCTTCTCTGTCATACGATCAGGTGGTAGAGAAATTCAAATAGTTTCAAGTTCTTCTACAAAGGTTTCTAGAAAATGAACACTACAACCAAGGAGCTAGAGTTCAAGAATATTCTAGGAGTAGATCCCTCATGCCAAAGCTACTTCAAGTCCCTACTCTCAGCGCTTTACCTGCAAAAAGAGAGGAGGAGACAGAGATTCATGAAACAATAAAAGAAGATTGCCTACGCAGAATTTGGAGACTCCCAAAGCATCTCCACAAAGGTGCCAGGGTTTTAGCATAAAGGAGATTGTATATGCTTCATGCAAGTAATAAAGAGCCAAACTCATTCATGGGCAGGCATGTTTTCTATGTGCTTAAGACAAGAATCAGTGTGAAAGGAAGACAGGGCAGAGACTATGTTCTTTTTTAGAAGATTTGCTAAAATCATTGCCTCCCTTGCGTAGAAACAAAGAGATGCATGCATATTTTAAAGACCAGCGTGATGCATATAATGGAAAAAGGAATGCCCAGCATTAAAAGGTAGGAGGCAGCATTAAAATTGATTAAAGTTTGCCTGCGAAAGTGAAAAGGAAGGCACGATCAAACAAGTCTTCCAATATAAACTTTTGCCTTTTCCTGATTCCCAAGCTCAACGTCAAACTTCCCTGAGAATTTCCATAGAGGAGCATATGTCAAGGAAAGCATAGGCAGCCTCCTATTTAATAATCTTCAAAAGAGAGGATTCACAGTCTTTTTGACAAGAACTCAATCCAAGTTGGGGAAAATAGTTCCCAATCAATAGGACTAGAGGCACATTTTCAAGAGCAACGGCAGCGTGTGTATGTTTGAATTGGCTATGCCAATGAAATAAGGGCCACCAGCATATGGCACTACAAATAGAGGCTGCCAGTCTATAGGTAAATGAACCCACACATTTGAAATGGCCGGGTTGTCAATGCATTTGGGAGCACTCACGCTATACTGGGTGAATGGATCCTTGCAAAATTTGAAGGTGTCTCTGCATAAAACAAAAGTGAAAAGGAGATCTCACACCAGCATTAAAACAATATGAAGACCCCATGTGTATTCAGAAGTCCCTCACGTAGGGAAACAAAGAGATACTACCCTCAAACTTTGAAATGAACAATCACGCACTGCAAAAAAGAAAGATTCCAGCGCACATAAAAGGAAAGCAAGCCAACGCATTTGAGAGGAAGGCACAATGTAAGCAGAGGCAACGCCAAGCAATGAGAAGACCTACGATTCAAAAAAAAGACTTGACGTTTCAAAAGGGGGGTCACCTACATTATGTAAGGCAATGAATGAATGAGACACCAGCACAAAAGATAAGTGCCAATGCTGAGAAGGGATGCATTCAGAGGACCTTGCGCAGTATAGTGCATTGAAAAGGCACTAGGAATGTAAAAGAAGTATATCCCACATGCAGCGGATTGTGGGAAATTTTATTCTTTATTTACAACAACATTTCCATAGTGAAATAAGTAATAAGCCCAGAGGCTCTCTCCATGCATGTGCGCTCAGGGGGTCTTGGAAAAACATGTTGGGGCCTGTTGATAGTTAATTTTTTAGGAGACAAGTGGCGGCCACTGAAGGACATGTGTCAAGTGGTCGCATGATCGCAAGGGCCAAATTCAGCCCTTGTCAACATGTGACAGGCTGACATGTGGCATCCAACTAGGTGATGAGATGGCGGATGAGGTTGCAAGCCAGCCAATCGGAGCTTACCACATGTCAAGTGGGTCCCGCTGTAGGGACAAAAATAATATTTTATTTAAACTCCTTTCTGTGCATCCATTCAAAAAATCAAAATTATAAACATAAATTTATATAGTTTTGAACTATATGAATAATTTCAAAAATTTAAATCACAGAGCTGAGAGACCAAATTAATGGCTGGTGACTTCATTTTTTGCCCAAATAGCAAGTATTATATACCGCCGGAAAGGTCTCGACGTGAGGATTCTGATTTTGGACTCAAATTTTGCATAGGTGGCCATCTGCTCACGTTATTTGCAGTTGAAAGTTCCAGGGGGGCCAGGAAGATATTTTGTGAAATCCGATTGTTCTCACCCGGTGACTCATGGTTTGTTGATCTTGAGGGTAGGTGTCAGTTCGAGTGAACTGCTATGCTTTCCCCCTCTTCTTGTTCCCATTTCAGATTTTTTAAAAAGGTTCCAATCTTTTTGCATGAGCAGAGCTCTGCAAGTTTGAGTTCCATGAATGCAAGTTCTCAGTTTCATTTCAAAGTTCTCATTTTGAGTTTGTTGTGATTTGAATGTATAGATATAGGTAATTCAATGAAATACAATGAAAATCATTTCCCGTATTTGTCTGATGTCTCTTTGTGTCTTTGTCAAATTGTTGTATATTGATTTGTAAGGCATCTCTGTATACCTATTTACAAGGTAAATGGTGCAATGACTTTCAAGTTTCTTTCAAGGAAAGTGTAATATCTTGAAGATTGTTGCTGATAATATGATGTTTCATAAGGATCTAATGTCCAAATAGGGGGAAGAAAGAATGGTGTGCAAGGTGCATTGTTTGATTTCCAATTGTATAAGATTTGAAGTTTCCTCTTGATGTGCATCTCATGACTCAATGCCCAAGATTAGGCACTGGTTTAAACTAGAATTATAATTGAAATCTTTTAAATCAACTTTCCATTTCTGTTGATGAGCTTGAAAGAAGTTTGTAGCATGTGGGCAGGCTTCCCATATCAGAGATTCATCTTAGTTATGAATCCTGTTATAGGACATATTTATTCTATTTAATCCATTAATGAATCTTCTTATTAGGTGTTTGTATTAGTTCGTATCATTTTGCATAAGCAGAGAAGTAAGGTACACCCGCCTAGGTCTATGGAGCCTGAAGTGAAGAAGGATTCCATCCTTGTTAATTAGCATTTCTCTTGCTAGGAAAAGAGCATCAAAAGGGAGAGATCAGGTTATGGTCTAGTTGTTTACCTTTGCAAGAAAAATAGCTAACAGGCTACTAGATGCAAATTGACAAAGGAGGATGAAACTATAGAGGTAAACCAGACACTTTACCGATCCATGATTGGTAAGTACAGTAGACCAGATATAGCACATGTTGTGGTAATTGTTGCTAGATTTTCTACTAATCCTAGAGAATCAAACATGATAGCTACTAAAAGAATCTTACGATACCTAAAGAAAATAGAGAATTATGGATTATGGTATCCTAAGGAAGGAAAGTTTGAACTGAAAGTGTACATCGATGTTGATTGGGCTAGAAATGTGGATGATAGAAAAAGCACCACCGAAGGAGCATTTTTCTTTGGTGAAAGACTTGTAATCTAGACAAGTAAAAAGCAGGCTTGTATTTCTCAGTCTACAGCTGAAGCAGAGTATGTTGCTGTTGCTACTAATTGTTCAAACATTGCCTACATCAAGCAAGTGTTGGAAGGGATGAATCAGATAATCACTGACCCGGTGATTATATATTGTGACAACACTAGTGCTATAAATATTTCAAAGAATCTAGTGATGCACTCTAAGACAAAGCATATATCTATTAAGTATCATTACTTAACAGAACAAGTGCAAGAGAAGCAAGTGAAGTTGGAATTTGTCACGTCTAAAGAACAACTTGCAGATATTTTTACAAAGCCTCTACCGAAGGATACATTTGAATACTTGAGGACTAGACTTTGGGTACATCCCCTATCTATCGGTCACTAAAGTGATCTGGATGTTGCATTAGCCTACTTTTATTAGAAGATCACACATGTTGATGAAGCATAGTTCATACTTTGAATCATGTTCAAGGTTGTGATTAAGATAGAAGAACTAGAACCGATTGGGATATCAGTATACAGAGATATAGAGGAGGACATAATTGTTTATTTATTTATTTCTTTGGCATTGTTGTCAAAGGGAGAGATAAATAATATGAAAAAGAGCATGCACTAACAAGAACTATCTAAGGGAGAGACAATCTGAAATCAGTAATAAAGAATAGAATATCTGATGATTGGCATTATAGAAACATAAATGTTTAGTAACGCAATGATTAAATATATTAAGCTAGGGAGAGCTTGTACAAGCATTTGTTTACAAAGGTGTAGAATACATGTTTCGTATGTGTATGGTACATTTCATATTACTTGAGTTGCCATCAATGCCAAAGGGAGAGATTGTTGGACTACAACTGATGTGGAATCTGATTGAAGAATCTATGATTAAAGATCACTAAGGAGTTTTTGATTAGATATGTAATATGATTAAATCAGTATTATGTTGTCATTGATGTCAACTAGTTTAATAGCACTTATCTTGTAAGTTACTATACTGAAACATCTGAAGAAAGGTGAAAAAGAGATGAAGAACAGTGAAATCTACATGAGGAAGATGTACATGTCAAATGAGGATAAGGAACACATTGAGTAACTTTTTGATGATTCTATGACCATATGATATTGACTTTATTATGTTGCATTCATCTATGATGAAGAATAGAGCTGAATGACACAAAGCAGTGTTGTCGGTAAATGAAGCATTTTGCAGTATACACCGACAGAGTGTAGTGTATACCAAGAGCAGTGTTAACCGAGCTTGTGTTCACTGACACATTTCTTTGTTAACTAATCAGAATAGAATGAATTCAATGATTAGTTTAGCCGATAAGATTAATGAGCTATAAAATGCCTCGATTTCAGTGATAATAGATAATGTTTGTTATAAAGATTGATGGTTAACATAATTATAGGAAGATCTAATGGAATAGATTGAAACGTGTTATTGACACATCAGCCAAGGAAGTTTGAAGTGGAAAAATCAATGAATATGATTAAGTGGAAAAATATGATGGACAAAAGGAAAATGATTTACTTGTCTATACAAGAGACTAGGGTTTCATTATGAAACTAATGCTGGAAGAGGAAGATACTGCAAGATTATTGCGTGAATAAGTTGTCATGCATTCTAATCATACTGGTTAGTAAGAACCAAGCTGCAAAACAAATATTGAGCTACAAAGAGTAATTACCGATGGATAGTAAGTTGATACATTGTTGAATCTAAAGTGCAATATTGATCAAAAAGATTTGTATGAGCTGAATATTGGTTTGTAATCTGCAATTGAAGTTGTATTAAGGCAGATCATTTACTATTACACATTTAACCATTGTATACAGTCAAAATCTCTTAACCGAGTGGACTAAGAAAGTCTTATGATGTCTCATTCATATAATGAACATTGTTATCCTATCAACCCCATAGTGAATGCTGGTTGGACGATAACTTCTAGTCTAAAATCCTCTAACAAGGTCACACCTAACAGTATGTTTGTAAGCCTTTAACAGGGTTGGGTCTTCATCGACCTAACTTTAGAAGAGTGAATATTTTGGGTTGTCGGTCTCAAGTGGTTTTTCCCTTTACGGGGTTTCCACGTTAAATCTCTTGTGTTATGTGTTGATTGTGATATTTTTTTGTTATCATACTTTGCATGTTACATGTTAGATTTGATCAGTAACTATTATAAGTATTAGATTGGTAATCGGTAAAAGCATAGATAGTGAAAGTATTTTTGTTTACCGAGTAGCAGAAATTGAAGAATTTGTTTTGAATTATACATTTTGATTTCAGGACACTGGATAACTGATTCACCCCCCTCTTAGTTATTCTAACAAAGTTCTTACCCTATGATTATTAGATTAACCTAGTTAGGTGAATGCAAAGTTTGAGATAGAAAGATAACTTGGTAAAAGAATATACTAAGGAATTCTATAGATTGGATATCAGATCTGGACATGATGAAGATGTTGTGGAAAGAATTGGGAGATACTTGAATGGTTTGAGAGTTTCCATCCAAGAGGAGATCAGCTTGGTTAAGTTGGAAAGCATTGAAGAGGCTTATCAATTTGCTTTGAAAGAAGAGGAGAAATTGAATAAGAGGCATGAACAAAGATAGAGAGGTTGAGGTGGTAGATTCTCTAGAGGAATAGGTAGATCTAATGGAGAAAATGGAAGATCTGAACCTAAAAAGACAAATCTGGACAAAGGCAAGATCGAGTGGCAAGATGAAAGTTCATCTAGAGGTAGAAGGAGTAACTACAGAGTTGGTTATAGAAGAGGAAGTTTCTGAGGAACTTGATACAATTATGGAGAAGAAGGACATAGATCATTTGAATGTACTCAAATAACTAAGAAGGCTGGTAGTAGTACAAATGCATTGGTGCAAGAAGAGCCACTGAATGAACCTGAGAAGGAAAGTAACCTAATGGTAAGAAGGGCACTATGGAATGAAAGCAAGAAAGAAGATCCGGTAAGGAAAATTTTATTCAAGACCAGATGTAGAGTTTCTGATAAAATTTGGAAGGTAATCACCGATAGTGGTAGCTTAGAGAACTTGGCATCTAAAGAGATGGTCATGAAATTGCAATTGGAAAGACTGGAACATCCAAAGCCCTATCAGATTTCATGGATCAAAGATGAGCATACACTCCTGGTAAGTGAACAATGTTATGTGAATTTGAAGATTGGGAAATACTATGATAAGGTGTTGTGTGATATCATGCCTATGGATTGTTGTCATATTTTGTTGGGTAGACCTTTGCAATATGATAGACATGCTATATATGATGGGAGATTGCATAAGTATACTATTTTAGCTGATGGGAAGAAGAAAATCTTGTTACCTTTAATGGAAGAACCTATTGGTAATGTTTGAACATCTGTGAATGTTTTCCTGATGGAAGGAAGAAAGTTTGTCAAAGATTTGAAAAGGAAAGATGTATGTTTTGTTGTAATCCCTAACAAGCTGAATAAGAAGACTGAGGATAGTGTTCCTGAGGAGATTGATAACTAACTCATTGAGTACAGTGATATCATTTCTGATAATGTACTTGATGGTTTTCCACCAAAGAGAAGAATTGATCATTGTATGGATCTAATCCCTGGAGCTAGTTTACCGAATAAGGCACCTCATCGGTTAACACCTATCGAGAATCAAGAATTGAACCAACAGATTCATGAGTTGTTGGAAAAATGTTTAATTATAGAAAGTTTGAGTCCTTGTGTAGTACCTGTTGTATTGACACCAAAGAAGAATGGGAAATGGAAAATGTGTACTGATTCCAGAGCAATCAATAAGATAACAGTGAAGTATAGGTTTCCTATACAAAGAATGGATGACATCATGGATAGTTTGATTGGAGCAAGATATTTCACCAAAATTGATTTGAAAAGTGGGTATCATCATATCAAAATCAGAGAAGGTGATGAGTGAAAGACTACTTTCAAGACAAAAGAAGGTTTGTATGAATGGTTGGTTATGCCTTTTGGTTTAACTTATGCACCGAGTACTTTTATGAGGTTGATGAATGAAGTTTTGAAGAAATTCTTGGGTAAATTTGTGATTGTGTATCTTGATGATATTCTAATATTTAGTAAGACCAAAGAAGAACATTTTTTGCATGTTAGATGGGTTTTGCAGAGATTGAAAGAGGAAAAGCTACTGATAAATTTGAAAAAGTGTTCATTCATGAGAGAAGAGATTGTGTATTTGGGATTTGTTATTTCTGTTGATGGTTTGAAGATGGATCTTGAAAAGGTTGAAGCTATTTTGAATTGGCCTACACCTATGAATGCTACTGAGGTAAGATCATTTCATGAACTACCAAGTTTTTACAAGTTCATTAGAAATTTTAGTGCAATTTGTAATTCTATGACTGAAACTATGAGAGAAGACAAAAGAGAATTCAAGTGGACACATGGAGCTGATAAAATTTTTGAGACTCTGAAGTAGAAGGTTGTTGAATTACCTGTTTTAACATTACCTAATTTTAGTAAAGTATTTCAAATAGAATGTGATGCAATCGGAAGTGCAATTGGAGCTATGTTGAGTCAAGAAGGTAAACCTGTTGCATTCTTTAGTGAAAAGTTGAATGATGCTAGGAGAAAATATTATGTGTATGATCAAGAGTTCTATGCTATTGTTCAAGCACTGAAGAAATGGAGACATTATTTTATACCGAGTGAATTTATGTTGTATACTGATCATAAGGCTTTACAGTATTTGGGTAGTCAGAATAAGTTGAACCAAAGACATATGAAATGGGTTGAGTATTTGCAGAGTTATACATTTGTGATAAAACATAAAAGTGGAGTCACTAACTGAGTTGTTGATGCATTGAGTAGAAGAATATCTTTAATGACTGAGATGAAAATTCAAGTTCTTGGTTTTGATGAGATGAAAGATTCTTATGAGGATGATCCTGATTTTTCTGAGGCATGGAGAAAGTGCAAAGCACCTGTACAAGAAAAACATGATACTAAGTGGGATGAATATTTTATTTAGGAAGGTATGTTATTTAAAGGTATTCAGTTATGTATACCAAGAGGAGTAATGAGAACAAATCTAATAAAAGAGAAACATAGTAGTGGTTTGGCTGGACATTTTGGCATTGATAAAACATTGAATTTGTTGAAAGAGATGTACTTTTGGCCGTAGTTGTATAAAGATGTTTAGAAATTTGTGAAAAGTTGTGGAATTTGTCAAGTTGCAAAAGGAGCAAGTCAAAATACTATTTTGTATGTACTGATTGTTGTACTTGAGAAACCTTGGATTGACATCAGTATGGATTTTGTTCTTGGCTTACTGAAGATAGTAAGAGGTAATGATTCTAAGATGGCACATTTTATACCTTGTAGAAAGACATCATATGTAGTACATGTAGCATATCTTTTCTTTAAGGAAATTATGAGATTACATGGGTTACCGAGGAGTATTATCTTTAACCAAGACAGTAAATTTGTTGGATACTTTTGGAAAACCCTTTGGAAAAAGTTTGGCACTGAATTGAAATATAGTTCTACATTTCACCAACAAACTGATGGATAGATAGAGGTTGTGAATAGAAGTTTGGGTAATCATTTGAGATGCTTAGTTGGAGACACACCGAGTAGTTGGGATTCTATGTTGGCTTAAGAAGAGTTTGCATATAATAATTCAATGAATAAGAGTACTAGAAAGACACCGTTTGAGATTGTGAATGGCACACAACTGAGAGGAATATCTGATTTGAGAGACATTGCTGATGAGAATAAGAAAAGTGTTGAAGGAGTAAAGTTTACTGAGTATATGAAGACATTGCATGAAGATGTTAAGCTAAAACTGGAAGACTATAATTAGAAATACAAAGACATACCTGATAGATCAAGAAGACATAAAAATTTTGATGTTGGTGATGAAGTAATGGTTCATTTGAAGAAAGGTCGGTTTCCTATTGGCACATATGAAAAGCTGAAGATCAAGAAGTTTGGACCTTGCAAGATTCTGAAGAAATTTGACAGTGGAAATGCATATGAGATTGAATTACCTGATGATATGGACATATCACCTATTTTCAACATTTTTTATTTATATGAATATGATGAATCTGATGAAGAAATGTCAGTACCAACAGAGTATCCTAAGAAATGAAATGAAGAAGTGGAATAGATCTTGAAAGAAAGAGTTGGCAAAAGCACAAGAGGAAAACAATATATGGAATATCTGAAAAAATGGAAGAATAGACCAATGGAAGATAGTTCTTGGATTTCATAGTCTGGGTTGGATGCAACTCAGATCATACTTCCTAAATGATTCAAAGAATCATTTCAAAATAACCCCAGGTGTCTGATGCAGGAGCATCTTGGGTCCTTGGCAATCCTGTGTCACCAAAAATATGTTTTGAGTTTTCTGTGTTGACCGGTTCATTCTTTGACCAAGTTGGTCAGTAGTTGGTCAGTTTTCTTTGGTTACTAAGTTCAGTCGGCTTTCTCCTGGGCAGTCAGTTGTTTCTCTGGCGCTCAGCATTGCTTGTCTTTTGCTCAGTCATCCTTGCTTGTCGAGTAGTTTATTTTGAGTTCTTATTGGGCTAACTTGTGCATTTATTATGGGTCTCAAGTTTAATGCTAGAATATTTCTTTTGGAGGTGTGTGGTCCTAGATATAGCCATTCCTTCTATTGATTGTGGATCTAAAGGCCAACTTAGTTTGGTAGACTCTTGTATAAATGTAGGTGTCTGGTTTTAGTTTAGGGGCAGTTTTTGGGGAAGAAAAATATAGTAGTCATTAGATTGGAGATTGGTAAAAGATCCTCACATGTTGGAGGACTTTGTATTTTATTATAATATCTGGCCCTAACCAGGTAGGCCTTATAGCCCATCCATCATGTATGATTCAAATTGATGATAACATTTGAAGGATCTAGCATTCTCCCTCTCACTTTTGTTGTTTGTCACTTCCGCATGTGTGTTGCAGGCTTGGATCATTAGGGTGTGCCATCCTGTGGCCCCTCTTGCTCCTTTTCCTTGCATCAAATTTTTGTAAGTTTCTCTAAAAGTGATAGGTGATCACTTTTTTCCTCAAAATGTTTGCAAAGTCCTGCACCTAACTAATCCCAGTTGTGAATTGAGTTATCTGGAAATCCAATGTACCACTGCATGGATTTTCCCTTTAGTGATGAAGCTAGAAGTCTAACAACAAAATCATTCTCTATTACACCATGTATATTCCAAACATTTCAAACTTATTGAATGTGTTCTATTGGGGAAATGGAAGTTTCACCAGTGAAATCCAATAAGCTATTAAGTGCATCTACCGGTATATCATGTCTTTGAGCCAAAATAAGAGAACCACTACCATTAAATGTAGAAAATAGATTTGTAGCAACAACCATATGGAACAATAATCTATTCAATTGAGAAAATGGTATCCTACTTTGAGATCTATCGTTATGAGGAGTAGAAAGAGATCTATAAGGTGTAGGTGTTGCTTTTGAACTCCTAACAGGGTGTTCCTTTTGATATAAAACATGATTTAAAAAAGGTGGCATATATGTAAGCCTTTACAAATCAACTGATGATAGGGATCACAAGTTGCTTGCACTATCTATTTGGATTTTCACTAATACAAGGTTGATACTGGTCCTTTTCTTCTTGTGGAGCTAGTGATTTCCAAATACAAAAATGTTTTCTTGGGATTCTATCTCTCGATGTAGCCACATGACCATGGTGCACAAAATAATGGGCCATATACATGTGTTATAAATGGGTGTGACCATGTAGGACATGTGCAATCTTGGTGGGCATTCTTGGTGGTCACTTGCTTAAGCTTGTTTGAAGGTGTGTGGTGATGTCATGTGTTTGGGAAGATAGTAGTGAGTTTCACTTCAAGTCAAGTAGTGAGTGGGGATCTCAACCCTCGGTCATGATTACTTGGGGAACTTATGTTCATAGGATGATCATTGCAAAAGTGGTCTATAATGACTAAGGAATCACACCTTGCAACAATCCCCCCTATGTAATTGTAGGGTTCAAACTCATGACCTAGGTTTTGATAGTAATTTTTGGTTGTTGTTCCACCAAAAGATCAACCTATTGATGCCTAATACAACCACTTGACTTATAGACCATGAGAAGTGATTAACTCATGTCACAAACCCAAGCACCCCACTACACCAAAAGAAGATCCAAGGGCACGCACCATGTAACACCATCTTGATTTGGTTGTGACTTATTTCAAATAAAAGGAACCTAAGGATGCAAAGAAACTTAAAATTATAATTATTTTGTAAACAAAGATGATGATGTGTAGGAAAATTTTTCTTTTGTATCTAGTTCTCACTTTACAAATAAAGAGTATTATGAAGACTAACAGAAAATTGATTATTACAATAGGGTCCTATATGAATTTATTACAATTTAGGATCAAATAGAAATTAAAAAATATTGGGGACTACTTGAAAATTTTTGATAAAATTTTATTTTTATTAAATCAATTTTAGTCTATATACTGATGAGGATTGTCAAAATTACCAAATGTATAACTGGTATAACATGGATCTTAACAATGACCCATATAAATTAATATCGAATTAAGCCAATAAAATACATGGACTTCATTAGGAAAAGGAATTAAGTGACAAATCTAGTGAAGTAATTGAATTTATGCTAATTGTTAAATCCAAAGAAGTGTTAATGTTTATTTCCACAATAACACTCACAAGTCTTTGTTAATTACTTATCTACACCTTTAGTTTTTCTCATCACTTGTGGAGAATTCTATGTCACATGCTTTGTATTGTGTAAGGATAACTAAAGATAAATATTTTAGATGCTTAATGTTAGAATAACAATGTCCTAATCAACTGACAGGGGGGGTTAAATCGATTGATGCCAATATTATATTTTTTAAATTTCAACTTCAAAACTTATTGTCAAGAGAAAAATACTGAACTAAAAAGTAAATGTAAGAATAGTACACATACACATGAACACCAAGATTTATTCTCAAGAAAACCCTATTAAGGGAAAAACCCCGGTGGGGATGGTACCCGCAAAAATATACACTGGGTATAATAACTGTGTTAGGAGTTCTGACCCTATTAAGAGCTAAATATTACAATAGACAGGTCCTGGTCAAAGGATATACCTTGTTAGGAGCCTTTATAATGTGATCCCAATTAAGGAATCAACCACGTTAGGATTCCATCCCTGTTAGAAACAATAACCATGTTAAAGGTGTACAATATATCAACCTGATCAAGGGATTTGAGAGTTAAAGCCACCCTCAGGTTCTCCAAACCTCACAACTTCAAAGCTGAGACAATCTTGTTCTGAAACTGCTTCCAGTACTCAACCACTGCCATCCAAGATCTAACTTTTGCCAAAGTGAACAACTATTTTTCTTCAAATAGTATCCAATGCAGCCTTAATCTCACATTCACCTCTGCATTTCACATATGTAGACAAACACTATTTTCCAAGGATTTCAATCCTTATATACAAGTTACAACAATTATATCCATGTCGGCCTTCATAGAATAAATCCTATTTATAAAATACAAATAGACCCATGTAAAGATGCAAATGACACCTCTTACAATGTTACAACATAATGATTACATCAATTTATCATTCAGATCTGTAAATTAAGCTTGCATATCACATTACATGAAACGTGTTCCAAGTCTGCTTCCAAATAGGTCTTCACCAATACACTATGATCATGACTCCATACGATCACAATAAGCTCTCAAGCTAGTATCCAACATGAACCTATTTTCTCACATCATAACTCAAACAACCATGAGGGTTATCCACAGGTTCTACAATCAACTCTGTGAGAATCATCATTTTTGTCTCCTGAGAAATAATTATCATTAAATAAGTCATAATTATGTATGATCAACTCATCAAAATGTGCAATCATGGATGGTGACCCAAGACATCATGAATAGTCTTCCTATAATTTCACATGTGCTAATTCTCTCTATGGTGTCTATACAATTCTCTGGAGCCTGTCTGCAAGCTTCTAAACAACAAATCAATAACATGTGTTGACATCAATGAAAAAATCTATCATGAATGCAACACATAATCACTATAACATGTCTCCAACATTACTAGGATGATCCCCCATAGGAATACCATCAACATTCATCCTAACAATCTCCCCCTTTTCCATTGATGGGAACATAGATGAAAAATATCTAAGTTCCATAAGTACCAAACATGCCTATACTACATGTGCATCAACATCTTTAGAAATCATATTCATCAATCATCAAATCCTCCAAAGGATGATCCTCTCATGCTATTTTTCCATTTTTCTCATCCTATTTTTCAAGTGTCATTCTCTCCCCCATTGACATAAATGTCAAATGTGTTATTATGTTTCCAAGAGTTCTCAGTAACTCAGTTCAAATACATATACTCCCCCATAGGGGAAGCATCAAGTATTCAATCCAGATAATGAAATAGTGCTCTAATATTTCTGGACTAATGCAATTCCTGCATTAAATATTCAAGAATGGGTTGGGGCATGAACCCTATCATACCTCTTAAATACTCAAATTTATCCTTCGACAGAGGTTTTGTAACAATGTCTTCTATTTTCTCCTTTGTATCTCTCAAGAAATGATACTTTATTGATATATGTTTTATCTTAAAATGCATAACAGGGTTCTTTGACATATTTATCATACTAGTATCGTCACAGTGGATAGTAATTGAATCTTCAAGAAATAATCCAATGTCCTTTATCATATACTTCATCCATATGATTTGTGTACAATTTATTGCTGCAGTAACATACTATGATTCTATTGTAGACTAAGCAATGCAATCCTGCTTCTTGCTAAGCCAAGAAATCAACCTTTTACCAAGGAAGATTGCTCCTCCACTAGTACTCTTTCTATCATCTATATTCCCTACCAAATCAGTATCAGTGAAAGCATGAAATGTAAAGTCTTGTGATCTATCATACTATAGACCAAAATCAAATGTGCTCTTTAGATATTTGAATATCCTTTTCATTTCCATAAGATTATATTCTTTAGGATCTATTTGAAATATTGCAACAATTCCAAGAACATTACCAATATCAGGTCTAGTATGTGTTAAATAGTGAAGACCTCCAATCATTGATCTATACCTTGTATGAGGTAAATTCTTTGCATCATCTTCCAAAGATAAATTAGTTCCAGTTACCATGGGATTTCCAATAGGTTTACTATCATCCATGCCAAAAAATTTCAATAGTTCTTTAAGATATTTGGTCTAAGATATGAATATCAATTCTTTACTTTGACTTATATGTAATCCAAACAGTAATTTCATCTCCCCATTCATAGACATTTCAAATTCTCCTTTCATCTCATCTGCAAACTTGTTACTCATTTCATCATTTCCTCCAAAAATAATATCATCAGCAAAGACTTCAACAATCAAGATACCTTCTTTGTTGATCCTTAGGTATAAATTGTTATCATCATTGCCTTTCTTGAATCCCAACTAAATTAGATACTTATCCAATCTTTCACACCAAGCTCTTGGTGCTTGTTTTAATAAATAAAATGCCTTCTTCAATATAAAAACTAGATCTTCATTTCCTGATAAAGGAAATCCACTAGATTGCTCAATGTATACTTCATGTTCTAAGTCTCCATTAAGAAAAGATGATTTCACATCCATTTGATATACTTTGAAATCCTTATAAGCAACATAAGCTAAGAATAATCTAACTGCCTCAATCCTAGCAATAGGTGCAAAAGTCTCTTCAAAATCAATTCCTTCTTGTTGTGAATAACCTTTACATATGAGTATGGCTATGTTTCTAACAACAATGCCTTCTTCATTTATCTTTTTCCTGTATACCCACTGGGTACCAATCACATTTTTGTCTTTAGGCCTCGGAACCTATTCCTATGTGTTGTTCTTCTAAATTTTCTCTAGTTATTCCTTCATGGGTTTGATCCATGATTCATCTCTGCATGCCTCATATGTGGACTGTGGTTCTACTTGTGAGTGAAATAAAATATGCATTTTTAATTTGTGACCTCTCTTCTATGTTTTATAATCTTGTTCTAGTTCCCTTGTTGTTGTCACCAATGATCTAATCCTTGGGATGGTTTCTCAGAACATATTTGGATGTGGTTTGTTCCCTCAACTCCACACTTATTCCATTGTCAATTTCTAAAAAATCTTGAGGTGCTTCATTCCTTCCATTTTCATTCTCTGTTGTCTGCATATTGTCCTGATTTGTATTCATATTTTCAAGAGAAATCTCATAGGGGTTAAAGCTATAGTATTTTTCTCTAACTTGAAAATTTTCATCCACTCTCACATTAGCACTTTCAATCATCTTCCTAGTTCTCAAATTATAGCATCTATAAGCTTTACTTCTAGTAGAATAGCCAAGGAATATGCCTTCACAACTTCTAGCATCAAATTTCCCTATACATTCATCTCTCTGAATGTATAAATGGGCCATCTCATCTTTGTATTTAATTTGATCTGGTGAAGTTTGAGTTGTGTTTTGATCTATTGTGGATTGATTTTTAGGAAAGTATCGTATTTGAAAAGTAGAAATGAGATTGTTGTTACAATGCTACCAAAATTATAGGGTGTGTTGAAGCTTCTAAAGAGAATAGAGTTCATATGAAACAACATGTTAGTCTAGAAGAACAGATGTTGTTCAATATGAAAGGAGATTATTAAAGAGTTCCCAACCACTAACAAAAGGAGGAGAGATGTATTGTAGCTACCAAAGCTGTTGGATTCACACAAAGGAGTTTCACTCCTACTTGAGGTTACTATATTATTATTGGAAGGTGGAATCTACATAAAACAAAGTAGGTGAAATTGATTACAAAGGTTACAATATTTTTGTGAGGAGAATTTATTTTATAAAAAATCTATGAAAAGTGAAAATATTTGTTTTGCTAGACCTGAGGTGTGTTGTACAAGACTCTTTTTGATATCTAAATAATTTATAAAAGTGTGAGTTGTGGTATGTTGTTTTAAATCTTGATATGTGATTTATGAATTTGTAAAATAATATAAGTAATTTAGATTGTAAGTTGTGTACCATCAATTACGAGAATAATTTCGAAGAGTATAAGGAAGACACCATAGTTTTTTATTATATTTAATGGTTTTGTAGGTTAGATGTTTAAAGTTTATCAAGGACTTGAGTCAGAGTATTTTTAGAAGTTTTGAAGATGATTGTGAAAAATGTGAAGGTTGAAGTGTTCATTGAATATTGACAATATATTTTTTAACATTATATCTATGTGCTAGATGAGGCATTTAAGCTTTGTGTGTCTAGTATTATAGATTAGTTGCAGGAGTTAGCGTTGATTGATTTAGGTACATAATTTTTTAAGAGAAAGTGAGATAGTGTACTAAATAATATTGGTGTGTTGCAAAGGTCTGTATGATATATGTGTTCTAGTTTGGCGTGCAAAGTATTTAGATTAGTGGTGAGAGAATTTGTCTATCTAAATGTGAAGGCTGTGTCGCTTTCAAGAAGTGGTCATGTAAAATAAAGTTGTAAGAATGACATCCCTTGAAATATTGATGCTTTAATCTTATTGTTCATAGTATTTGGGTGGATTTTAAAAAAAGAGGTCAGTCTCAAATAATGTGGTAAAAGTAATTAATATTAAATTAGTGATGTGTTAGTGCTTAAACTTGTAGATGATTTAAAAAAGATTCAAAAACATCTGAAATAAAAAATGTAGCATTCCCGATAGATGCATCTAACAAAATCCAAACACTAAGGTATTAAGGTTAAGAAACCTTCTTCTCTTTGAGTTTAACACTCAGGTAGGTGTACCTTTCAGAATTGATTCTACAAATCTTTACAACATTGATCTATAGGCTTGACATAGATCATACATTTCAAGATATACAAAAAAATTAAAATGAATAGATTATTTGATTTGTTGATGGTGAACACATGCAAATTAAGCTAATACAAGTGCCACATCCTAGGGTATCAGAGTCAAAATTCTACATCAACAAATTACTTATCAAAAGAAATAGCCCAAAACTCAAATAAAGTTCCTTACACTCCATTTTCCTATTTGTTAACCCTGCTATCAAATTCATACATGGACAATAAATTTCCAGAGACCTCCCTTAAGATTTATTCTTCCCTTGAAAGAAACTTAAGTTTAACCCCTATATCTACCTTGTAAACAATGCATTAAAGTGCTTAAAAATTTAATACATAAAAGAATTCACACATCAGTATGTGAAGACAAAAAAATAAGCAAAGTAGTTCCAGTATATTGTATTGATTTATAAATTGTATCAGTACATTCTTGAAAGAGAATTGTAGGAGAAAAGTGCTATTATCAGAACTTCCTTTACAAAGTAATATTCACCACCCTTGTAAAAGTAGAAAACATGCTATAAATATCACTGGCTATCTTGGAATCCTCAAAGAAAGGATGCAACAAGCTTCAGATAGCTAGGATAGTGACTTGCACTACAGAAAAAAGTACAAAATGATGATAGAAAACTAGCAAAACAAAAAGTAGTTTCCCGACAAATGTAAAATTTACAACTGGTACCTTTGTCTGAGGATATTTTAGAGCAATTGCTTGAAATTGTTGTATGAATCATGACCACCAATATAGGATAACTTACATCATTCTATGTATGATAACTACTCTCCCTATTTTCAAGATTAGGTGCCACATGTGGTTCATTCCTCTGCTTCTAGCTATTCGACAGCTGGCTTCTTCTTCTTTTTCTTTTTATTCCTATCCCACTCTACCACATCATCTTCCAAGGGAAAAATATACCCCTATAAATCTTGTAACAAATTAACTTGTCTATCCCACTTGGACCCAGTGATGGCTTTAATATCTACAAAAAAATTTATACAATCATTCTCAACCTTGAACAGGTTATCAATTATGTTGTTGCAACTTCTTATGTATAAAGAACCATCATTGCTGAGGAAGGCCTCCTATTTGATCATTATCTAGCCCATACCTGACTTCCACTCATCCACAATTACTATACTTCCATCATCATTGTAGATAGAGGGAAAATACTTGCTATAATCCTTATCAAACGTGGCCAACTTATCCTTCACATGATTTGATTTTCCTTTGAAAAAGCTAGAGGTGACACTGACTAATCTTATCTTCTCATAAACTGAGGTAACAACCTCAGGGAGATCTAGCCTCTGAGGCTGCAATGCATCAAGTTTCTCAAACAATGAGTTCCTTCTTGACCATACACTATAAATTGGATCCAAAGAAGCCAATGCCTCATTCACTTTCTCATTTATTTTTATGAAACAAGTTAACTAACTAATGCACTGAGTCCATTTTGTCCTTTATTTTCTCAAACTTATGTTGCACAACATTTGACATAATTTTCAAGGCTACATCAAGCCTTAACTTTTCTAAATCCTCGGATGGCCTATCAGAAATTTCTTCCATTGGTTGAGCTGTTGCCTCAATCTGCAAAGTAGGAGGAGGAACTTCCTTTGAAGCTTCTTCAATCTTGGCCTTTAGATCACCTAGTTCATCCTCGATCTTCTTGATCCTCATCAATTTCAAATCTCTATCCTTAGCCACTTGCATTGAATTTTCGAACAACTGAGCATATATGTCTACAAACTAAGCTATCTTTGCTTCATTAAGGTGGGAAAAATGTGTCACATCCTTAGACACCTCAAGATCAGTGGTATTCTAGATAGTCTAGATAATCTTATCTCCTTCCATTTTATCTTCAATCATAATGAGAGATGGCTTTTGAGTCCTAGGGGAAAGAGACCACATTGCAACAACCTAGGATTTAGAATCATAGCCACTTCCCCTTATCATATCTCCAATGTGCACCTCATAAGATAGACTATCCTCTGGCTACTTTCTAATCTGATCTATGATGAAAGATGAAGTCAAATCCCATCCAGGAGTCAAGAGCATCCCACTTTATTTCACCATTTCTCTAGTCTCATCATAGGTAATATTCTCTATGAATCCTTACATGCAAGAAAACTCAAGAATGAGCCCTCACAAATCGATCCATAGCTCCCTAGGCATGGAGTGCAAGGGTTTTTAAGAATGCTCTCAACTAGAGCTATTAAGCCTATAACCTTGCTAGTAAACCGTGCAATGGGAGATTCAAGGAAGACAAGGGAAAGAATGCCAATATCTCCAATGAAGCCAAATGTATGCAATGCAAAGAAAATCTATATGACAATGCAAGTTAATCTATTGCATAAAAGGAAATCTAAGCTAAGAATGAAGCTATGAAAATGCAAATACTATGCATGAAAATGAAATCTAACTATGAAGCAAGAAAGCCATGATGATGCAAGAATGAAGACAAGAAGATAGAGTATTGATGAAGATCCAAGATGAATGCCAACAATGCTCCAAATCTTCAAACCCTAGATGCAAGAACATCTCCAAAAGCTCCAAGATGACCTAGAAAATCTGTAGCATAACAATAGCATAAAAATTTGTGTGTGCAAATGAGGAAGAGAGCTCTTCTTTTATAGGAGGTCAAAAATCAATGGACCATGGAGATTAGGAGGAAAAAGATTTAATCAACGGTGGAGAAAAAAAGAAGCTTGATCCTTGTGCACAAATATCCTCCAATAGGAAAATTAGAAGCATTTACTTTATGTTGAGCATTTACTTTATGTCCATGTGAGACAAAAAGTGCTTTTCTTTTATTTTTTATTTTATTTTTCTTTATAAATAAGAATTAAATGCTTTATTTGTGCAACTTAGGATAAGAAGAAAAGTGGGGCTTTTTATTTAATAAAAGGGGAGGAAATATTCCTTTTAATAAATAAAGACTTAGGATAAGATGGTTAGCCCATAGAAAATAATCAAATAAATGATAGGACTAGGATTTGATCAAGAACAAGCAATTGATGATTTTAGCAAAAGGGACTAATAGTCTAGATGACCATTTTTAGGTGTATACATTTGCCCCTCTTTGAATAATGTGTGATCGATTTGGGAACACATGTAGTCAAAGAATAGATCAGCCAAGAAGGCAAGCAAACAGCCAAGAAAGAAAGCAATAGCAATTTTGATAGATGTGAGATCGATTTGGGATCACATGCAGTCAAAGAATAAAATATCCAAGAAGGAAAGCAAAAGCGATCTGACTCCAAAGAATGAAGTATAGAGAGATAGCAAATCCTGCATGGTCAGCCTGGTAGCGACAATACTAAACACTTAGGAAAGAGATAACCAATAATATATGATGTGTCTGCCCCCTCGGGATCGAAAGTGAAATCCAGGTGGAGGGAATGCAGAAGCAAGAGAAACATTATCAAATCACTAGAAATCATAATCGAAGAAAGAAAATAGAATAACCATCAAGCAATGAAGATATGCCCCACACATGAGACACGAGGCATGAACCTATCGGTCCCTCAACCCGTAAACACCACAGAGGGGGATTTGAACTTGGGATTTGAAAGTGAATGAAAGACTGGAAGTTTGAAAGAGATGGGGATGAAGAGGTGAAGAATGCCCCAGTGAAGATCGAAGGATCAGGCCTCAAAAGGTTAACCAATTGCATGGAAGAAGGAAAAAGATGAGTTGGGTGATCAAGGTGAACTCAGATTTCAGTTTGGATCCCGAAATGAAAGGAAAATGATGTGATATGAAAGACAAGAAGTGAAAGACATGATCGGGAAGAAGAAAAAGGTGAGCGCAATTGATTAACAAGTCCACGAAAGATAAAGGAGAGCTCTCTCCATATGCAAGATGCAAAACTAACTAACATGAACTTAAGAATGTAAGCTACATGAAAAGTGGTTTACTTGCAAGGTCACAAAGCCAATAGACATGTAATATTCATCATTGAGCGTTATTGGTAGCGTCGCAAGATCATACAATACACACTAGCATAACTATGTGGATCTGACTATGATCTATATCAGATAGAAATTTGGGAATCCCACCTAAGCATCAAAGACATGTAGGTCAAGATGACTAGTGCAGTGAGATTACCTAAGTTTGATATAGCAAGATTATGCTCGCATCGAGACACAAGAAAGTCAAGATGACTATAAGCATGCACTTGCAAAATAGTCAAGGATAATACCTTGTAGGTGCATAGTGTCAAGTAAGACCAGCATAAATGCTCATGATAGTGAGGACCAACAAAATATACCCACAAGCAGATAAAGAAATAAAACATGTTCTCATACCCTCAGTCTTCTAGCTATGCATCATTGAAAACTTCTCAGGGAGAGACCACTTAGCAAAGAAATCATCATAGACAGCACACAAAGAAATAAAGTCAAACAAATCTCAGCGAGTCAAGTGCGTGTGTGTAGGTCATAGAGTCAAACTTTGAGTATCACATCTGCCAGTGAGAAATATTGCATCATCCAAGATGGCGGGAAGGATATCTGATAAGTGTTAAGAAACACTTGACGCTAGGGTAGTGTTGAAAAACACCATTGAGGTGGTGTTGAAAAACACCATTTACAAGGTGCCTAAGAAACCCAGATGCACAAAGAGACCCAAGATAAGCTGAAAACAATGGATGCCCCCTAGACTAAGACAAGAGTCAATTCCAGGCTAAGAGAGGCAAAGAGAGAAGTGGAGCGAAGGAGCACCATGCAAGACTGATAGACATAGGTGCAGAGGGTCTCAAGCAGCGCCTGTTTCCAGGTTTTCACCACTTGATAGATTTATTGCAATTTTTTCAGGACTTGTTATAATTTTTTTGTATTTTTGCTACCAAGGAGCCTATTTCCAGGTTTTCACCAAGGCACTTTTTCAATTTTTTTTTGATGTTTTGAATTTTTTTATTTTTTTGGTGAGACATCAAAGTGCCTATTGCTAGGTTTTCACTAGGATGCTCATTTTGTCAGTACTTTTTATGATTTTTAGGAATTTTTCAGCATCATATATGAATTTTTTTGGTATTTTTTCAGGATCAATAAAATATGTACAAAGAATGCCCCAGACAAAAACGGGCATCAAGAATCTGCTTCCTCTAATGTAGAGAACTGATAGGCCCCAGGCCCAAATGCTACAACTATGATGATAGGAGGTCTCAACCAGTTCGACCAATAATAACCAGCTCTAAGCAATGTCTGAGCTAGCGGAGGATTGTTAGAATGTGATCCACATATGCCATCGTGGATTGCAGCTAGCACTTTTTCTGACTCCTCTATTTCTAGACACTTAAGGAGAGTTCTATCTAGACCCTTCCTATACAAGTCACCAAAGACAAAGGCAAAGTGTAAAGGATGGTGGAAGGAATGGCGTGGTGGATTTGCAAGAGGAATATGAGGTGGAAGATATGAAAAGATGGTAGGATTGTAAGATTTGTAAGCATGATAGCATAATTCATCCACCAGGAACTTGAAGAAAAATTTATGCTTTTTCATTTGTAAGATGGATGTTGAAGCAACCAAGGCATTAGCAACTTTGTTCTCAGCTTTAGGAATGGGTTGAAGTGTAACAGATATGAGATCATGCTTGAAGTAGTGCATCATTTTTTTGTAGAGAATCAGCTTGTCATCTTTTATTTGAGAATCATTATTTTTGAGCAGATTTTTATTTTTACTTTTCTTAGGTGCGGATACTGCCACAATGTGGTTTTCGCCATCCGACCATTGCTCTTTTCTTTTGACTTGATGACTATGATGTTTGATTGCTGATTCAATCTTTTTTGTTGCTAGTTCGCTGGTGGAAGAAGTAACAGTTGTTGATGTGAGAGGAAATGAAGTGACCAGTTCAATAGAATTTATGTGAAGGGTGTCATCTTTGGTAACAAGAAAGGTTGAGCCTATAGGGTAAGCTCCAAAAGTAGCTAGATCTAGACTTTTCATAGAAGAACCAGCGTCATCCACTAAGGCAATATGAGGAACAAACTCATCAGACCCCACACAAGACCCATCAACCATGTCAGGATGGTTACTACAAGAATGAACCATATCAACATCCATATCATCAGTAGATATACATTTTTCTCCCCAAAGAAGTGAAGTAGAGGGAAGATCATCTCCCATGTGAGCCATAGTGTGTATTGGTGACTCATCTGTATCTGTGTCTGAATTACTAAGCATGGGAGTATTTCGAGCATCTTGTCTATAGATCCACAAGTGAACAGCTTGTTCTTCTCTTTTGGCTTCAAGGATCACCATAGAAGAAGTGGAAGGCTTCAGCTGATCAGAAGGTCTCCCATATGACCTAGGAGAAATAGGTATAGAAGCAAAGGAATCCAGTTTATATTCACCCATACCAAGGCTCATCATCTTAAATGATTTCTCAGTAGCAACTAGAGACGTACTAGGATCATCAGTAGGTTCATTGTGAGGAACAAATTTTTAGCAGCAGTAAGAGCATTAATAGCAATAGTATGGTCTCCAGAAATCACAACTTCAGTGCCATTGTATGGAAATTTGACGCACTAATGATAAGTAGAAGGAACAGCCTGCATGTCATGGATCCAAGGACGACCCAAAAGAATGTTATATGCGAGTGGAACGTCCAATACTTGGAAGTTAATATCTTTTGTGATAGGGCCCACTTAGACAGGCAATGTGACAAGACCTTTGGAAGATCTTTCCACTTCTTCATAAGCTTTTATAGTAATCTTCTTCTTAGAATCCACAACAAATTCTGACAAACCCAACAGTTTTATGACATTGAAAGAAACAATATTTAACCCTGCACCATTGTCTATCAGGACTCGGCGGACGCGGGTGTGGTAGACTAGAACTTCAATGTGTAAAGCCAGATTATGTGGGTGAGCAATAGATATGTCATCTTCTGCAGAAAAGGAGAGAGATAGTGGAGATGAAATGTGGTTGACCATAGCCTGAAATTGATCTAGATCAATTTCATTAGGAACACATGTTGTACGTAGAGCCTTATCAAGAATCTCTCTATATGAAGGGGATAACCGAAGCAACTCAAGGATTGATATCTGAGCCAGTGTCTTGTGCAAATGTTGGACAAGATCATAGCTAGGGGTGGTTGAAGGAGCCACTTATTTGGAAGGTAAAGCTTTATTTGGGATTTTGCGTAGTTTTAAGGACAATCTTGGATTGCCCCCTAGTAACAGCATTCAGTGTCTCACTTTGGGAAGATGAACTATCACATGTTTGCAAGATCAACTTTGGCTTACCATGATTGGTTTTATTATCATCTTGAGACCTCATCATTAGAATGCTCTCAACGGGCTCTACCATGTTGATCATAGGTGTATTAGAAGGATACGTGTAATTGATCTTAGCATCATGATTCTTCTTATGTGCTTGAGAGGTTTCCCCCTTATCATGCTTAGGTAGAGGATCTTTGAAAGCTGTGTGATCAAAATTTTATTTAAGCCATCAGTGGAGATTGTACCATTCTCAATAAAATCCTGAATATCATCCTTAAGCCTAAAACAATTATCTTTTGGATGTCCCTTATTTCTGTGATAATGGCAGTAATGATCCTCTCTCCACCAATCAGGTTTATTTATCGGATCCCAGTTACCAGGTTTATCAGGAAGCCTAAGATATCCATTGTCAACCAAAGTCTTAAGGATCACATCGTATGGTTCTGCCAATTGGCATAGACTCACTTTCGAAACAACTTCTTAGGCTTATCTGCATATTGAGGTTTAGGAGCACTGTGAGTGTTGGCAGCTTCTTGTTGTTTTGCTGCATAGAGAGCATTGGAAAGATTGAAAGAAAGCTCTTTAACTTTAGGAGCGTCAACAACCCTATCATTAACAACATACTTGTTCTTATTCCAAGGTTTGTTCTTGTCTTTACCATTGCCTTTAGCATCTTTATTAATAACAATATCCCCTTTTCTTATAGCTACATCCTCAATCCGATATGCACTTTCAACCATGTCATGGAAGGAGGAGAACAGTTGCTTCCTTAGATCATAAAATAGCTCAGGCACAAGTGTGTGGATGAAAATGTCAATCTTTTCTCTTTCGGGTAGCTGAAAAGGATATCAAGAATACAATGACCTCCAACATTGTAAGTAAGTTGCAAATGGCTCACCTTGATGTTGTCTTAGATTACCGAGATCTATCACAGTGACAGGTTGTTGGATGTTGTAAGAGTACTGCTGGGTAAATCACTAGACCAACTCATCAAAAGTCTTAAGAGGTGGTGTCAATTTCACAAACCATTTTAAAGCTTGGCCTATTAAGCTTCGAGGGAATAAGCATAGAAGATATGTGTCTTCATGAAGAAAGTCCATACTAAGAGCATAAAAATGACGCACATGGTCATGAGGATCACCATTTCCATCATACTTGTCATATTTAGGAACCTCAATATCCTTAGGAAACGGGACCATGTATAGATCTTTATCAAAAGGAAGAGCACAAATTGATTCTACAAAAGAGACCTTTGGAGGCTCTCTTTCTAATGCCATTTGGGTAAGGCGTTGATTTGTCCAACGTAATTCTTCTTGAAGAACTTCCAACTTAGTTGGTACTCTTTTTTGGACAATTTGTCTGACATCATAGCCGGGAGGAAGCTTATATCCTCTAGAAGTCATATATTGAAAGTACTGATCACCATTATGCTCTAAAGGCTTATGCATCATTCATTGAGAGACCACATCTTGTTCAAATCTCATAAGATCCTCACTAGAAATCTCATCATTAGCCTCTGCCTCATGTTGAGAGGGAGGAGGTCTACGAGGTGAAGAAGGCATACCAAAAGTGGGTCTTGGAGGAGATCTTGGTGGCGTGTTGTTGCCATTGAAAAGAGATCTATGCTCATGATTACTAGTCTCAGGTTGCTCATGAAATGTCCCTCTATAAGCCATGCACCTAGCAGCATCAATCCTTTGTTGATTGTGTTCTTTTTCTAAGCGTGCTTGGTTATCCTTACACTCAAAGTGTTCTTGCAAGAGTTGAAATTTTTCTTGTTCCGTCAAAGTGAGTGAGACACTATCTGTGTTTTTGGGGGTCTTGAATGCAGAAAAGAGGAAACCTCCTTTGTACCACGGGGTAGCCTTAGAATCCTCAGATTGGTCAGAACTAGAACTGTTGTTGCTAATGGGTGCTCATGAGAATCTAGTTGGAGAAGGTAACTATGTATAATTGAACGGAGGATGACTCTCCTGCTCAAATTGAGATCGAGTTGTAACCGGCATGAAAAAAGATGTTGGTTGACTAATAGAATGAGACAAAGTTTCTCAGATTTGAGATAAGCAAAGCTAATAAAGATCACTTGTCAAAGTAGAACAATAGAGAGTTGGCTCATCAAAAGTGCTCAAGCACTTACAGTAATCAATTGACTAAAGCCGAGCAGGGAGCAAGAAGCTCAATAAGCAAGTAGCTAGAGAGGTAATCGTGATGTGACAAGTGATCAAGAGTAGCATTTGTTAAGCTCAAATCCAATAGTTTTAGCTCATTTGTTTCAGTCTAGAACAAGTCTAAGCATGTAGATAACAGACCAGCTTCAGGTAAGAACAGAAAAAGACACTCTACAACCGGTTAAAATGCAAGTTTAGCAGCTCTAGATTGCAACAGCAACAAGATAGCAAAAAGGTTTTGGGTGACACTATTGCAGAGTCATACGACTCTATGACCAATGAACATAAAAATCTTAGTTTTGAAGGGTTTTAAAAGATCAAGTAAGTATATCAATAGATTTTTATCATAGATCAAGCACATAAGACAGCAATCAAGGAGTTCAAGCTAGCAGTTGTCTTCAAACAATGAGCAAGGGGCAAAGCAACCTTGCACATGAACAAGAATAGTGACTTAGTATTTCTACTCCTTAAAGATTCTACTTGTGTATGTTCTTGAAAATGTTTTAGTAGGCACTTAGAACACAACAACACCTTATCAAGCTGTCTACAAGGATATACATAGCTTTGCTAAAGGGATTCCTCGATATACGTAAGGTACGTGAGGCCCAAATCCGTAGATGAGAAGAATCCAAAATCACACAGCCGGGGGGAGACGGTAACCCAAATCTCCTCCTTCACTTCTCAAAGGTATAAAGTTCTTTGAGGCTTATCCAAGAGTGATATCAAACTTAATTCCCAAGAGAGGTGTCTTTCGATTCACCACCCGCTATTTATACTCCACCGGAACACAGGAGTTAAGGTCGTCCCTTGAGGTGGTGTGTCCCCAAGCAGGCCTTCTAAAATAAAAGCTAAGTAATTCACTATCAAAAGTATTTAGAGCACTAAAGGTGGAACACTTAACTCTTCAAGTAAATGCAAATTGAGTCCAAAAGTGGGACACTTAACCCTTCAAGTGAATGTGAAGCGAGTCCAAAAGTGGAACATTTAACCTTTCAAGAGAATGTGAGGCGAGTCCAAAAGTGGAACATTTAACTCTTCACACCAACTCAAAGTGAGTCCAAAAGTGGAACATTTAACTCCTCACATCAAATCAAAGTGAGCCCAAAAGTGGAACATTTAACTCATCACATCAACTCAAAGTGAGTCCACACCTTAGAAAACAAGTGAGTTCCAAAAAGCACAAAAGGGTTGCCTAGTGGAGTAATTAACGCTTCTTTCTTGTAGACCCCTCCCCTTTAATGTGGCACTGATCTTGTAACCACGGGGCAGAAATGAGGAGCCGGCAGATTAGCGAGTCCAATAACCCAAGATAGCAATCTAGATCAATCACAAGTAATCTAAAGTTGCTTATCAATACTACTCACAAATGACAAATGGTTGAATCAATGGAATATTTAACTTTCCAAGCAAACATAGAGTCAGTCCACAAAGTGGTGCATTTAACTCCCTATGTAAACAAGGAATGAATCCATGCCCTCAATCACTCAATGAGATATTTGACATTGAAACCAAGAATTACTTAAGGTTTAAACACAAGCATTCACTTACACAAACTTGTATGAAAACAAATCTATGTTCATTCATTTCCCATTAAGAGCATCAATTGAAATGTGTTCTATGAAAGCATGTAAACACTCAAGCCAAACACATGAGAGGTTCAATTTTAATCCCAAAATCCAAATGTTGTAGAGATGGAACAAAGTACCTCAAGTCCAACACTTTGTTTTAAACATTTTCCATGAAAGCAAGAGCACCTTCAAATGAACAAGACAAGAAAACAAGCAAACAAGATATGCAATGTATATCCAACTTATGCAAACCCTAGGGTTAGATCTGAAAATCAATTATTAGGAGCAATGATAACTAGCAAATAATCCAAATGATAACTCATATAGTGCAATGAACAATGAAAAATAAGTGCATACCCATCACAAAATTTTATTTTTTTTGCATTTGACCTAGTCAACAAGATCTGATTTTTACCACATGAATTCGGCCCCAAACCCAAAATGCAGAAAAGAGACCTCTATCAAAAAATAGAGAACTTTCCAAAAATGTAAAAATTTCAAAAAAAAAATTTCATTTGTGCCCTAGAGACCCATTTTATCAAAACATACTATTTTTTATAAATTGAACAAATGAGCTATGATATGATTTCTAAATTAAAAACACAGTGAATAGACCCCTTGTATAATTCCAAGACCTTTCCAGAAATATAAATTTTTTTGAAAAATATGCTGATTTCCGCCAAAAATTGATTTTTTATTAAAAATCAAGAAAAAATCATAAAAAATACAAATCACCTCTGAAAATTCTGAAAATGTTTTTGGAGCTTCTCTGATATGTCGCCAACTTGCAAAAAAAAATTTGGACCAAAATACCAAGCCGTTTGGGAGATATGATCAAATCTTTCAAATCTAGGGTTTTTCATCTCCAAACAAATCTGCACAAGGGTTGGCTCCAAAAATAATCAAAACCAGCATGCAAGAGGTGGGTTGCCCCACGGTGGGTGCCAAAATGTGTGCTAAAATGTTTTCACACTTCTATGAATCCTTACATGCAAGAAAACTCAAGAATGAGCCCTCACAAATCGATCCATAGCTCCCTAGGCATGGAGTGCAAGGGTTTTTAAGAATGCTCTCAGCTAGAGCTATTAAGCCTATAACCTTGCTAGTAAACCGTGCAATGGGAGATTCAAGGAAGACAAGGGAAAGAATGCCAATATCTCCAATGAAGCCAAATGTATGCAATGCAAAGCAAATCTATATGACAATGCAAGTTAATCTATTGCATAAAAGGAAATCTAAACTAAGAAGGAAGCTATGAAAATGCAAATACTATGCATGAAAATGAAATCTAACTATGAAGCAAGAAAGCCATGATGATGCAAGAATGAAGACAAGAAGATAGAGTATTGATGAAGATCCAAAATGAATGCCAACAATGCTCCAAATCTTCAAACCCTAGATGCAAGAACATCTCCACAAGCTCCAAGATGACTTAGAAAACTTGTAGCATAACAATAGCATAAAAATTTGTGTGTGCAAATGAGGAAGAGATCTCTTCTTTTATAGGAGGTCAAAAATCAATGGACCATGGAGATTAAGAGGAAAAAGATTTAATCAACGGTGGAGAAAAAAAGAAGCTTGATCCTTGTGCACAAATATCCTCCAATAGGAAAATTAGAAGCATTTACTTTATGTTGAGCATTTACTTTATGTCCATGTGAGACAAAAAGTGCTTTTCTTTTATTTTTTATTTTATTTTTCTTTATAAATAAGAATTAAATGCTTTATTTGTGCAACTTAGGATAAGAAGAAAAGTGGGGCTTTTTATTTAATAAAAGGGGAGGAAATATTCCTTTTAATAAATAAAGACTTAGGATAAGATGGTTAGCCCATAGAAAATAATCAAATAAATGATAGGACTAGGATTTGATCAAGAACAAGCAATTGATGATTTTAGCAAAAGGGACTAATAGTCTAGGTGACCATTTTTAGGTGTATACAGGTCCATCTGTCTTCCATAACTCTTAACAGGGTTAGAATCTTTTAACAGGGATTCAAAATCTCCTAATAGGGATTCATATGTACTAAATGTATTTCATAAGACTCCTAACAGAGTCCATCCTTTCACAAGGAATATTCATATTAGTTCATCTTTTGTGGGCATCATTCCCACCAGGGTTTACTCTTTGATCAAGAGGTTCCCTAGTCAACATATCTTGTCTCATTGTGTTATTGTGTATGAATATCTTTCTATGGTTGGTAGTTATATTTCTTACATGGTTAAATGTTGATGAATTTGATAAAAGTTGTAATTATCAAATAAATGACTCACCCCCCCCCCCCTCCCCCCTCTCAGTTATCCCTATGGACTTTACTTTATAACAATTAGTATTAGAGCAACAGGTCCTTGAAAAGAAAGTTTAATAACTTAAGAAGATCCATGGTGAATTTAAGGAAAGAAAACCCTAAGTTTGATGGAGTAAATTTTGTCAACTAGAAAGAAAAGATGAAGACAAACCTACTATGTTTCGGACTAGGTTATTGGTTGATTACAAAGAATGACAAGACTATCATTGAAGAGGATGATCTTGAAACATGTATTAGTAATGAGAGAGATCTATTCATGTGTAACATACTTGCAAGAGAAGCACTTTTGACAACCCTTCCGGAGAATGAGTACAGTCAGATAAAATGTTTAAAGAAATCTTATGAAATTTGGAAAGCTTTACACTCTACTTTTGAAGGTGATGAACATGCAAAGAAAGTTAGATTACATAATTGGATATGTGCATTTGAAGATATAAGAATGATGGAAGATGAATCTGTTAGAAGCTATATTGGTAGAATGTCAAAAAATGTTTCAGGCATAAAATCTTATGGAGGAACAAAGACAAAGAATGAAGTGATATGAAAAATTTTGAGGACATTAACTCCTACATTTAAGCAGACAACACAAATGATTGAACAAGTTATACCTTGTACTTCAAATTTTACAAGAGAGACTCTTCTTGGAAGATTGGAAGCAACAAAAATGAACTTGAGGCTATCAGGGGACTTACCTACAATGGAGACAGCATTCAGTGCTCTTAGTGATCGTCCTACTTTGTCTAGAAGCATCAATGTGAGCGGAGATTTTTTTGGTAGTAGCAGATCTAAAAATGAAGAAGATGGGAATATTGAAGAAGGTATTGCCTTGCTTGTGAAGAGAGAACCAGATGGTAAGAAAATTTTCAAATGTTGGACTTGGCAAGAATATGGTCATTTTGCATCTAAATGTCCTAATAGAGTTAAAAAGTATAGAAAAAATTTTAAGCCTAGAAGACCTAAGGAGTGTTATTATGCTAATGATGAAGATCTTAAAGCTTGCATACAGAGAACTCTAAGTGAAAGTGATACTGAGAATAATGATGACATAGGATTTGTAGCAATTAAAGAAGAGAATCCTGAAACTGATGTTAAGGAAGAAAAAGCCTTAGTTTCCCAAGTTGAAAAGAAATCTAATTGGATTATAGA
Source organism: Chamaecyparis obtusa (assembly GCA_027943335.1). Lineage (NCBI taxonomy): Eukaryota > Viridiplantae > Streptophyta > Pinopsida > Cupressales > Cupressaceae > Chamaecyparis > Chamaecyparis obtusa. The sequence goes on along the minus strand of BSBK01000241.1, from coordinate 500,531 downwards.
CAGTTTTTGTTCACATCCTATGACTGGAGACAAGAAAAAGTTCATAAAGTTTAACAATTATGATGGAGGAGTTGTTAGAGTTCGAAACAATGCACCTTGTTTGATTAAAGGTATAGGATCTATTACTCTTGATGTAAAGACTAATACTGATGATGTTTACTTTGTGAATTCTTTGAAACATAATCTTTTGAGTGGTGGACAGTTAGTTGATAAGGGATATGAAGTTTGGTTTACTAAGAAAACTTGTGTGATAAAGGATAAAGATGGAAATTTGATTGGAACTGGATCTAGAACCAGAGGTAATATATTTCAGTCCAAACCTACTAGGATGACATGTTTGATAACTAAGATTGATGACAGTTGGTTATGGCATAGAATTTTTTTTCATATAATCTTTGATAATATTGTGAAAGTAACTACTACACTTGCAGTAAGGGATTTGCCTAAAATTATGAAGCCTACTAACATGATTTGCAAAGAATGTGTAATGGCTAAACAGAAGAGAAGTTCTTTTCCCAGTAAGAAGTTTACATCTGCAGAGAAGTTGGAGATTGTTCATATAGCCTTGAGCTATCCTACCAGGACTAGAGGATTCTATGGAGAAAGGTATTTTCTGATCCTTGTTGATGATTTTACAAGAATGATGTGGATTGCATTTCTTAAAGAAAAGTCTGAAGCATTTGATAAGTTTAAGATCATTAAGAATAAAGTTGAGAATGAATCTAGAATGAATATTAAATGTTTGAGATCTGATAGAGGTGGTGAATTTACTTCTAGAGAATTTAACACCTTTTGTGAAGTAAATGGCATTAAGAGACAGTTTTCAGCCCCTAGAACACCTAAACAAAATGGTATTGCAGAAAGAAGGAAAAGATCAGTTACTAAAGCAGCAAGAGCTATGTTATTTGAGAATGACTTGGCAAAGATATTCTAGAGAAAAGCAGTGAACATAGAAATGTATACAATGAATAGAGTGCAAATCATAGTAGACATAAACAAGACACCCTATGAATTATGGTTTGGACATGCACCCTTAGTTAAGTATTTTAGAATCTTTGGAAGAAAATGTTATATAAAGAGAGGTGATGATATTGGAAAGTTTGACCCTAGAAGTGATAAAGGAATATTTCTTCGATATTCATTGAAAAGAAAAGCTTACAGATGTTAAAATAAGAGAACTAAGACTATTGTTGAGAGCACAAATGCTAAAGTTGATGAAAATTTCAAAATTTAGGAAAGAATACTTGATTACGAATCAGATGAAGAAGCTCATCCTAAACCTAACTCTGAGACTATTGAATTATTTTATGAAACTGACAGTGATTTGTTGAATGAAATTCATAGTGAAGTCATTGAAGAACTAACACCTGAAGTAAGATCAGAGACAGTGACACCTAACAAGAATTTATCAAGGGATCATCCTATTGAAAACATTATTGGAAGCATCAAAAGAGGAGTTCTAACTTGAAATAAGGTACAAGAAAAGTTATGTTTTATTTCTCAAGTTGAACCTAAAACTACTAGTTAAGCTTGTGAAGATGAAAGTTGGATTAATGCTATGAAAGAAGAACTAGATCAGATTGAAAAGAACAAGACATGGGAATTGGTCCCTAGACCTAAAGACAAGAATGTTATTGGAACTAAATGGGTATTCAAAAACAAGATGAATGAACAAGGAGAAATAGTAAGAAACAAAGTAAGATTGGTATGTAAGGGATACTCATAGCAAGAAGGAATTGACTATGAAGAAACTTTTGCACCTATAGCAAGAATTGAAGCAATAAGAATGTTTTTTGACTTATGCAGCTTATAAAAAATTCAAAGTATATCAAATGGATGTAAAGTCAGCATTTGTGAATGGAGAATTGGAAGAAGTCTACATTAAACAACCTGAAGGTTTTCCTTTGACTCAAGAAGGAGACATGGTATGTAAACTAAAGAAATCCTTGAACGGACTAAAGCAAGCACCTAGAATGTGGTATGAAAGATTGGATAAATATTTGTCAAAATTAGGATTTACAAAAGGAACAGCTGATAGCAATCTATACACAAAAGAAATTGAAAATGGTTTGTTGATTATAGTTATTTTTGTTGATGACATTATTTTTGGAGGAGAAGATGAATCTAGTGACAAATTTTTTGATGAAATGAAGACTGAATTTGAAATGAGCATGATTGGCGAAATGAAGTACTTTTTGGGATTACAGATAACACAGAACAATGATGGTATTTTTGTAAGTCAAAAAAAGTACTTGAATGACTTGTTGAAAATATTTGGAATGGAGAACTGTAAACCAGTTGGAACAGCTATGGTAACTAGACATAAACTATCTAGCACATATGAAACACCGGTAGTTGAACAGAAAAGATACAGATCTATGATTGGAGGATTGTAGTACTTGACTCATACAAGACCTGATATAGCACATTTAGTTGGAAAATTAGCAAGATTTCAAGATGAACCTAGAGAATCACATTATGCAGCAGTAAAGAGGATACTGAGATATTTAAGAGGCACAATGGACTATGGCTTGTGGTATGAAAAATCTGATGATTTTACCCTATGTGCATATACAAATGCTGATTGGGGAGGTAGTTTTGATGATAAAAAGAGTACCAGTGGAGGAGCATTTTTCCTTGGAGGAAGATTGGTTTCTTGGCTAAGCAAGAAGTAGAATTGTATTTTAAAAATCATAGTAGAAGTAGAATATATAGCAGCAGCAAACAATTGTAACCAGATAATTTGGATGAAGCAAATGCTGAAGGATATTGGAATAAAGTGTGTTGAACCTATTGTCATACATTGTGAGAACACCAGCATAGTTAGTATGTCTAAGAACCATGTACTACATTCTAAGACAAAGCATATAGAGATTAAGTATCATGTAGTAAGAGAGAAAGTTGATGAGAAAGAAGTCAAACTTAAGTACATAAGCACAAAGGAGTAGATAGCAGACATATTTACAAAGCCTTTGCCTAAGGATACATTTGAGTATCTGAGAGATATGCTTGGGGTTATGCCCTAGCCTACTTTTGAGTAATGATACAATTGGTTGCATCTGTCCAGTGGTATATGAGCCTTATCTTTCTTCTAGATTGGATGTTGGTACTTCCTCTATGGGGGAGTATGTGTATATGAGCTGAGTCATGAGGACTCTAGTGAATGTATTTTTTGAATAGTGTCTTTTGACATTGGAGTTTTTGTTGACATAATGATGAAATTTCTATCATTGATGTCAATGGGGGAGAAGTATACATGAAAAAACTATTTGTACTATCTAAACAGGATAACGAAGCAAGATTTGATTAATGAAGAGCACTTGAAAATATTTCTAGAGTATCAATGTTGCATTATTGGATTTTTGGAATATTGGATGTTTTTTCATCTATGTTTCTGTCATGACTATGATTGTCATCGATGTCAACATAGTGATCTACTAGAGACTTGCAAAGAAGTAGACAGTGTTTGGATTAGCGCACGTGGGATATTGTAGTTAGAGCTAAGCAATGTTGAGGTTATACTCTTTGATATGTTATATGTCTATGGTTAAGAGTGCAAATAGAAATTTATTTATTCATAAAAGTTATGAGCATTTTGGTGGAAGCAGTATTCAGGCAATGTTCCTAAGTAGCGGTTTACAGAAATTGGATGATATCTCCTAATCAGGATCGAATCTTGTTTTGCACAGTTAAAGGGAAGTTAGAGACACATTTATAGTGATGTGGATGATAGTGCAAACTTCGAGGTCACACAAGTGAAGAATTATTGAATTTGGAAGCTGACAGTTTTGTGTAATTTTGATGTAGCGTATGGAAACTTTTATGTTTGTAATTGGATGCTGACTCATTTGTAATTACTTGAATGTGGTATAAAGGAAGGAATTTTTTCCTTGTTGTGATATAACATTGTAAGATGACAATGATAATTGGATAGGATGATGTATGCATGAAGTGAAGAAAAGAGCTAATTGTGAAAGTGAAAATTGTGAAAGCAGACATGCGAGGTACAAAGATTTGAAATTGAGATATCGTGTAGCAGAGAGTGTGGTTTTGCATAGTAAGAAATGAGGTAAAATATTTCATATTATTCTATTGAATAATCTAGAGATCAGTTGGACAGTGTGTTTAGTGATCTTGCCATTGAAGTTGTTTGGGCAGTGGGTCCATCTGTCTTCCATAACTCTTAACAGGGTTAGAATCTTTTAATAGGGATTCAAAATCTCCTAACAAGGATTTGTACCAAATGTATTTCATAAGACTCCTAATAGAATCCATCCTTTCACAAGGAATATTCATATTAGTGCATCTTTTATGGGCATCATTCCCACCAGGGTTTACTCTTTGATCAAGAGATTCCCTAGTCAACATATCTTGTGTCATTGTGTTATTGTGTATGAATATATTTCTATGGTTGGTAGTTATATTTCTTAGATGGTTAAATGCTGATGAAGTTGATCAAATTTGTAATTATCAGATAAATAATTCACCCCCACCACCTATTAGTTATCCTTGTGGACTTTACTTTCTAATAGACACTACTTTCTTTCCCTCTCTTATAGCTTTTCTCAACTGGTGATGATAGGATTAGTCACTAGGTACTACAGTAGAAACTCTATCTATCATCTTTTTCTATTTCTTCTCCCTACAAGGTTCATCCACCTCAACCTTTTTTTTCTTCAATGGTGGCTTTGAGGTATCCCCTGCTTCTAGTGGATCTTGAGTCAAGTCAATGATAGGTGAGTCCTTGGTTTGAGGTGGACTATCACCTTCATCTGATTCATCAATATATTTCTCACAATCTGAAGAGGAATAGTCTTTCTTCACATCTAATTTCTCCTTAATCATCCCTTCCATTTGACTAGATATGGTGCCATACATTTCAATCATTCTTTTTATCCTCCTCAAGTAAGGGAGATCACGGAAAAACCCCTTAAAATCAATCTTAGCCTTTTTGAGCTGGGCCTCCAATCTTAACAAATCAAAGTACTTGGTCCACCTCCTACCAGCCTCATCTTGATCCAAGATTTTCCTTATCACATCTTCTTTATCACAACCCTCATGTTCCTTTATTGTCCCAATGTTGGGAATCAATGTCATCCTGGTGCTTTTGATAAAATCCTTAGGATCAATATACCTGCAAGTACCAAAAATCATTTTGAAGTGGTTGAGCCAACTACTGATGTTGGAAATTTGGCTGAGTTGGATACCTATATTTTGTCATTATGGCAACATATAATCTACATGAAGATTGCACAGGTCAGAGAGCAAGTATGTTAGAGTGCAATGCAAAATTGTCTAAGTATGAGACAGTGTGTTTTCGCTAGTCTACCCAAAGATAGTTTTGATTGGCGATGTTGATTAGAGTTAGTTCAATGCTTTCACACTTGAACATAGATACTATAGTGACTATTGAAGGCTCACCTAAGAGAGAAAGTTAGTACGACATGTATGGAAGAAGTTATGACAGTTTTACTAAAGACAGTGTTAAGCCGACAAGACAGAATTGGTAAAGAGTTAAGGGATTATTTTGTTTATCAAAATAATGACTTAACAACATAAAAAGATGAAATCATAGATGTCAACCCTTGGGTAAATATATTTTTTATTATGTAAGCTGAATGTAAGTGTTATTAATCTCAATAACTTGTATAAAGATGTAATGATGTAATGTAAGAAAGAGAGATATGATATGTATGTAATAGCGATAGTGAAACAACAGCAAAGAGATATTGATGTGAAGTTGCAAGTAGTATAAGTTTATGTACCTTGACCTATTTTTGTAATAAGTGAATATTGTATATTACTTGTTTGGGTAGTGGGCTCATCTGGTAATCATATTTTTTACTACCAACTCCTAACAGGGTTGAGGCTTCTAACAAGGCCTATAGTCCCTTAATCAGGAATGAGACACTATATACATGTAATAGACTCCTAACAGGGTTAACATCCTTAACAAGATACTTTTGATTAGTGGATATTTGTGGGTACCATCGCCACCAGGGTTTTCCCTTGGCTAAGGTTTCCTCGAGAACAAATAATGTATTATGAGTTCTTGTGTTTTATTGTTATGCATGTTGTTTATCTTTCTATGTTATGCATGCACCAAGATAATTTTTTATATCCATAATTGGGAAAAAGTAAAAGTTTTTAGAATAATGATTCACTCCCCCCCTCTCAATATTCCCTATTTCTAATAATTGGTATCAGAGCTTAGTTACTCAGAAAAAAATCATTCAAGGAAAGCCTAGCAGCTTGAGTAAGATCTCTATGGATATGGATTAGCTATAGAAGAATCTTGAAGAAGCTCTTGAATAGATTGATATGCTTACTGAAGAAAGAGACACTCCAAAAGGAAAATATCTTGATGTAAAGAACCTCATTGAGAAACTAAAAAACAAGTTGAAAGCTCTGAAATCAGAAAAGGAATCCAAAATACAAATTGAAGATTGTGATGACAACATAGAAAAGGAAAATGAGATCCTTAAACATGAACTGAAGATGGAAAATCTAAAGCTAAGTCTAAAAGATGGAAATGGCAAGACTGAAGCAAATCTGAAATCTAAGAATGAAAATCTGAAGCTTGAAAATGAAGGGCTAAAATCTAAACTTGGCAAAGTAACATCTGAACTTGAGAATGTCAATTTGCAGTATGCCAAGCTTGAGAAATAGAATACTATTGTGAAAGGTGAATTGACACAATCTAAGCAGCAACTTGAAAGACTATATTCAACTAGTGAGAAGATTGATGAAAAAATGTCTTATCAAAAACCATTCTTTGATAAAACTAGTCTTGGATTCAACACATTTAAAGAAAATGAAGAAAGCAAGCAACCAGATCTGAAAATATCTGAAAACATAGATGAAAAGAAATCTGATGAGATTAACAAATTTGAAGATACACCTAAAGAAGAAGAACCACCTAAGTGAGAGGAGTCACCTAAAGGTATGAAAAGAGAATTCAAAGGTAGATGCTTTGCTTGTAATACTTTTGGTCATATGAAGAAAGATTACACAGGTAAGCAATTTAAACCTCTTAATGGTTATTGTTATAATTATCATGGTTTTGGATATAGAGCTATTGAATGTTAAAAACCCAAATTTGTTGAAAATAATAATAGTTATAGAATGTTTAGAAATACTAACCATGCAGATAAGAAACCTACTGAAGATATGAACAGAAGAAATGGAGTAGTATGTTATAGATGCAACAAGGTTGGACACATTGCTAGAAATTGCAGATCATAGATCAATCAGCCTAGACCAAGATATGGAAACAATGGAATAGTTTTTCAAATATGTAACAAGATTGGACATACAACAAGGTTTTTCAGAATGAACAATAGAGTTTTTCATACCAATCCTCACCCTAGAAGTCATGCAAGGAGAAATAAAGATGCAAGTAATAGTTAGAAAGGATGTTGTAGTAATTTAAAAGAAGTGAATTTTGTTAAAAGTACAGATCAAGCATACATATTCAGCACTAAAGGTAGTCAGAAAGGTGAAGTATCAAGTGGTAAGAACGAATCTCTACCTAACTCATCTCAAAGTACTTAATTCATGAAAATTACAGTAGAATAGGAACTTAGAATAGTGTAGAAGTTGATATATGATGAATTGAGTCTTGGACAGTTAATGCAAGGTATTATATGATGTACTAATACTATGGTCAAGAGCACATAGATAAATATTATGTTTTGCGAGATTGCAAGGAGTTTTAAGTTTTGCAGGTTAATAGAATCAGCTTTTTGGAAAGAAGTGGCAAAATAATTGAATGTGATGTCAGATCTATGTGAGATTGAACTGATAAAAGGTTGTGATTGGTATTATTTGATCATCAAAGAAAATACAAGTGTTAAGGAGATCAAAGAGAAATTATTGGAAGCATTTTACAAGGATTTGGTGATGGATTTTTGTGCCAAATCTACACAAGCCCTAAATTGCGGAATCAAGGTATTTTACTTGCTAGATCTTTAAATTAGTTAAGGAATTAGCAGAATTCATGGATGTTTCTTTGATTCACAATTTCAGAGATAAGAATAGACCTAAGATGAAAAGGGAACTAGTAGAACCCTTGGAAGATGATCCTAAGTTAGCTTTATCATCCGTACCTAACAGATTTTTACATCTAGCAAATGTTAGAAGTTTTCTAGGATGTAAGCTAAAGACTCTTAGTGATAGTGATTTCACTAAAGAATATCAAAAGATTGACAATCATGATATGTCATTTAAAGTAGGATTTGAGCATTTGAAAGATAATGAGATCATTAAGTATGCCGTACAATATGAATTTAACAATGAAGAACGTACTAAGATAATTTGTTATATCCATAATTGGGCAAAAGTAAAATTTTGTAGAATACCGATTCACCCCCCGCTTTCAGTATTCCCTATTTCTAACAATTGGTATCAGAACATAGATAACACTGGGAGCTCTAGGGTCTATTTGCATTTAACTTAGTCTCTTCTTATTTTTATTAATTAATGTCAACTCTATACATATACCTATGTTTTAACATTCTTCCAAGATGCTTTCCAACATCATAAAGGCTCTTAGGAGTGAGCTCAAGATTCTCCCCCATCATCTCACCAAAGAAAGTTTCCATGGGAATATGTGGGAGAAAAAAATCCAAGTAATGACTCAGAGGAGTCCTAAATAAGAAAACTCTAATGACTGATTTTACTAAAGCTAGAACCCATCGGAAGTAAAGTTATCCCTAAGGAGGAAACTTATTCTAACCATTATAGAAATATAAGCCCTAAGTTGTATACTGAGAACCTTGGGAATCATACTTGGCCTACTCATCTCACTTGAGTTTATTGTGTTTCTTCATCTAATGTTTTCTTTTGGCCAAACAAACTTGAATACATTATGTGTTATCCATATGTTAACCAACTTGAGTACTAGACATAAAAGGAATGTTTTCTATATTTCCATTATAATATCTTGCAAGAAAGGATTATCTGGAAGGATTATTTTTTTTTTCCATTATAAGAATCGTGTGGTTCAAATAGATAGTAAGAATTCATGATACTTGAGTACTATATTCTTATCCTTGTTCTAAGAAAATCTTAAAGAATTGTAAGGAAAGTTGTGGATCTTATTTCTTGATCTTATGATGATTACCATGAATGATTTCCAAAATAGTTTGAAAAGTTATATACTCTACTTCCCTATCAATGCTAGATAACACCATGATTGTTAGGTTTGATTATTTAAGACTATATAGATTTGAAACATGTTGTACTTATGGTGGGAAAATAGGTATGATTATATGGATACTCATGTCCCTAGGATAGAAAGGATTGTAATATTGGATAGTTTTAAAACATGTCTAGTAAATGTATCTTTATCCTTCCTCAAGAACTTAGGGATTTATGAACCTATATTTTCTTGAAAAAGAGATAACGTGTTGAAATTAGGTAAGATGTGATATTTGAAAATATGACAAGATTAAGAAGTATCTCTCTTTTATATACCCTCTCAAAGTAATAAATTAAGTCTATTGTTGAATCGGATGTGTCTCTCCCTTCTTTCTCAAGAAATATGTTTAAAAGGCTAAATTTCATAAGGGAAAATCAATGTGTCAATAATGAGAATGTTCTTAGCTAGAGGAAACCATTGGGTAAAGGACCTATGTCCCCAAGGTTTGTAATAAATAGGATTATAGTACACAATTTTTGAAAGGATAAATGTTTGATTATATGGTAGGAGTTCTGAATTACATATAATGGGAAGTTTTGGTTAGATGACAGAGTGATAAATATCATAGCTGACCTAATTCATGAGGTAACTTGACTATCTAAAACTTGAGTAATTCCTTTGAATGAGAAGAACATGAGGAAAATAATTATAGACAACACAAATTCATCTTACAATGGCAAGGGAATAGTAATTAGGAAGATACAGCAAGATGATGTCAGATATTTGTGTAAGATTCTTAGAACTAAGTTTTGTGCTAACTCTAGAGAAGATGACATGGCAGCAGGAATGATACATGTAGCCTATTTAATGTGTGTTGATAGAGTACAAGTTGACATGTGTGAGATTTTGAGAATTCAGTTGTTTGAGAATTTGGAAAAGATAAAGAAGACTAAGTGTTCTCAGTTTAGATTCTCATCATTAATCACTTATATGTTTTTCCATTTGTTGAGAAGATTTCCTTACACCATTGGAAATGATTGGAATGATGGCCAAACCAAAATGGAAAGGATTAAAAAAGTGTATATGAGGCATGTTATTGATAAGGTAAATGAAAGTGCAGTGTTGGTAATCAAAACATTTCAGAATTTAATGACAAGCAGAACAAGGATCCCACAGTCCCTAGTAGAAAAGTATAAAAATGAGATATGTTTCATGGTTGATACTAACATTACATACATTAAAGTAGTAGAACCTAGAATAGAGTTCATAGACCCTCTTGGCTATGAAATCTTTGAGATTGAGATAGAAGAATATGTTAGTAGACTACTTAAGAGAAAGTTGGACATTCATAGTAATAGGTTTGGAACCTTTGAGGAGAACTTCAACTCCACAAAGACTATCCTTGAAGAGAAACAGTCAAAGAAAAGAGTTGAAAGTACAATCAAGAAAATACTAAAAGATACAGGGATGACTAAACATGAGTTCTTAATAGCCAAACAGACAGTAGTAGTAGTAGTTAGAGAAATTGGACAAAAACAAGTTTTGTCTATGCCACCTTTATCATTAGTTGCAGTGCAGCAAGAAGAGACACAAGTAAAGGTAAAAGTGGAAGAAATAGAGAAGGATCAAGAAGCAATAAAATCCACTAGATCAACCTCCTCCACACCTGGTAAAAGAATAAAAGATATTTCTACTGGACCGAGTAAGAGGCAAAAGACATTGGTGCCACCAGTTCCAAGAAAAATTGCAAAGATCAAAGATGATGAAGATACTCTTGTTAAGAAGAAAACTTGGAAACCTAGAATTGAAAAGGTAAATGAATAGATTATACAAGATGAAGAATTTACAAAGATGAACAAATATTATGATCTCTATGATTATGTAGAGAGATTTAACCGAGAAAATGTAGTGGTAAAGCATATGATTTTGTCTGATAAGAAATTTGATACAATTCAGGGTAAGATACCTGATGACTTGTATAAGAAGCTTGTAAATTGAAAGAAAACAGCATCAGAGGAAGATATAACAATAAGAGAAAATCTTGTAAGAAAGTTATGTATTATTAATGATGACGAACACTTCAAATAGATCATGAAGGATCTAAACACCCATTTGAGAACAAAGAAGAGAACTATTTAGATTATGGGAGGTAAATATTAAGAAATCAACAAGGAAACTAAACAAGCAATTATTAATGTTATGACAAAGAATGTTGGAAAACCATCAATTGCTGCAGAACCTACAAAACAAGCAGAAGAAGCAAAACAACAGGACATTCCCTCTCCACCAGCCATCAATATTGAGGATGAAGCTATGAATGTTGAAGGAACAAAGATCACTTTGGATAGTGATGATAACCTATTTAAGAATCTTGAAAACATTGTTGACAATTCAGCTTTTAAAGAGCAAGATAGTGCCTAAGGAGAAGAGAAGATAGAAACTAGAACTATAGAATCTAAAGTGACAGAGAAGCAAGTATTTGTTCCCACCCAAGAAGAAATCAGTCTTACACCTGAGACTTGTAAGAAAACATAGATTGGTTCTATATTTGAGAATTTGGGAAAGGAAGTAGATGATGATGATCAAATGGAATTGATCACATCTTTGAACAAGATTATTGGAAAGAACAAGAAAGTAAAGAGCCTTGAAGGATGCTTGAAGGATCTTACTAAGAAGTTACAAGGCATTATAACCACACAAATTGTAGAGGCTGACCCTTTGGAAAGAGAAAAGAAAGACATGAACACATTTGATGATTAGTTTATGAACATATCTGATATAGAAAAGATGAAGGCTCAAGAAAACTATGAGGCCAAAATACTTTTGGACATAAGTCAGAACATCGGGAATGATATCAACAATCTTGATATCTACATAAAATATTTGAGAAGGAATTTAGAAAGAGGAAAATCTTTGTAGATTCAGTGTACAAAATCAAAAAACCTGATAGCAGAGGAAGTGCAAAAGATGAAGACTAAGGAAGTAGAAATTCAAACTGAGATAAACCTTCTTTCAAGCCCTAATGTGAAGTTACTTGATATTGAGAAGAAAATCTACAAGATTTATGATGAAATAAGAATTTTACAAGATGAAAAGGATAGGAAGCTAAAGTGATTCTCTCTTTTAAGAGAGCACATTTCTATAAAATTGAGCATTGTTGAAGGACAACTCAAAGAATGTCTTTCATCCAAGACATCTTTTCAAAAGTTTAGTTTTGAGAATCTCCAAGGAAATTGCATCTTATAGATTGTGCGCACTACTCAGTGTTACAGATTTGATTAAGAAATTATGGGAGAAAGAGTTAGAGGCCATGAAGATTAACTTTTTAGATTGTGTTGAAAGCCTACCAAATTTTCAATATTGAATCAGGGTATAACACTCTTGTCTGAACACAGTTTTGTCACCCTCCTTACCTTGTTTTTGTCACTGTTGTCAAAGGGGGAGAGATGTATAGTAGAAAATTAATAAGGATACATAATCGTAGGGGGAGTACAATATATATATAGGATTCATGGAGTCATAATGACAGTTTATACATATTTTGTATTATGGCCATGATTTTGAAATTTTGAAGTCTAAGACTTGGCCAATTTTCTCATATGTTGCCACCAATGACAAAGGGGGAGATTGTTTGAAATTTGGCCAGGTTGGATACATAGATTTTGTCATTATGGAAACATATAATCTACATGAAGATCACATAGGTCAGAGAGCAAGTATGTCAGAGCGCAATGCAAAATTGTCTAAGTATGAGACAATGTGTTTTTTCCAATGTACCCAAACATAGTTTTGATTGAAGATGTTGATTGGAGTAAGTTCAGTGCTTGTGCACTTGAACATAGATACTATAGTGACTATTGAAGACTCACCTAAGAGTGCCAGTCAGTACAACATGTACAAAAGAAGTTATGATAGTTTTACTAAAGACAGTGTTAAGCCAACAAGATAGAATATGAAGACAGAATTGGTAAAGAGTTGAGGGATTATTTTGTTTATCAAAATAATGACTTAAAAATATAAAGGGATGACATCCTAGATTTCAACCCTTGGGTAAACATATTTTTTATTATGTAAGCCAACTGTAAGAGTTATTAATCTTAATAACTTGTATAAAGATGCAATGATGTAATGTAAGAAAGAGAGATAAGATATGTATGTAATAGCAATAGTGAAAGAGCAGTGAAGAGATATTGATACAAAATTGCAAGAAGTATAAGGTTATGTACCTTGACCTATTTTTGTAATCAGTGAATATTGTATATTACTTGTTTGGGTAGTAGGCTCATCTGGTAATCATATTTTATACTACCAACTCCTAATAGGGTTGAGGCTTCTAACAAGGCCTATAGTCCCTTAATCAGGAATGAGACACTATATACATGTAATAGACTCCTAACAGGATCAACATCCTTAACATGATACTTTTGATTATTGGATCTTCATGGGTACCATCCCCACCAGGGTTTTCCCTTGGCCAGGGTTTCCTCAAGAACAAATAATGTGTTATGAGTTCTCGTGTTTGATTGCTATGCATGTTGTTTAGCTTTCTATGCTAGGCATACACTAAGATAACTTTTTATATCCATAATTGAGCAAAATTAAAATTTTGTAAAATATTGATTCACCCCCCCTCTCAGTATTCCCTATTTCTAACAATTGAGTTGTGGCAATGCCCTCTTTCTAATTAGGAAACTGCCTAACCTAAATTGCCTTGGCGTGAAGGTGTCATTTCTATGAGGTTCCAAATGCTCCTTATCAGTCAAGATCAACTACCAAATGAACTCTAACAGGTCAACCCTTGGAGGTACAAACCTTGGAAGTAGATGCGGAGGTTGGGGAAAACCATAAACCCTGATGACTGTGAAATTCTCTCCTAGGTAGAAGTCACCCCAATTGTGATTCCCCTGCCACTTATCTTCATACTGCATGGGCCTTAAAAGCTACAAAACTTTGGCTTGCAACCTTACCACATTTTTCCCCAACAACCATAGAATTGGAAAAATAAAGAAATTTTGGAAGATGCAAAAATAACACTCATTGAAAGTGTAATTCCACACTCTCAACCAATACTGCACTAGATTAGGATGGCCCTCAAATTTCAGCCTAAGCTTCAACATCCTTGCATCCAAACTATTGACATTGAAAAATAAAATCAAATGCATAAGGAGGGAGTAGTGAAAGAACCTAATGGGCCTCTTATTTTCTCTAATAGCCATCAAAACTTCATGCATTCTATCAATTACATACTGGATGTAATCATAATTAGTGTTAGCATCAGAATTTTGAATGTCTATAATAATCATCAACAAGTTAGCATGCAATTTTTCTCCATCTCCATCTATCCCAAGAACTCTACACAACCCATGACACAAAAATTTCATATAGAAGTTGAGGGATTTAAACTGTTATGGGGCATTCATACTTGTAGGGAGAGGAGCTATGTATTTACCCTACTATGGGATGTGCCTAACCATTTGGATTTTTATTGATCCTACATGACTCGCATACTTTTAATTTTATTTCTTCAATGATTAAGTCTACATCTAAGAATACATCTAGCACAATTAATTTTTCCATCCCCAAAGCCCAAGCATTGCAAATAGGTATAGCTTGTTGGAAATTTGACTATACTAGTGTATATGGATTAATATAGTACTGTCATTATGGAAACAAAGTCATATGATTTTTTGGGGTAAGGGCTCATGATAAGAAGATTAGAAATCAACTAAGTGTTGAAGACTTGACAGTGCACAGAGTACTTGAAAGTCAGAGCATCAGTGCACGTGCATATGATAGATTTATGGTATATGTCCTAGAAGTTAAGTTGGTAAGACTATATTCATGCTACATTTAAGAGTGAATGATCAGAAGAATCAATATGAGGAAGATATAGAAAGTTTAAGTTGCGCAGACAGTGAATGCCAAAGAAGAATAGAGCAAGCAGTCGAGTGTTGGTATTTTTCTTAGTGGTTATATTTTTATGTTGTAAAGGCTATGCACCTATTGTAATTATGTTGTAGACATATAATTATGTTTTTTTTTAAGCACGCTTGAGCTAATTCAATTAGACGCGTTGTATGTAATAGGTTAAAGATCTGACCTAGTTAATTGTTTTGTTTGTGCATATAAATACTAGATGCATCATTGTAATTAAGCATGGATGCAGTTATAGAGTCAAGAAAAGAAGAGTAGAAGTGTGCCAAGAATTGATAAGATGTATTATAGCTTTGCAAGAGGTCAAAGCATCATCACATCAAAGGAACTAATCAGATAAGCAGTGTCACAGTGAAAGTTCATCCTGCAGATATAGTGTGTATCTGAGATCAGAAGGTTGTAGTCTTCACCACTTGAAAAGTGAGCTCTAGGATAGTGTGTCCACACCCCTAATAGGGTTTATCGTAAAAGACTCCTAATAGGGTCTGACCCTTCACAAGGTCATTGTACTAAATACATTGTTAGAAAGTAAAGTCCACCAAGATAACTGAGAGGGGGGGTGAATCAGTTATTAGATAATCATAACCTTTTACAACTTTAACAAAATTTAACCATGTAAGCAATGTAATTACTAACCATACAAAGATATTCATACACAATGACACAATAACACAAGATATGTTGACTAGGGAACCTCTTGCTCAAAGAGTAAACCCCGATGGGAATGATGCCCACAAAAGATGCACTAATATGAATTTTCCTTGTGAAAGGATGGACTCTGTTAGGAGTCTTATGAAATACATTTATTACATATAAATCCTTGTTAGGAGATTTTGAATCCCTGTTAAAAGATTCTAACCCTGTTAAGAGTTAGGAAAGACAGAAGGACCCACTGCCCAAACAGCTTCAGGGTAAGATCACTGAACACACTATCCAAATAACCTTAATATTATTCAGTAGACTAATATGAAATATTTTACCTCCTCACTGTGCTAAACTGTAGTCACTGCTACACCAAATCTCAATTCCAGATCTCTCTACTTCACAATTTCACTTTCACAACTTCATAGGCTCTTTTCTTCACCTCATGCTTACATTCGCATGCAACCAAACCATGCTCACACTTCTTTTACATTACCACTCCATAAAATAAGGAAAAACATTCCTTCCTTTATAGAACACTCAAATAATTACAAATGAGTCGGCATCCAATTACAAAATAAAAGATTCTACACGCTACATCAAAATTACTCAAAAATTGTCAGCTTCCAAATGCAATAACTCTTCACTCGTGTGACCTCAAAGTTTGCACTATGAACCACATCACCAAAAATGTGTCTCAAACTTCCCTTTAACTACACAAAACAATATTCCATTCCGATTAGGAGATATCATCTGATTTCCATAAACCACTACTCAGGAACACTGCCTGAATACTGCTTCCACAAAAATGCTTATAACTTTTTCTGTACATGGCGTACTAACTTGTTCTCTTAATGATAGACATATAATATATCAGAGAACATAACCTCAAAATTTCATATCATTATTCAAAATATAACACGTGCACAAAACAAAACATTGTCTGCTTCTCTACTAGTCTCCAGAATATCATTGTGTTGAAATAAATGACAATCATAGTCATGAATGCAACAACAACTACTACAAAATGACTGCCAACATCCAGCATTCATTCCTAACAATCTTCCCCATTGGCATTGATGGCAACATAGATGAAAAACATCCAAAGTTCCAAAAATCCAATACTACAACACTCTTGCACTAATGCTCTAAAAATTCTTCAAGTCTTCTTCATCAATCAAATCTTGCTTCGATTTCCTGTTCAGTTCTCTTCAACAGATGGTAAAAAGGGTTTTTCATGTACACTTCTCCCCCATTGACATCAATGATAGAAATTTCATCACTATGTCAACAATAGCTCAATGTCAAAAGACACTGTTCAAAAAATACATTCACAAGAGTCCTCATGACTCAACTCAGATACACATACTCCCCCATAGAGGAAGTACCAAAATCCAATCCAAAAGAATGATAGTGCTCATATACCACTGGATGGATGCAACCAAATACATCATTACTCAAAAGTAGGCTGGGGCATAACCCTAAGCATACCTCTCAGATACTCAAATGTATCCTTAGGCAAAGGCTTTGTAAATATGTTTTCTATCTCCTCCTTTGTGCTTATGTACTCCAGTCTGGCTTCTTTTTTAGCAACTTTCTCTCTTACAACAGGATACTTGATCTCTGTATGCTTAGTCTTAGAATGTAAAATAGGATTCTTAGACGTACTGATTGTGTTGGTGTTGTCACAATGTATGACAATAGGCTCAGCAAACTTAATTCCAATATCCTTCACCATCTGCTTCACCCAAATTATCTAATTATAATTTTTTGTTGCTGCTACATATTCTGCTTCTATTGTACTCTATGAAATACAATTCTACTTCTTGCTCAACCATGAAAGTAATCTTCCTCCAAGAAAAAAGGCTCCACCACTGGTGCTTTTCTTATCATCAACACTACCTCCCCAATCAGCATATGTATATGCACATAGGGTAAAATCATCAAATTTTTCATACCATAATCCATATTCCATTGTGCCTCTTAAATATCTCAGTATTCTCTTTACTGGTGCATAATGTGACTCTCTAGGTTCAGCTTGAAATCTTGCTACCATTCCAACTAAATGTGCTATATCTGGTCTAGTGTGTGTTAAGTAATGTAATCCTCCAATCATGGATCTATATTTCTCCTGTTCAACTACTGGTGTTTCATCTTTGCTCCATAGTTTATGTCCTGTAACCAAAGGTGTTCCAACTGGTTTACAATTCTCCATTCCAAATCTTTTAAGAAAATCATTCAAGTACTTTGTCTGACTAACAAAGATACCATCATTTTTCTATGATATTTGTAATCCCAAAAAGTATTTCATCTCACCAATCATGCTTATTTCAAATTTAACTTTCATTTCATCAGTAAATTTGTCACTAGCTTCATCTTCTCCTCCAAAAATAATGTCATCAAAAAAAATAACTATAACTAACAAACCATTTTTAATTTCTTTTGTGTACAGATTGCTATCAGTTGTTCCTTTTGTAAATCCTAATTTCAACAAATACTTATCCAATCTAGCATACCAAGTTCTCAGTGCTTTCTTTAGTCCATATAATGCTTTCTTTAGTTTACATACCATATCTCCTTCATGAGTCAAAGGAAAACCTTCAGGTTGCTCAATGTAGACTTCTTCTTCCAATTCACCATTCAGAAATGCGGACTTCACATCCATCTGATACACTTTGAATTTCTTAAAAGCTGCATAAGCCAAAAACATTCTTACTGCTTCAAGTCTTGCTACAGGTGCAAAAGTTTCTTCATAGTCAATTCCTTCTTGCTATGGGTATCCCTTACATACTAATCTTGCTTTATTTCTTACTACTTCTCCTTGTTCATTCATCTTGTTTCTGAATGCCCATTTATTTCCAATTACATTCTTGTCTTTAGGTCTAGGGACCAATTCCCATGTCTTGTTCTTTTCAATTTGATCTAGTTCTTCCTTCATAGCATTAATCCAATGTTCATCTTCA
Source organism: Chamaecyparis obtusa (assembly GCA_027943335.1). Taxonomy (NCBI): domain Eukaryota; kingdom Viridiplantae; phylum Streptophyta; class Pinopsida; order Cupressales; family Cupressaceae; genus Chamaecyparis; species Chamaecyparis obtusa. Next base: position 481,850 of record BSBK01000241.1, on the reverse strand, counting down.
CAAGCTTCATTAGTAGATTTAGGTTCAATTTGAGAAATCAAACATAAATGTACCTTATTTCTAGTCATAAATCCTCTATCCAAACTTCCAATAACTTTTTCACAAGGATGATTTCTAGATAGATACCTATTTGGTGTTATAGTCACAAATCTTGCTTCAACTATAGATTCTTCTCTAGATTCTTCTCTGGTTTCTTCTCTTGTTTCTTCTGTAGTATGATTCTCATTCAACAATTCACTGTCAGTCTCATAGAATAATTTAGTAGTTTCAATATTAGGCTAAGGATGAGCTTCTTCATCAGATTCATAATAAAGCATTCTTTCCTAAATTTTAAACTTCTCATCAACTTTAACATTTGCGCTCTCAACAATAGTTTTAGTTCTCTTATTGTAACATCTATATGCTTTTCTCTTCAAAGAATATCCAAGAAAAATTCCTTCATCACTTCTAGGGTCAAACTTTCTAATATCATCATCTCTCTTTATATAACATATGCTTCCAAAAATTCTAAAATAATTCACTAAGGGTGCATGTCCAAACCATAATTCATAAGGTGTCTTGTCTGTGTCTACTCTAATTTGTACTCTGTTCATTGTATATACTACTTTATTCATTTCTCCTCTCCAAAGTGTCTTCACCAAATCATTCTCAAACAACATAGCTCTTGTTGCTTCAGTTACTGACCTGTTTCTTCTTTCTGCAATACCATTTTGTTCAGGTGTTCTAGGGGCTGAAAATTGTCTCTTAATACCATTCACTTCACAAAAGGTGTTAAACTCTCTAGAAGTAAATTCTCCACCTCTATTAGATCTCAAACATTTAATCTTCATTCCAGATTCATTCTCAACTTTATTCTTAATGACCTTAAACTTATCGAATGCTTCAGATTTTTCTTTTAGAAATGCAATCCACATAAAATACCTTTCTCCACAAAATCCTCTAGTCCTGGTAGGACCACTCAAGTCTGTATGAACAATCTCCAACTTTTTTGCCGATGTGAACTGCTTACTAGGAAATGAACTTCTCTTCTGCTGAGCAATCACACATTCTTTGCAAATCATGTTAGTAGGCTTCATAATTTTAGGAAAACCCCTTACTGCAACTCTAGTACTCACTTTCACAATGTTATCAAAGTTTATATGACAAAACCTTCTAAGCCACAACCAACTATCATAAATCTTAGTAATCAAGCATGTCATCTTAGTAGGATTCAACTGATATACATTACCTCTTGTTCTAGATCTAGTTCCAATCAGATTTCCATCTTTATCCTTTATCACACAAGTTTTCTCAGTAAACCAAACTTGATATCCCTTATCCACTAAGCATCCAACACTTAGAAGATTATGTTTCAATCCATCAACAAAGTAAACATCATCAGTGTTAGTCTTTCCATCAAGAGTAATAGATCCTATACCTTTAATCAAACAAGGTGCATTGTTACTAACTCTTACAAATCCTCCATCATAATTGTTAACTTTATGAACTTCTTCATGTCTCCAGTCATATGATGTGAACAACCACTGTTTATAATCCAATCAGCTTTCTTTTCAACCTAGGAAACTAAGGCTTTTTCTTCCTTAGTATCATTTTCAGGATTCTCTTCTTTAATTGCTACAAATCCTATCTCATCATTATTCTCAGTATCGCTTTCACTCAAGGTTCTTTCTATACTAGCTTCAAGATCTTCATCATTAGCATAATAACATTCCTTAGATCTTCTAGGCGTGAAATTATTTCTGTACTTCTTAACTCTCTTAGGACATTTAGATGCAAAATGACCATATTCTTGACAAGTCCAACATTTAAAAAATTTCTTACCATCTAGTTCTCTTTTCAAAGAAGGGCAATACCTTCTTTAATCTTATTATCTTCTTCATTTTTGGATCTGCTACTACTGGCATAATCTTGGCTCACACTAGTACTTCTTGACAAAGTAGGATGAATACTAAGAGCACTGAATGTTGTCTCCATTCTAGGTAAATCTCCTGATAGCCTCAGGTTCATCTCTGCTACTTCCAATCTTCCAAGAAGAGTCTCTCTTGTAAAGTTTGTAGTACAATGTATAACTTGTTCAATCATCTGTGTTGTCTGCTTAAATACAAGAGTCAATGTCCTCAGAAGTTTCCATATCACTTCATTCTTTGTCTTTGATCCTCCACAATATTTGATCCCTACAATAATTTCTAACATTCTACCAATATAGCTTCTAAGAGATTCATCTTCCATGATTCTAATATCTTCAAATGCACATATCCAATTATGTAATCTAGCTCTATTTTCATGTTCATCACCTTCAAAAGTAGATTGTAAAGCTTTCCACATTTAATTAGATTTGTTAAAACATTTTACCTGACTGTATTCATTCTCTAGAAGTGGTGTCAAAAGTGCTTCTCTTGCAAGTATGTTACACATGAATAGATCTACCTCATCTTTAGAACTTATTTCAAGACTGTCTTCTTCAATTATAGTCCTATCATTCTTTGTAATCAACCAATAACCTGGTCCTAAACATACTAGATGTGTTTTCATCTTTTACTTCTAGCTGTCAAAATTTACTCCATCAAACTTAGGGCTTTCTTTCCTGAAATTTGCCATGGATCTCCTTAAGCTGTTAAACTTTCCCTTCAAGGACCTGCTACTCTAATACCAATTGTTAGAAAGTAAAGTCTGCCAAGATAACTGAGAGGGGGGGTGAATCAGTTATCAGATAATCATAACCTTTAAGAACTTTAAGAGCATTTAACCATGTAAGCAATGCAATTACCAGCCATACAAACATATTCATACATAATGACACAATAACACAAGATATGTTGACTAGGGAACCTCTTGATCAAAGTTGAAACCTCGATGGGAATGATGCCCACAAAAGATGCACTAATATGAATATTCCTTGTGAAAGGATGGACTCTCTTAGGAGTCTTATGAAATACATTCAGTACATATAAATCCCTGTTAGGAGATTTTGAATCCCTGTTAAAAGATTCTAACCCTGTTAAGAGTTATGGAAGATAGAAGGACCCACTGCCCAAATAGCTTTAGGGTAAGATCACTAAACACACTATCCAAATAACCTTAATATTATTTAGCAGAATAATATGAAATATGTTACCTCCTCACTGTGCCAAACTGCACTCACTGCTACATCGGATCTCAATTACAAATCTTTGTACTTCACAATTTCTCTTTCACAACTTCATAGGCTCTTTTCTTCACCTCATGCTTACATTCACATGCAACCATACCATGCTCACACTTCTTTTACATTACCACTCCATACAATAAGTAAAAACATTCCTTCCTTTATACCACACTCAAATAATTACAAATGAGTCAGCATCCAATTACAAAATAAAAGATTCCACACGCTACATTAAAATTACTCAAAACTGTCAACTTCCAAATGCAATAACTCTTCACTCATGTGAACTTGAAGTTTGCACTATGAACTACATCACCACCAATGTGTCTCAAACTTCCTTCTTGTTAGAAAGTAAAGATCCCCAGGATAACTAAGAGGGCGGGGGGTGAATCAGTTATCAGATAATTTATCCATTCAACAGCTTTAAACAATATAATCAATGTACTAATCAACCATAGAAAGATAATCATACACAATTGCACAATAACACAAGATATGTTAATTAGGGAACCTCTTGAAAAGAGTAAACCCTGGTGGGACTGATGCCCACAAAATGATGCACTAATATGAAAGTTCCTTGTTAGAGGATGGACCCTGTTAGGAGTCTTATGAAATAGATTCAGTACATATCAATACCTATTAGGAGATTTTGAATCCCTGTTAAAAGATTCTAACCCGGTTAAGAGTTTATGGAAGACAGAAGGACCCACTGCCCAAACAGCTTCAAGGCAAGATCTTTGAACCCACTGTCCAAAAGATCTTAGAATTATTCAACAGAATAATATGAAATATATTACCTCATTCACACTGTGCCAAAACTGTACTCTCCGCTACACAAGATCACAATTCAAGATCTCTATACTCACAAGTCTTCCTTCATCTCTGAATTAGCTCTTTTCTTTACTTCATGCATATATTCACATCTCACTCTTCATAGTACACATTACAATAAGGAAAAAATTCCTTCTTATATACCAAACTCAAATAATTACAAATGAGTCGGTCCTCAATTACAAAATAATAAATTCTACACGCTACACACAGAATTCACATAAAACTGTCGGCTTCCAGTTACTGTAACTTTCTCCAAACATATCCTCAAAGTTTGCACTATGAACCATGTCATCATTAATGAGTCTCCAACATCCCTTTAACTGCAAAAAATTAGATTCCATGCCAGCTAAGAGATATCCTCCGATTTCTGAACATCGCTACACAAAAACACTGTCTAAACACTGCTTTCACCAAAATGCTCATAACTCTTACAAATGAATGAATTTTTTTTGCGCTATTAACCATAGGTTAATAAAACACCAAAGAACATACCATCAACTACACAAAATCCAATCTACAATAAAACATGTGCACAAAACAAAACTGTACCTACTTTCCTGCTAATATCCAGAATATCACTATGTTGACATCAATGACAATCCAAGTCATGAATGCAAAAACAACTACTACAAAATAACTGCCAAAACACTTTGCATTCATTCCTAACAATCTCTCCCATTGGAATTTCTAGCAACATAGATGAAAAACATCCAATGTTCCAAAAATCCAATACTGCAAAATATCAAATTAAATCTTGCTTCATCTTCCTATTCAACTCTCTCATACAATCCACAATGTTTTTCATGTATATCTCACCCCCATTGACATCAATGATAGAAATTCTATCACTAAGTCAAAAAAAACTTAATGTCAAAAGACACTTTTCAGAAAAATACAATAATAAGAGTCCTCATGACTCAGCTCATAAACTCCCCCATAGAGGAAGTTCCAACATCCAATCCAGAAGAAAGATAGGGCTCATATACCACTGGACGGATGCAATCATCTACATCAATTCTCAAAAATAGGTTGGCGCATAACCCCAAGCATACCTCTCAGATACACAAATGTATCCTTAGGTAAAGGCTTTGTAAATATATCTGCTATCTACTCCTTTGTACTTATGTACTCCAATCTTACTTCTTTTTCTGCAACTTTCTCTCTTACAACATCATACTTGATCTCAATATGTTTAGTCTTAGAATGTAAAACATGATTTTTTGACATACTCACTGTACTGGTGTTATCACAATGTATAACAATAGGATCATCAAACTTTATTCCAATATCCTTCAACATCTGCTTCATCCAAATAATCTAATTACAATTATTTGCTGCTGCAACATATTCTTCTTCTGATGTGCTTTTTGAAGTAAAATTCTACTTCTTACTTATCCAAGAGACCAATTTACCTCCAAGAAAAAGGGCTCCACCACTGGTGCTTTTCTTGTCATCAACGCTGCCTCCCCAATCTGCATCAGTATAGGAACATAAAGTAAAATCATCAGAATTATCATACCATAATCCATAATCCATTGTTCCTTTCAGATATCTCAGTATCCTATTTACTGCTGCATAATGTGATTCTCTAGGTTCTTCTTGAAATCTTGCTACCATCCCCACTGAATGTGCTATATCAAGTCTTGTATGTGTCAAGTACTACAATCCTCCAATCATAGATCTATACTTTTTCTGCTCAACTGTTGGTGTCTCATCTTTGCTAGATAACTTATGTCCGGTTACCATAGGTGTTCCAACAGGTTTAGAATCTTCCATTCCAAACCTTTTCAATAATTCATTTAAATACTTAGTCTGACTTACAAATATACCTTCCTTGCTTTGTGTTATCTATAATCCCAAAAAATATTTCATTTCTCCAATCATGCTCATCTCAAATTCAGTCTTCATTTCATCTGCAAATTTGTCACTAGCTTCATCTTCTCCTCCAAAGATAATATCATCAACAAATATAACTATAACCAACAAACCATTCTCAATTTATTTTGTGTATAAGTTACTATTTTCTATTCCTTTTATAAATCCCAATTTCAATAAATACTTATCCAATCTTGCATACCAGGTTCTAGGTGCTTGTTTTAATCCATATAAAGCTTTCTTTAACTTACATACCATATCTCCTTCTTGTTAGAAATAGGAAATACTGAGAGGGGGGGGTGAATCAGTATTTCACAAACTTTTTCTTTTTCCCAATTATGGATATAATAGATTAATTTAGTCCATATAAAGATTATCAAGTTGATTAACAAACTTAGCAGTAAATAGAAAGAACTCATAACACATCATATGTTCTCGAGAAAACCCTGGCCAAGGGAAAACCCTGCTGGGGATGGTACCCACAAAGATCACTAATCAAAAGTATCCTATTAGGGATATTGGACCCTATTAGGAGTCAATTTACAATATATAGTAGATCTATCCTGGTTAAAGGACTTTAGGCCTTTTTAGAAGCCTTAACCCTGTTAGGAGTTAGATTATAAAACCTGATCACCAGCTGAGCTCACTGCCCAAATAGCTAATACAAAATGTTTCTGACTCTAATATGGTACTGCTTACAACTTCGCATCAATATCTTTTTCTGCTATCACAATATACAACTATCGCAAGTTATCTTTTCTTCCTTTTTACATATCACACTTGTACTTCATTACATTTCAAGTATGCCTAATATATGAGTTATTAAAGCTAATAACTTTACATGGTCATCTTCCAAAATCTTTATCCAAGATTAAACATCTAGGATGTCATCCCTTCATAATGTTAAGTCATTATTTTGACAAGCAAAAATAATCCCTTAACTCTTTCGCTAATACTGTCTCCAAAACTGTTTTGTCTACAAAACTATCTTCGGTAAACTTTGAATAACTTTGTCCGTACTACTCCAAACTTTATTTGCATTGAGATGGGGTATCCTCATACTCTATAGAAGCTTTAGTTAACTGCACAAACAAAAATATTGCTCCAGTGGACGTCGCCAACTAAATCTTCATCGGGTGCTCTGTCAGGATCACTGTATCCAAACTTAGACAATTTCTTCTTTCAACTTGCCGTACTTGCATTCCAGATTCTGCACTCTTAATAGAGATAATATGTTTCCATAATGACAACATCTATGCATCAACATTAGCCAAATTGCCAACAATCTCCCCCTTTGTCATTGGTGGCAACATATGGGAAAATTGGCTAAGTGTGCAAACAAAACCTCAAAAAAAAACTTATACAAAATTATGGCCAAAAGTTATAGAATATGTATACAATATCATACTCCATAGAATAGCTCCCCCTATGAGTATCCTTCCTCAACATATATTCAATTTTCTGCTATCTCTTCCCCTTTGACAACAATGACAAAGATAGAGTGTACAAAAACTTCAAAAACTTTATACCTTATTATCAGCTATTGCAAAGCTGGTAGGCTTGCAATAAAATCACCAAACTCTAACTTCCAAGATTCAAAATCTTTCTCCCATATCATCCTAATGGATTCAGCAACATTGAGTAGAGTACTCAATCCGTATGCTGCTATTTGACAAGCTTGCAGGGAATTGAAGCTAAACTTCTAAAATGATGTCTTTGCTGAAAGACACTGCTCAATTTGATCTTCAACAATTGATATCTTGATTGAGACATGCTCTCTCAAGATGTTAACCCTGATCATCTTTCTATTCTTCTCCTCTGCTAACATTCTGATTTCATCTTTCAATTTCCTTATGTTCTTCTCTACAGAACTTATCTTAATATTAGGGCTTGTCAAGGTGTTTGTCTCAGCTGTAATAGCATCTAACTTCTCTCTGATTTTCTTACCCTCTTCAACTATTAGGATTTCTGATTTAGTGCATTGTATGTACAAATTCTTTCCTATCTAAAAATGTCTCCTCAAATTCTTTATGCATACATCTAAACTACCAATATCATTTCGAATATTTACACTTAAAGTTTGTTGCATTTCTGCTTCAAAGTATTCCTGAACTTTTATTTTAGCAATATTCTTCAAGTTAGAAAATTTAGAGTCAAAAGAATTCATTACTGATTGAGCTTTCTCAAGTGGATCCGATTCAGATACCTTAGTGTTGATCACACTCTCAAGTTTCTTTGTCAAAACTCTAACTTTTCCTTCAAGGTCTTTAACCTTCTCATTCTTTCCAATAATTTTATTCAGAGATGTAATGAACTCAAGCTGATCATCATCTCCAATTTCTTTTCCAAGGTCTTCAAACATTGAACCAATATGCCTCTTCTTACTTTTAGGTGCACTAATGTCTTCAACTGGAATAGAAGGTGCACTAGAGGTAGTGGCCTCTATCAAAATTTGTTTTCCTTTAACTAACTACTCTGCTAGAATTGATTCTGATACAGTTGGTGCTTCCTCTGCCTCTGTATTCTTTTGTAATTCTATGACCGTTTCTTGCTCTCCCAAAGCCAAATTGTCAACAATGTTTCCTAGATCATGAAATACTGCATCATCTGATTCTAGAGTCACTTTGGTGCCTTCAATATCCATTAATTCTTTGCCAATATTCATATGTGAAGAAGATGGGACTTCTTCAATACCAACTTTCTCTGCATGCGGTTCCTCTGATTGCTTCTGCTGAGGGTCTGATTCAACATGCTTTTCTGCAACTATATCTACAAGAACTTGCATTACTGCTTTCTCTGTCTCTTTCTGTACTTCCTCCTTTTTGCCTCCCATTATAAGGATTGTTCTTCTCTTAGTTCAAAATAAAGTTCCAAGAGACTTCAAGAATCTCTTCAAATGATCTTCATCCTTAACTTCACAGAACTATCTAATTACATGTTCTCTCATCTTTATGTCCTCTTCTTGTGCTCTCTATTTTCTATTCACAAGTTTGTTATACAAATCTTCTAGGATCTTACCATGGATAGTGCTAAGATTCTTATCTACCACAATCATGTGTGTAACCATTGCATTTTCAAAGTTCAATCTGTCAAATGATCCATATAGATCATATAATTTATTCAACTTAGTGAAGTCTCCATGCTTCAATATATCTTCATTAACTCTTTCAATTCTTGGTTTCCAAGTTTTCTTCTTGATTGAAACTACATCATCATCTTTAATTACTGCTACATTTTTAGGTATAGGTGGTACAACCACTTTCTATCTCTTGCCGGGTCCTGTTGCACTCACTTTTACTCTTTTGCTAGGAATAGGAGAAAAAGATTTATCTCCTTCATCTTTTTCAGGTACTTCAAATTTTACCTTTACTGCAATAGGATCAATAAGATCTGCACTTGATGTCTCAGGTGAAATTACAAGATTTTCACTTTGCTTTAAGGCTTCTGCAGTCTTCTTAGCTATGTCAAACTCATGACTTTACATACCAAATTCTTTCAATATTTTCTTCGTAGTATATTCAACTCTCTTACTAGATTGCTTCTTTTCTCTCAAACTTATTGCAGAGTTGAAATTCTCTTCATAGGTTCCAAACCTATTTGCATGACCATCCAACTCACACTTTAATAATATATTCACATATCCTACTGTTTCTGCTTCAGATATTTCATAGCCAAGAGGGTCTATGAATTCCATTCAAGGCTCAACTACTTCAATGTAGGTGAAATTAGTGTCAACCATAAAACAAATGTCATCTTTATGCTATTCAACTAAGGATTGAGGAATCCTTGATTTGTTCTTAACAATATTCTGAAAAGTCTTCAATACAAGCTTCACACTGTCATTACCTTTATCAAAAAGGTGCTTCATTTAAACTGAGTTTATTCTTTCCATTGTGTTCACATTGTCACTCCAATCAAATGTGTAAGGAAATCTTCTCAAAATATGGAAAAACATATAGGTTATCAAAGATGAAAACCTAAACTGTGTGTACTTAGCCTTCTTAATATTTTCTAAGTTCTCAAATAACTGAATTTTCAAGATTTCACATAGGTCTACCGGTTTCTTCTCAATACACATAAGATAAGCTACATGAATCATTCCTACAGCCATGTCATCTTCCCTTGAAATACCATAGAATTTAGTTGTTAGGATATTGCAAAGGTACCTAACATCATCTTGCTTAATCTTACCTATCACAATTCCTCTACTATTATAACTAGATCCAGTGTTATCTAAAACAATCTTCCTCATGTTCTTTTCATTCAGTGGAATCTCTCCAACTTTTGATAATCTAGTAACTTCATGAATTAGGTCGGCAGTTATATCAATAACTCTATCCTCCATCCAGAATTTCCAATTGTGGATTCTACTTAAAATGATCTTGGTACATTCCTCATCATTGAATTCATACTTCATGGAATATTTGATAATTTCATTGTTCTCTAGGTGCTCATAAGCTAGTTTGACTGACATGTCTTGATTCTAAAATTTCCTATAATCATCACTAAAATCTGCATCTCCCAAAGTTTCAAACTTGCAACCTAAATATCCTTTAACATTCTCAATGTGCAATACTCCGTCTGGTACGGATGATAATGCTAGACTATCATCAATTTCAGTTGGTTCTACTAGTTCTTTCTTAATCTTTGGTCTATTCTTATCCTTAACATTATGAACCATATAAATATCTATCTTATCAACTGATTAAAGATCAAGAAATACCTCAACTTTGCAAATCTAAGGTTTCAGTATGATCGTCGCTGCAAACTACTTCCAAACTTCTTCAAATCATCCTCAACTCACTTTTCTTCTTTCAAATCTCTTTTCAATCACTTTGTAATCATAATGACTTCGATTTTGACCTTATAACACTTCACATTAACTCGATCTGACATCGTATTCATTCATTTTGCCGCTAAAACCTCAAAAAGCTGATTCTGCAAACCTGCAACCATAAAACTTTCTGCGACCTCGCAAAACACAATATTTTATTTTGCACACTTAACCATAGCATTAGTAAAACATAATAAACCTATATCTAACTACGCAAAACTTAACTTATTCAAATTCCTAATCTATACTAATCCTAAGTCCTAAACTATAGAAACTTACATAATTTAAGTACTTAAAGAAGGGTCAGGTAAAGATTCATCCTTACCATTAGTTACATTACCTTCCTGACTACTTTCAGTGCTGACTATACCTCCTTGATCTGTGCCTTTGTCAAATTTTACTTCATCTTTATTGCTATAGCAACATTTCTCTATGTTTCCTACATTTTCATTCCTTCTTGCATTGTTCCTAGGCTTAGGGTTATGATGATAACCTCCATTGTTCATTCTGCAAAATATTGCTGAGTGTCCAAACTTGTTGCATATCTGACAAATGATTCCATTGTTTCCAAATCTCTGTCCTTCCTAGTTAATCTGTGACCTGCAATTTCTAGCAATGTGTCCTACTTTGTTGCATCTAAAACATACTACCACTTTTCTTTGATTCATTTCTTCAATAGATTTCTTATCTGCATTGTTAGTATTCCCAATCATTCTATCATAATTATTCAAAATTACTTTATGTCTTCTACATTCGTTATCTCTATGTCCAAAACTATGACAATTATAACAATGTCCATTAAAAGGTTTAAATTGCTTACCTGTGCAATCTCTCTTCATGTGCCCAATAGTATTACAAGAAAAACATCTACCTTTGAATTCTCTTTGCATACCTTTAGATGATTCTTCCTATTTTGATTCTTCTTGCTTTGATTCTTCTTTCTCTCTAGGTGGTTCTTCTTTAGGTGGATCTTACAATGTGTTCTCATCTAGCTTTATTTCCTCCGCACTTTCAGATGTCTTCAGATCTGGCTTCTTACTTCCATGGTTTGTTCTAAACATACTATATCCAAATCCAGTCCTATCAAAGAATGGTTCTTCAAAAGAAATTTGTTTTTCCTTCTTATCACTTTTTGAATATAGCCTTTCAAGTTGTTGTTTAGATTGAGTTAATTCACCTTTCACAATTTTATTATACTTCTCAATTTCCACATACTGCATTTTTACTTTTTTAGATTCGGATGTTTCCTTTCCAAGTCTTGACCTCAAATCTTCATTCTCAATTTTCAATTTTTCATTATCAAATCTCAAATTTCCATCTTTCATACTAAGCTTCAGATTTACTATCTTCAACTCATGCTTAAGGATCTCATTTTCTTTTTCTAATTCATCACAATCTTCAACAAGCATATCAGATTTCCTTTCAGATTTTAGATCTTCAATCTTACCTTTTAATTTGTCAATAGCATTCTTTGCATCTTCATATTTTCTTCTTAAGGAGTTTCTTTCATCAGTAAGCATATCAATTTGTTCAAGAGCTTCTTCAAGATTCTTCTGAAGTTGATCCATATCCATAGAGATCTTACTCAAGCTGCTAAGCTTTCCTTGAATGTTCCTTCTCCGAGTAACTATTCTCTGATACCAATTGTTAGAAATAGGAAATACTGAGAGGGGAGGCTGAATCAATATTTCACTAACTTTTTCTTTTGCCCACTTATGGATATAACAGATTACTTTAGTGCATATAAAGATTATCAAGCTAATTAACAAACATAGCAGTAAATAGAAAGAACTCATAACACATCATATGTTCTCGAGGAAACCCTGGCCAAGGGAAAACCCCGGTGGGGATGGTACCCACAAAGATCACAAATCAAAAGTATCCTGTTAGGGATATTGGACCCTGTTAGGAGTCAATTTACAATATATAGTAGATCTGTCCTGGTTAAAGGACTTTAGGCCTTGTTAGAAGCCTTAACCCTTTTAGGAGTTAGATTACAAAACCTGATCACCAGCTGAGCTCACTGCCCAAACAGGTAATACAAAATGTTTCTGACTGTAATATGGTACTGCTTACAACATCGCATCAATAGCATTTGCTGCTATCACAATATACAACTATTGCAAGCTATCTTTTCTTCCTTTTTACATATCACACTTGTACTTCATTACATTTCAAGTATGTCTAATATATGAGTTATTAAAGCTAATAAATTTACATGGTTAGCTTTTAAATCTTTATCCAAGAGTAAACATCTAGGATGTCATCCCTTCATAATGTTAAGTCATTATTTTGACAAGCAAAAATAATCCCTTAACTCTTTCGCTAATACTGTCTCCAAAATTGTTCTGTCTGCAAAACTATGTTCGGTAAACTTTGAATAACTTTGTCCGTACTGCTCCAAAATTTATGTGCACTAAGATGGGGTATCCTCATTCTCTATAGAAGATTCAGTTAACTGCAGAAACAAAAATATTGCTCCAATGGATGTCACCAACTAAATCTTCATCGGGTGCTCTGTGAGGATCACTGTATCCAAACTTAGACAATTTCTTCCTTCAACTTGCCATACTTGCATTCCAGATTCTGCGCTCTTAATAGAGATAATATGTTGCCATAATGACAACATCTATGCATCCACATTAGCCAAATTTCCAACACTTCTTGTGTCAAAGGAAAACCTTTAGGCTGCTCAATGTAGACTTCTTCTTCCAATTCACCATTCAAAAATGTTGACTTCACATCCATCTGATACACTCTGAATTTGTTGTAAGTTGCATATGCTAGAAACATTCTCACTGCTTCAAGTCTGGCCACAAGTGCAAAAGTTTCTTCATAGTCAATTTCTTCTTGTTTTGAATACCCTTTACATACCAATCTTGCTTTGTTTCTTATCACTTCTCCTTGTTCATTCATCTTGTTTCTGAATACCCACTTTGTTCCAATCACATTCTTGTCTTCAGGTCTAGGGACCAATTCCCATGTCTTGTTTTTTTCAATCTGCTCTAGTTCTTCTTTCATAGCATTGATCCAATGTTCATCTTCACAAGCTTCATTAGTAGTCTTAGGTTCAATTTGAGAAATCAAACATAAATGTACCTTATTTCAAGTCAAAACTCCTCTATCTAAACTTCCAATAACTTTCTCAACAGGGTGATGTCTTGAAGTATACCTGTTAGGTGTCATAGTTACTAATCTTTTTCTGACTGTAGATTCTTCTCTACTTTCTTCTCTATTTTCTTCTCTATTTTCTTCTTTGTTTTCTTCTCTGTCTTCTTCAATATGACTTTCATTCAGCAAATCACTGTTAGTTTCAAAAAATAATTTTGCATTTTCAATGTTAGGCTGAGGTTGTGCTTCTCCATTAGATTCATAATCAAGCATTCTTTCCTGAATTTTAAACTTCTCATCAACTTTTACATTTGCACTTTCAACAATAGTCTTAGTTCTTTTGTTATAACATCTATATGCTTTTCTTTTTAAAGAATATCCAATAAATATTCCTTCATCACTTCTAGGATCAAACTTTCCTATATCATCATCTCTTTATATAACATTTACTTCCAAAAATTCTAAAATACTTAACTAAGGGTGTATGTCCAAACCATAATTCATAAGGTGTCTTGTTTGTATCTGCTCTGATTTGTACTCTGTTCATAGTGTATACTATTGTGTTCACTGCTTCTCTCCAAAAAATTTTAGCCAAATCATTTTCAAACAACATAGCTCTTGTTGCTTCAGTTATTGACCTGTTCCTTCTTTTTGCAATACCATTTTGTCCTAGTGTTCTAGGGGCTAAAAGTTGTCTCTTAATACCATTCATTTTACAAAAAGTGTTAAACTCTCTAGATGTAAATTCACCACCTCTATCAGATTTTAGACACTTAATCTTCATTCCAGATTCATTCTCAATTTTGCTTTTTATGATCTTAAACTTATCAAATGCTTCATATTTTTCTTTCAAAAATGCAATCCACATCATTCTTGTAAAATCATCAATAAGAATCATAAAATACCTTTCACCATAGAATCCTCTAGTCCTAGTAGGACCACTCAAGTCTGTATGAACAATCTCCAACTTCTCTGCCAATGTGAAATTCTTGTTGGGAAATGAACTCCTTTTCTACTTTGCCATCATACATTCTTTGCAAATCATGTTAGTAGGTTTCATAGTTCTAGGTAAATCTCTTACCGCATGTGTAGTACTCACCTTGACAATATTATCAAAGTTTATATGACAAAACCTTTTATGCCATAACCAACTATCATCAATCCTGGTTATCAAACATGTCATCTCAGTAGGATTCAACTGAAATCCATTACCTCTAGTTCTGGATCCTTTTCCAATTAGATTTCCATCTTTATCTTTTATCACACAAGTTTTCTCTGAAAACCAAACTTGATAACCCTTATCAGCCAATTGTCCAACGCTTAGAAGATTATGACTTAGTCCATCGACAAAGTAAACATCATCAGTGTTAGTCTTTTCATCAAGAGTAATAGATCCTATACCCTTAATCAAACAACGTGCATTGTTACTAACCCTAACAATTCCTCCATCATAATTATCTAACTTAACAAACTTTCTTTTATCTCCACTCATATGATGTGAACAACCACTGTCTATAATCCAATCAGATTTCTTTTCAACTTGTGCAACTAATGTTTTTTCTTCCCTTTTATCAGATTCAGAACTTTCTTCTTTAATTGCTACAAATCCTATTTCCTCAATGTTATCATTATCACTGTCACTTAAATGTTTTTCAATTCTACTTCAAGATCTTCATCATTTTCATAATAACATTCTTTAGATCTCCTAGGTTTAAAGTTGCTTCTATACTTCTTAACTCTTTTAGGACATTTAGATGCAAAATGACCATATTCTTGACAAGGTCAACATTTAAAGATTTTCTTACCATCTGGTTCTCTTTTTACAAGTAATGCAATACCTTCTTCAATCTTCTTATCTTCCTCAGATTTGCTACTACTGGCATAATCTCCATTCAAACTAGTACTTCTTGTAGGTCTAATGCTAAGAGCACTGAATTATGTTTCCATTCTAGGTAGCTCTCCTGATAATCTCAAGTTCATCTCTACTGTTTCTAATCTTCCAAGAAGAGTCTCTTTGAAAAGTTTGATGTACAAGGTATCACTTGTTCAATCATGTGCATTGTCTGCTTGAATACTGGTGTCAAAGTTCTCAGAATTTTCCATATCACTTCATTCTCTATCTTATCACCTCCACAAGACTTTATTCCTATCATAATCTCAGACATCCTACCAATATAACTTCTAATAGATTCATCTTCCATCATTCTGATATCTTCAAATGCACAAATCCAATTATGTAATCTAGCCTTCTTTGCATGTTCATCACCTTCAAAAGTAGAATGTAAAGCTTTCCAAATTGCATGAGATGTTTTCAAACATCTTACCTGACTATATTCATTCTCCGGTAGTGCTGACAAAAGTGCTTCTCTTGCAAGTATGTTACACATGAATAGATCTAGTTCATCTTTAGTTCCTGCCTCTAGATTGTCTTCCTCAATGATAGTCTTCTCATTCTTTGTAATCAACCAATAACTTGGTCCTAAACACAATAGATGTGTCTTCATCTTTTCTTTCCAGCTGTCAAAATTTACTCCATCAAACTTAGGGCTTTCTTTTCTAAAATTTTCCATGGATCTCCTTAAGTTGTTAAACTTTTCTTTCAAGGACCTACTGCTCTAATACCAATTGTTAGAAAGTAAAGATCCCCAAGATAATTGAGAGGGTGGGGGGGTGAATTAGTTATCAGATAATTTATCCATTCAACAGCATTAAACAATATCATCAATGTACTGATCAACCATAGAAAGATAATCATACACAATTGCACAATAACACAAGATATGTTAATTAGGGAACCTCTTGAAAAGACTAAACCCCGGTGGGAATGATGCACTAATATGAAAGTTCCTTGTTAGAGGATGGACCCTGTTAGGAGTCTTATGAAATACATTTAGTACATATAAATCCATGTTAGGAGATTTTGTATCCTTGTTAAAAGATTCTAACTCGATTAAGAGTTTATGGAAGACAGAAGGACCCACTGCCCAAACAGCTTCAAGGCAAGATCTCTGAACCCACTGTCCAAAAGATCTTAGAATTATTCAATAGCATAATATGAAATATATTACCTCCTTCACACTGTGCCAAAACTGCACTCTCTGCTACACAAGCTCACAATTCCAGATCTCTGTACTCACAAGTCTTCATCATTGAATTAGCTCTTTTCTTTACTTCATGCATATATTCACATCTCACTCTTCACAGTACACATTAAAATAAGGAAAACATTCCTTCTTATATAAAAAACTCAAATAATTACAAATGAGTTAGTCCTCAATTACAAAATAATAAATTCTACACGCTGCACAGAATTCACATAAAACTGTTGGCTTCAAGTTACTGTAACTTTCTCCAAACATATCATCAAAGTTTGTGCTATGAACCATGTCATCATTAATGAGTCTCCAACATCCCTTTAACTATGCAAAATCAGATTCCATCCCAGCTAAGAGATATCCTCTGATTTCCGAACATCACTACACAGAAACACTGTCTAAACACTGCTTTCACCAAAATGCTCATAACTCTTACAAATGAATGAATTTCTTTTTGCACTATTAACCATAGGTTAATAACACACCAAAGAACATACCATCAACTATACAAAATCCAATCTGCAATAAAACATGTGCGCAAAACAAAATTGTACTACTTTCCTACTAATATCCAGACTATCACTGTGTTGACATCAATGACAATCCAAGTCATGAATGCAACAACAACTGCTACAGAATGACTGCCAAAACACTTCGCATTCATTTCTAACACTTCTCACTGCACAAAACAACATTCCATCCTAATTAGGAGATATCATCCAATTTCCACAAACCGCTACTCAGGAACACTGCCTGAATACTGCTTCCACCAAAATGCTTTTAACTTTTTCTGTACATGTCGTACTGACTTGTGCTCTTAATCATAGACATATAATATATCAAAGAACATAACCTCAACATTGCATATCATTATTCTCAATATAACATGTGCAAAAAACAAAACACTATATGTTTCTTTGCTAGTCACCAGAATATTATTGTAATGACATCAATGACAATCATAGTCATGATTGCAACAACAACTATTATAGAATGACTACCAGCATCCAGCATTCATTCCTAACAATCTCCCCCATTGGCATTGATGGAAGCATAGATGAAAAACATCGAATGTTCCAAAAATCCAATATTGCAACACTCTTGCACTGATGCTCTAAAAATTCTTCAAGTCTTCTTCATCAATCAAATCTTGCTTCATTTTCCTATTTAGTTCTCTTCAATAGATGGTACAAAGGGTTTGTCATGTACACTTCTCCCCCATTGACATCAATGATAGAAATTTCATCACTATGTCAACAACAACTCAATGTCAAAAGATATTGTTCAAAAAATAAATTCACAAGAGTCCTCATGACTCAGCTCAGATACACATACTCCCCCATAGAGGAAGTACCAACATCCAATGCAAAAGAAAGATAGGGCTCATATACCACTAGATGGATGCAACCAACTACATCATTACTCAAAAGTAGGCCTGGGCATAACCCCAAGCATAACTCTCAGATACTCAAATGTATTCCTAGGTAAAGGCTTTGTAAATATGTCTGCTATCTGCTCCTTTTTGCTTATGTACTCCAGTCTAACTTCTTTTTCAGCAACTTTCTCTCTTACAACATGATACTTGATCTCTATATGCTTAGTATTAGAATGTAAAACAAGATTCTTAGACATACTGATTGTGTTGGTGTTGTCACAATGTATGAGAACAGGCTCAAAAAACTTAATTCCAATATCCTTCAGCATCTGCTTCATCCAAATTATTTGATTATAATTGTTTTCTGCTGCTACATATTCCACTTTTGTTGTACTCTGTGAAATACAACTCTGCTTCTTGCTCAACTAGGAAACTAATCTTCCTCTAAGAAAAAAGGCTCCACCACTGGTGCTTTTCTTATCATCAACACTACCTCCCCAATTAGCATCTATATATGCACATAGGGTAAAATCATCAGATTTTTCATACCATAATCCATAATCCATTGTGCCACTTAAATATCTCAGTATTCTCTTTACTGGTGCATAATGTGACTCTCTAGGTTCAGCTTGAAATCTTGCTACCATTCCAAGTAAATGTGCTATATCCGGTCTAGTGTGTGTTAACTACTGTAATCCTCCAATCATGGATCTGTATTTCTTCTATTCAACTACTGGTGTTTCATCTTTGCTTGATAGTTTATGTCCTATAACCATAGTTGTTCCAACTAGTTTACAATTCTCCATTCCACATCTTTTCAGCAAATCATTCAAGTACTTTGTCTGACTAACAAATATACCAACATTGTTCTGTGTTATTTTTAATCCCAAAATGTATTTCATCTCACCAATCATGCTCATTTTGAATTCAACTTTCATTTCATCAGCAAATTTGTGATCATTCAAAAGCCTTTGAGATCATTTGGAAAGTGTCATACAAGTAACTAATGGCTACTCCCATTGTATTTGATGTGGCAGAGAAGAGATATGTGTTTAAGAGGCATCCATTCAAGTCCACACTAGATGACCTAGAAGGTGCATTCTCCTGCACTCCCATGGGTGTTATGTATGTGGAAGATATTAGGGCATACATATATCGCAAGAAGGAACTAGTAGGTTTGGATAGAATAAGAGCACACATGGAAACAATGATGAAACCTGATAAAACTTTCATCAATGAGTATGCACAGTTGTATAATCATCCTATATTGGAATATGCTATGGCATATGAGTTCTATGAGTCAGAATGGATCAAGACCCTACTCAACAGGATCCATGATGACCTATTTTGGATAGGTGACATACCGGTTAGGATAACAAGAGATTTAATTCATGAGATGATAGGACTCTCAAGAATAGGTGGCATTCTTCCAGTGGGCAAGGATGTCAGAAAAATTGTAGAAAAGGCTTACAAATCAAGAAGTGATAGGCATGGAATGACAATAGAGCCTATAGAGGAGAAAGACATAAAATTGATGTCCATGATACTGGGATATAGGTTCCAGCACACTAGCAGAGTAAACAATGTGTCAGTGGCCACCATTCTAGTAGCAATAAGGTTGTTAAGAGAGAATGGAGAGTTTAATCTTTGTGAGATCTTGTGCACACAGCTAATAGACAACATAAGAGCCATAAAGCATGACAAGACCAAGATATTCAAGTTTGGGTCCTTAATAATCTATATGTACTTCCATATTCTTGGAAAGGTGTCTAATTTGTATCTAGACAAATCTATTCCCACTATGCCATAGATATCCTTAAAGACATCCACATAAAGTACCCTTAAGGATTACATGGAACTAGAGTTGAAAATATTTAGAGTGAGAATGTAGATGAGGTATAGGATACCTGAAAAGATAGTTGAAAAATACAAGGATATTATTTGTTTCATGATAGAGATTGATACAACATGCATGGAGCTTCCTAAACCAAGAACAAAGTGGATTCATCCACTTGGATATGAAGTTGAAGAGCCTATTCTAGAGACTTATGCTCAAGTTATATTGTTAGCACCTAAGGACCTCAATGAACCTAGATGGGGCACTTATGAAGAGAAAATAAGAGAAGCAGATGATGTATTGAACAAGACAACAACAAAAAGAAAGGTTGCCAAGGTTACTTCGGATATTTTGAACATTCATGGAGTATCTCAAGAAGACCTAGACAAAGCAAGGAAAGAGAAGATTTCTTTGGAAATAGAGAGTGCAAGTGCAGAAAAGATAGAATCTAATGATCCAAAGCTGAAAAAGGTAAATATTGAGAAATCTGATGATCCAAAGGGTAAAATAGATTATACCCCTTCTATGCCCAAGGAAACTATTGACCTTACTGCTCCTCCTGAGTATAAGGAAATGCCTAAGAGGAAGAAAGAGATTAGCACCAGTCATCCATCCTCGTGAGTAACAAGGAATGGGAAAAATACTCAAGCACCTCTAGAAGTAAGTTTTAGACCCAATCTCAGTGTGTTGAGTTCAAGGATTATTGATGAAAGTAGGATAGATCAAGTAGGGAAGTTCTATGAGAAGTATAGTGAAATTGAAAAATCAAAAATTCATGGAATGATTGTCGAACATATGCTGAAGTTCAAAAAGATAGTCCTAGAACTGAAGACTGTGATTCTAGATAATGTGTGGAATATCTGAGAATTCCAAAAGACATAGGCTATTGAAGAGGATCAAAGGTTAAGAGAAAATACTTTAGATGAAACCCTCCCAGTATGCCCTCTAGAAGAGAAGTCTTTATTACTAGATCTTGTGAAGCCACATCTTAGAACCAAGTCAAGGACTTTGCATATAATGGACAAGAACTATGAATTGGTGGCTAAGGAAATGAAGAAAGAATTTGAGAAGTTTTTAATGAACAAGCACATGTACCCACCCACCGCACCTATAGCTCAAGTGCCCACAAAGGAAGTCAAGATGGAAGAGCCCACTAATGTACCTATGACAAGTCCTTAGGACTCAGCGCCTGTAGTTGAAACACATACAGAGGTAGATAAGTCTGCACCCATGACAGAGTCACTAAAGGATAGCACCATCATTATGGACAATGTTAAGATTGTAATGGTGGCCATAGATAAGGACTTAGACAAGTTTGAAGAAGCCTTTGTAAGCACACAAGAGGCTGAAACACTATGCGGTGGTAACTCACCTGAGGTAGAAAAAGAAAAAGAGATAGAAAAAGAAGAAGGAAAAGAAACACAAATAGAAAAAGGAGAAGAAGAGGAAAAAGCAAATGAACCATTAGTTGAAATGTTAATCAAAGTAAAGCAATAAGTAGTGGATAGCAGTCCAATCACTCCACTACCCTCAGTGGCATTATTGTCAAGATTGATACCTGACACAACTAGTTTGGATTCATGGGGAGAAGAAGACCTGATCAAGTTCAGTGTCTTATCTATGGAGAAGGCCAAGAAGAAATAGGTAATGAGGAATCCCCTCCTTGTAGAATTAGTAAATATCCTGAACAACCTGCTACAAGTAGATAAGAAAGTGTCCAAGGTACACTCTGTTGATGATGTAAGTGCAATTCTTTCACAGTTCAAGAGTAATTTCTCTAATTTGAAAGAATCAGCATCATTAGTTCCAGAGGAGAAGTATATGAAGAAAAGACTAAATGAGTTGGTCAGTAACTTCTCACTAGACCTTAGTTTACTCAAAGTTTGACAAGCAACTTTGAAAGAGTTTGCAACAAAAGGAAGGAAAATTATTGTTGATTGTATGAATCAAGATAAGTTGACAGTCGATCACTACAATAAGATTCAAGAAGCAGAGGCCATGATAGAACAAGTGAAAAAATCAGTATAAAATCCCTCTGCTGATGTAAACATGTGTAAAAATGTATATCAAGGATAGATTGAAAAAATTGAGAAGGCAGAAAAGGAGATGTCAAAGATAGGGGCTAGGCAAACTTAGCTTAGAAATGCTCTTGCACCCTCCCTAGATGTGTTGAATCAGAATATCAAGGAGATCGATGCCACCATGGTGACATATGATCAAGGTCCTAGTTCAGACTTGGAGAAGATGGAGAATCTACAGTATGCATTATGCGCCCATCTCTAGATTTTTAATTCATTGATTGCATTTTGGAAGAAAGAGATCCACAACTTACAAATAGCATATCCAGATGTTCTCACATTGTAAGTACTTGTACAAATAAGTTTTTTAATACCTTTTTCATTAATGTCAAAGGGGGAATATGTATAGAATATGGAGCTATACCTATGTAAAGAAAATGTATAGTAAAAAGATATAAGGGAGATATAAGATAGAGTATGATTAAGTGTTTTTTGTATTAAGGGACAGTTAGTAACTTTGCCATATTCCTTTGTTGCCATCAATGACAAAGGGGGAGATTACTGGAAAGTTGACTATACTAGTATATATGACTTAATATAGTTTTTTCATTATGGAAACAAAGTCATATGATGTTTTGGAGTCAGCGCTCATGATAAAAAGATTAGAAATCATCTGAGTATTGAAGACTGGACAGTGCACAGAGTACCTGAAGGTCAAAGCATCAACGCACGTGCATACGATAGAATTATAGTATGTTACCTAGAAGATAAGTTGGTAAGACTATATTCATACTACATTTAAGAGTGCATGATCAGAAGATTCAGTATGAGGAAGATAGAGAAAGTTTAAGTTGCATAGACAGTGAATGCCACAAAAGAACAAAGAAAGCAACCAACTATTGGTATTTTGGTTAGAGGTTAAATTTTTATTTTGTAAAGGATATATGCCAATTTTAATTAGGTTTTAAACATATAATTATGTTTTTTTGTAAACACACTTGAGCCAATTCAATTGGAAGCGTTGTATGTAATAGGTTAAAGAGATGACCTAGTTAATTGTTTTGTATGCGCATATAAATACTAGATGCACTATTGTAATTAAGCATGGATGTGGTTATAGAGTCAATAAAATTAGAGGAAAAGTGTGTGAAGAGTTGATAAGATGTATTGGAGCTTTGAAAGAGGTCAAAGCATCAACACATCAAAGGAACTGATCAAACAAGCAGTGTCACAGTGATAATTCATCGTGTAGATATATTGTGTATCTAAGATCAGAAGGTTGTCACCTTCACCGCTTGAGTAGTGAGCTCTATGATAGTGTGTCCGCACCCCTAATAGGGTTATTTTAAAAGACTCCTAATAGGGTCCGACCCTTGACAAGGTTGATGTAGTAAATATATTCTAAAGAAACTCCTAACAGGGTTACGGATCTTCTAACAAGGATCATAAAACACTAGTATAGATTATTAGTGGGTGTGAATTCCCAACAAGGTTTTTACCTATTTGGTTTCCCTATAAGCACATTGGTGTTATGTGTTGAGTTCATGTTTCTATTTATGTTGATGTTCATTTTAGTACTCAAGCATTCAAGTTAAGTTTAAGAAGTAAAGTAAAAAGATTAAATTAAGTGAACACTGATTCACCCCCCCCCCCCATCTCAGTGTTCCCATTCCTAGCATAGCTTTATGTCTATTATTGTAAAAATAAGTAAATATTGTGTAACCTGAAGCAGAAGGAGTGATAGGGTCTTTGCAATTCTCTGTTATTGACGCATTGGCAGGGTAGATACAAGCAGAATCAAGCAGAATTAACTTCACTTGAATCAACAACAAGCCCTTGCTTAGAGTTACACAATGGAATAAATATAACATCACATGAAAGAAATGAAATCACAATGGATATGAGGCAATCAACTGGTAGCAACAAAAAATAATTATATTATTTCTTTCAACATGCCCGGCTATGAGGCCTTCTGGGTTTCGGCCTTATACAATGAGAATTATGAATTCAGAATCATAGCTTTCATCCTATCTTTGTCTCCAATGATATGTCTTGATAATTATCCCTCTTAGATCTCTTTTATTCCCTACTACAACAATCTAGACCCCTTATATAGCCAGCTAAGCCACAGGTCGGCCAGTCAGACATTTAATTACAATATAGGTCCAGTCTGGAAGATTTAAACCAAAACAATTGCTAGAATGATAACCACATGATGAAACTTTTTATTTAGGTCCTTACATGACCCAATAACATTAATTTAAGGGCACAAGGTCCCATTTTGTCACAAAGAACATCACAAGAAGAAACACCACACGTTTCACCCGAAAACTAGCAGAAAATAGGTCCCCTAGAAAAATTGGCATAACTTTTTTCTCATAATAAATTAGGGCTTACGCTCTTGGAAAATTATATTAATTTAGGCCCTCTAAAATTAGTTAAGATCAAAAAGTCTGATTCCTTATGGATCAAGATCACCACTATGAACAATCAGCACCAAAACTGTAGGAAAATGTGGTTCCGACGGCAAGGAAAACAACTGTAACTTTGAAACAGTCCATCCAAACTTTATATGCTCATAGGAGAAGGTTCCCAAATAGGTCCTCAATATAATGTAAGCTTCACACACCATGGAACAAAAAAATAAAACAATTATAAAGAAAACAATAGAAAACAGGTACAGAAATCGGGAAATGTTTTTGGTTGATGCAAGATTGCTCAAAGACCCAAGATGCTCTTGCATCAGACACCTCGGGTAAATAAAGAACTGATGTCCACATCAAGAACTAGTCATATTCTGACCTAAATCATAAAGATCCAACTCAGCTTGTTTAATCCATGAACTGTCTTCAACTGGCTTGTCTTTCCACTAAACTAGACATTCCATGTAGTCTTTTCCTCTTGTACTCTTGCTCACTCTTTTATTTAGGATCTTCTCAATGTTGTCTCTGTTCTTCTTAGGATAATTTGGATCATCTTCTATGTCATCATTCAATTCAAAGTACTCAAATATATAATAAATATTGAATATAGGTGATATATCCATGTCCTCTGGTAATTCTACTTCATAAGCATTTCCATTGTCAAACTTCTTCAAAACCTCACAAGGTCCAAATTTCTTCATTTTCAGCTTGTTGTAGGTAACAACTGGAAATCTATTCTTCTTCAAATGAATCATAACCTCATCTCCAACTTCAAAATATTTATGTCTCCTTCTCTTGTCTGCTCTCTATTTATATTTCAGATTACTATCCTCCAAATTCTTTTTGACTTCATCATGCAAAGTTCTCATGAATACTACAAAATCCTTAGCTTCAGCACTTCTTCTTGTCTCGGTAGGTAAATCTCTTAGCTCTATGGTTCCCTTAGGATTAAATCCATTAAAAATCTTAAATGGTGTCTTCTTAGTACTTCTATTCATAGAATTATTATATGCAAACTCGCCAAAACTAAATCCCAATTTGCAGGCTTATCCCCAACTAAACATCTCAACAAGTTTCCCAAACTTCTATTCACAACTTCAGTTTGTCCATCTGTCTAAGGGTGAAATGTAGAACTAAAGTTCAATTTAGTATTCATCTTCTTCCAAAGTGTTCTCCAAAAATAACCAATAAACTTAGTATCTCTATTTGAAACAATAGATTTAGGCAAATGATGAAATCTTACCACTTCCTTGAAGAATAATTCAGCTACATGCAATGCATCAAATGTCTTCTTACAAGGTATGAAATAAGCCATCTTTGAAAATCTATCAATCACTACCAAAATAGAATCATTACCCCTCTGAGTTCTAGGCAATCCAAGAACAAAGTCCATACTCACATCTTCCCAAGGTTTATCAAGTACAGGCAAAGGTGTATACAATCCCACATTCTGACTAGTTCCTTTTGCTACATGACAAATTCTACAACCCTTAACCATTCTCTATACATCTCTATAAATCTGTGGCCAAAAGTATCTTTCTGAAATCAAATTCAGTCTTATCAATCCCAAAATGTCTAGCAAGTCCACCACTATGTTTCTCCTTCATTATGTTCTCTCTCATAGATCCTCTAGGTATGCACAACTGAACTCCTTTAAACAACATGTCTTCTTGAATGAAATAATTAGTTCACTTATCACTCACTATGTGTTCCTTACAAGCTTTCCAAGGTTTTGAAAATTCAATGTCAGTCTCATACAAACACTTTAAATCATCAAAACCAAGTACCTCAACTCTCATCTCTGTCAACAAATTTCTTCTTCGGCTCAAGGCATCAGCAACCTTATTTGACTGTCCACTTTTATGCTTCAATGAAAAGGAAAAATTATGTTCTTTCATTTCTCTTTCAAATGTTTTATCATAAAACAAGCATACTTTGACTGTGGTAGAGTGACCTTCATCAAACTTCTCTATCAAAGGCAATAACACTTGTTTCTTTCCATCCATCCAAATAGTATATTGATTCAATATACCATCATGAAAAGCTTTCCTATCATACTACCAAGGTCTACCCAAAAGAATATGACAACAATCCATAGGCATAATATCACACAACACTTCATCATGATAATTCCCAATTTTGAATTTAACAAGGCATTGTTCACTTACAAGTAGTTTATGCTCCTTCTGGATCCAACCAATATAGTAAGGCTTTGGATGTTTCAATCTCTACAACTACAACTTTCTAACCAGCTCTTCAGATGCCAAATTATTAGAACTTCCACTATCAATCATTACCTTGCAACATTTATCAATGATCTTACATCTCATTCTAAACAAACTTTTCCTCAAAATAGGTTCCTCATCAGCTTCTTCATTCCATAAGATCCTTCTTAGCATCAAGTTCTCACCATGTTCAGGTTCATTAGACATTTCCTCAAGTTCTTCACAAGCCAAATTATTTCTGCCATTACCTCCAGTCTTCTTTCCAGAGTTAGTACATTCAAAAGCTCTATGTCCTTCTTCACCACATTTGTAACAAGTACCTTTAAACCAAGACTTCTCTTCTCTTTTACCATTATTGTTATTCCTAGAGTAACCAGTATAGCTACCTCTAGAGTAATTACCTCTTTTACTAGTAGGGTCATCTTCCCATCCCTTATCTTGCACTGCATTGTCAGATCTACTACTTTCTCCATAAGATCTGCCTCTACTTCTCTGAAATCTACCACCTCTTCCTCTTTGTCTTTGATCATGTCTTTTTTTCAATATCTCTTCTACCTTCAAAGAAAATTGGTATGCTTCTTCCACACTTTCTATTTTCACATAACTAATCTCATCTTGAATTGATGTCCTCAGGCCATTTAGATATCTAGCCACCTTCTCAACTTCATCATCCACATGTCCAGATCTGATATCTAATTTGTAAAACTCTTCAGTATATTCTTTCACACTCATGTCCTTTTGTCTCAGATTTTTCATTTTCCTCATCAAACTAACTTGGTAATCAGCTGGAAGAAACTTCTTCTTCATCTTTCCAAGCATCATCATCCATGTCTTGATATTTTCTTTTCCTCTCTTTTATCTCTCAGTTTGCAAATGATCCCACCAAAGAGATGCATGACCTTTCAACTGTGTGACTACTATCTTAACCTTCTTATTATCAGGAGTACCTTCATACTCAAAGTACTTATCCATCTTAGAGATCCAATCCAAAAGTGCAGTAGTCTCAAGTCTTCCATCATAGCAAGCAACTTCAACTGGAGGTCTAGAGTTAGCCTTAGAAAAAAACTCTCAAAATTCTTTCCTCGTCCTCTTCAACTTCATGTTCAATATTAGGTGTTGCTTCTTCTTCTTCATCACTAACATCTTCAAGATGTGCTCCTCTTCTCTAGGTTGTCTCTACAACTTCAAGCCTAGTTGCAATCTCCCTCAACATATCCATGATAGCATTATCATTTCCTCTACCACAAACCATCTTGACAGTCAGATTCCAACAAGATTGTAACCTTCTACAAGTTATAGTTCAGATCTTAGATCTTGGACCTATAATCAATCCAATAAGGTTCTCCACAATCCAATCCATAGGAAATAACTCGCTCTTATACCACTTGATGCAGGGGCAGGGTAGATACAAGTAGAATTGACTCTACTTGAATCAACAAAAAGCCCTTTCTTAGCCTTACACAATGGAAGAAATATAGTATCACATGAAATAAATGAAATCACAATGGATATGAGGCAATCAACTAGTAGCAACAATAGAGAATTATATTATTTCTTTCAACATGCCTAGCTGTGAGGCTTTCCGGGTTTCGGCCTTATACAATGAGAATTATGAATTCAAAATCACATCTTTCATCCTATCTTTGTCTCCAATGATATATCTTGATAATTATCCCTCTTAGATCTCCTTGATTCCCTACTACAACAATCTAGACCCCTTATATAGCCAGTTAAGGCACAGGTCGGCCAGTCAGGCATTTAATTACAATATAGGTCCAATCTGGAAGATTTAAACCAAAACTAATGCTAGAATACTAACCACATGATGTGCATTTGGATTTAGGTCCTTACATGACCCAATAACATTCCTTTAATGGCGCAAGGTCCCATTTGATCACACGGAACATCGCAAGAAGAAACACCACATGTTTCACCTGAAAACTGGCAAAAAATAGGTCCCTAAGAAAAATGGGCATAACTTTTTACTCATAATTAATTAGGGCTTGTGCTCTTGGGAAATGATATTAATTTAGGCCCTATAAAATTCCTTAGGAGTGAAAAGGCTAATTCCTTATGGATCAAGATCGCCACTATGAACAATCAGCACCAAAACTGCAGAAAAATGTGGTTCCGACGGCAAGGAAAACAGCTGTAACTTTCAAACAGTCCATCCAAACTTTACGTGCTTATAGGAGAAGGTTCCCAAATAAGTACTAAAAATAATGAAAGCTTCACACACCATGAAACCAACAAATACAAAAATTATAAATAAAACAACAGCAAACAGGTACAGAAATTAGGAAATGTTTTTGGTTGATGCAAGATTACTTAAAGACCCAAGATGCTCCTACATCAGTTATATCCTTGAAAGCCGTATCAATAGCTTTCTTGTTCTAGTTGGACCTAGGAAGCCACTTGAGAAATTTTTCTAAGTAATTGGGCTTCCCCTTCTCTTAGCATAAAATAAATGATCACTGCTTTTAGCTTTAAAACCCTTAATTACTGATAAAAACCCTTGGTTAATTTTGATTAGATGGCTTTTTTCTTTTTTGCGACTTAGTAGAGTACTTTTCCATGTAGAAATAGCTATCATCACTCTTTATTATTGAATACTTAACCAGATTTGATTCAGAGATCTAGTGAACAAAGATCTCGTGATCTCTAAAAGAAATGTTAATCTGAGGTTAAGCTTGGAGATTCAGTGACTAAGCCATTCTCATGATCTCGGAATGATTTGCTAACTCATGGCTTAACTTGGAGATTCAGTGACTATCATTGATCCCAAAGATGATCAATGGTCCTTAGGTTAACCTTTGAAACCCATAATAATCCATCCACAATTTAGAGAATGGATGACTGAAAGCATTCTCCAGGTCTCGGAACACTTGGGTCAACCACAGTTTAATTCTCAGAATTAGCGACCAAAGACTTCACTAGCTCTCACAGTATTTTACTTAACTCAGAAACCACTTGGAGATCCACCAAAAAAATCCCTCTCTTAAACCTATGCACTTCAAACCTTGACCACAGTCTTATTTTGAGATCCAGCAACCAACTCCATCTCTTAATCTCCAAATGCCTTTCTTAACTCTTGATTTATCCCATGATTTAGTGAACAAAGGCATCTCATATTATATGAAAGAAATTATTATGTTAGGAATGAATACTGAATGTTTGACAGTCATTCTGTAGCAGTTGTTGTTGCATTCATGACTATGACTGTCATTGATGTCAACACAATGATCTTCTCGAGACTTGCAAAGAAGCAGATAGTGTTTTGATTAGCACACGTGGGATATTGTAGTTGGAGCTATGTGATCTTGAGGTTATTTTCTTTGATATGTTATGTGTTTATGGTTAAGAGCATAGACAGTAATTCATTTATTCATGGAAGTTATGAGCATTTTGGTGGAAGCAGTATTCAGGCAGTGTTCCTGAGTAGTGGTTTGTGGAAAGCGGATGATATTTCCTAATCAAGATGGAATCTAGTTTTGCATAGTTAAAGGGAAGTTAGAGACACATTGATAGTGATGTCGTTGATAGCACAAACTTTGAGGTCACATGAGTGAAGAGTTATTGTATTTGGAATCTGACATTTTTCTGTAATTTTTATATAGCGTGTGGAAACCTTTATTTTGTAATTCTGTGCCGACACATTTGTAATTATTTGAGTGTGGTATAAAGGAAGGAATATTTTTCCTTGTTGTAATGAATAATGAGCATGGTTAAAAAATATTGAATGCGAATGTATGCATGAAGTGAAGAAGAGACCCAATGAAGTTGTGAAAGCAAAATTGTGAAAGAAGACATGCGAAGTATAGAGATCTGAAATTGAGATCTGGTGTAGTAGTGAGTGTGGTTTGGAAAACTGAGGAGGTCACATATTTGATATTATTATGTTGAATAATCTTAAGCTCAGTTGGAAAGTCTGTTCAGTGATATTTCCATTGAAGCTATTTGGCCAATGGGTCCATTTGTCTTCCATAACTCCTAATAGGGTTAGAATCTTTTAATAGGGATTCAAAATATCCTAACAGGGATTCATATGTACTAAATGTATTTCATAAGAATCCTAAAAGAGTCCATGCTTTCACAAGGAATATTCATATTAGTGCATCTTTTGTGGGCATCATTCCCACCGAGGTTTACTCTTTGATCAAGAGGTTCCCTAGTCAACATATCTTGTGTTATTGTGTCTGTTGGAAATTTGGCTAATGTGGATGCATAGATGTTGTCATTATGGCAACATATGATCTCTATTGAGAGCACAAAATCTGGAATGCAAGTATGGCAAGTTGAAGGAAGAAATTGTCTAAGTATGGATACAGTGATCCTGACAGAGCACCCAATGAAGATTTAGTTGGCGACATCCACTGGAGCAATATTTTTGTTTGCACAATTAACTAAAGCTTCTATAGAGTATGAGGATACCCCATCTCAGTGTGCATAAAGTTTGGAGTAGTACAGACAAATTTATTTGAAGTTTACCGAAGACAGTTTTTGCAGACAGAACAGTTTTGGAGACAGTATTAGCGAAAGAGTTAAGGGATTATTTTTGCTTGTCAAAATAATGACTTAACATTATGAAGGGATGACATCCTAGATGTTTAATCTTGGATAAATATTTTGGAAGCTGACCATATAAAGTTATTAGCTCTAATAACTCATATATTAGGCATACTTGAAATGTAATGAAAAGTGTGTGTGATGTGTAAAAAAAGAAAGAAAAGGATAACTTGCGATAGTTGTATATTATGATAGCAGCAAAGGCTATTGGTGCAAAGTTGTAAGTAGTACCATACTATAGTCAGAAACATTTTGTATTACCTGTTTGGGCAGTGAGCTCAGCTGGTGATCAGGTTTTGTAATCTAACTCCTAACAGGGTTAAGGCTTCTAACAAGGCCTAAAGTCCTTTAACCAGGACAGATCTACTATATATTGTAAATTGACTCCTAACAGGGTCCAATATCCCTAATAGGATACTTTTGATTAGTGATCTTTGTGGGTACCATCCCCACCGGGGTTTTCCCTTGGCCAGGGTTTCCTCGAGAACATATGATGTGTTATGAGTTCTTTCTATTTACTGCTATGTTTGTTAATCAGCTTGATAATCTTTGTATGCACTAAAGTAATCTATTATATCCATAAGTGGGCAAAAGAAAAAGTTTGTGAAATACTGATTCACCCCCCCCTCTCAGTATTTCCTATTTCTAACAATTAGTATCAGAGCACAGTTACTCAGAGAAGGAACATTCAAGGAAAGCTTAGCAGCTTGAGTAAGATCTCTATGGATATGGATCAACTTCAGAAGAATCTTGAAGAAGCTCTTGAACAAATTGATATGCTTACTGATGAAAGAAACTCCTTAAGAAGAAAGTATGAAGATGCAAAGAATGCTATTGACAAATTAAAAGGTAAGATTGAAGATCTGAAATCTGAAAAGAAATCTGATATGCTTGTTGAAGATTGTGATGAATTAGAAAAAGAAAATGAGATCCTTAAGCATGAGCTGAAGATAGTAAATCTGAAGCTTAGTATGAAAGATGGAAATTTGAGATCTGATAATAAAAAATTGAAAATTGAGAATGAAGATCTGAGATCAAGACTTGAAAAGGAAACATCTGAATCTGAAAAAGTAAAAGTGTAGTATGTGGAACTTGAGAAGTATAATAAAATTGTGAAAGGTGAATTAACTCAATCTCAACAACATCTTGAAAGGCTATATTCAAATAGTGATAAGACTGAAAAACAAACTTCTTTTGAAGAATCATTCTTTGATAGGACTGGATTTGGATTTAGTATGTTTAGAACAAACCATGAAAGTAAGAAGCCAGATCTGAAGACATCTAAAAGTGTGGAGGTAGATGAGAACACATTGGAAGATCCACCTAAAGAAGAACCACCTAAAGAGAAAGAAGAAACCAAGCAAGAAGAATAAAAATAGGAAGAATCATCTAAAGGTATGCAAAGAGAATTCAAAGGTAGATGTTTTCCTTGTAATACTATTGGGCACATGAAGAGAGATTGCATAGGTAAGCAATTTAAACCTCTTAATGGACATTGTTATAATTGTCATAGTTTTGGACATAGAGCTAACGAATGTAGAAGACCTAAAATAATTTTGAATAATTATGATAGAATGATTGGGAATACTAACAATGCAGATAAGAAATCTATTGAAGAAATGAATCAAAGAAAAGTGGTAGTATGTTTTAGATGCAACAAAGTAGGACATATTGCTAGAAATTGCAAGTCACAGACTAACCAGCAAGGATAGAGATTTGGAAACAATGGAATCATTTGTCAGATATGAAACAAGTTTGGACACTCAGCAAGAGTTTGCAGAATGAACAATGGAGGTTATCATCATAACCCTAACCCTAGGAACAATGCAAGAAGAAATGAAAATGTAGGAAACAAAGAGAAAGGTTGTTGTAGCAATAAAGATGAAGTAAAATTTGATAAAGGCACAGATAAAGGAGGTATATTCAGCACTGAAAGTAGTCAAGAAGGTAATGTAACTAATGGTAAGGATGAATCTTTACCTGACCCTTCTTTAAGTACTTAAATTATGTAAGTTTTCATAGTTTAGGACTTAGGATTAGTGTAGATTAGGAATTTGAATGAGTTAAGTTTTGCGTAGTTAGATATAGGTTTTTTATGTTGTACTAATGCTATGGTTAAGTGCGCAAAATAAAATATTATTTTTTGCGAGGTCGCAAAAAGTTTTATGGTTGCAGGTTTGCAGAATTAGCTTTTTGAGGTTTTAGCGGCAAAATGAATGAATGTGATGTCAAATCGAGTTAATGTGAAGTGTTATAAGGTTGAAGTCAAAGTTATCATGATTACAAAGTGATTGAAAAAAAGATTTGAAAGAAGAAAAAGCAAGTTGAGGATGATTTGAAAAATTTTGGAAGTAGCTTGCAGCGACGATCATACCGAAACCCTAGATTTGCAAAGTTGAGGTATTTCTTGATCTTTAATCAGTTGATAAGATGGATATTTCTATGGTTCATAATGTTAAGGATAAAAATAGACCTAAGATTAAGAAAGAACCAGTAGAACCAGCTGAAATTGATGACAAACTAGCACTATCATCCGTACCAGATGAAGTATTACACATTGAGAATGTTAAAGGATATTTAGGTTGCAAGTTTGAAACTTTGGGAGATGCTGATTTTAGTGATGATTACAAGAAATTGTATAATCAAGACATGTTAGTTAAACCAGATTATGGGCACCTAGAGAACAATGAAATTATCAGTTATTCCATGAAGTATGAATTTAATGATGAGGAATGTACCAAGATCATTTTAAGTAGAATCCACAATGGGAAATTCTGGATGGAGGATAGAGTCATTGATATAACTGCCGACCTAATTCATGATGTTACCGAATTATCAAAAGTTGGAGGGATTCCTCTGAATGAAAAGAACATGAGAAAGATTTTTTTAGACAACACTGGATCTAGTTATAATGGTAGAGGAATTGCGATAAGTAAGATTAAGCAAGATGATGTTAGGTACCTTTGCAAGATCCTAACAACTAAATTATGTGGTAGTTCAAGGGAAGATGACATGGCTGCAGGAATGGTTCATGTAGCTTATCTCATGTGTATTGAGAAGAAACAAGTAGACCTATGTGAAATTTTGAAAATTCAGTTATCTGAGAGCTTAGAAAAGATTAAGAAGGCTAAGTACACACAGTTTAGGTATTCATCTCTGATAACCTATATGTTTTTCCATATTTTGAGAAGATTTCCTTATATAGTTGATTAGAGTGACAATGTGAACACAATGGAAAGAATAAACTCAGTTTACATGAAGCACCTTTTTGATAAAGTTAATGACAGTGTGAAGCTTGTATTGAAGACTTTTCAGAATATTGTTAAGAACAAATCAAGGATTCCTCAATCCTTAGTTGAAAAGCATAAAGATGACATTTGTTTTATGGTTGACACTGATTTCACCTACATTGAAGCAGTTGAGCCTAGAATGGAATTCATAGACCCTCTTGGCTATGAAATATCTGAAGCAGAAATAGGAGGATATCTGAATAAACTGTTAAAGTGTGAGTTGGATGGTCATGCAAATAGGTTTGGAACCTATGAAGAGAATTTCAACTCTGCAATAAGTTTGAGAGAAAAGAAGCAATCTAGTAGGGGAGTTGAATCTCCTATGAAGAAAATACTGAAAGAATCAGGTATGTCAAGTTATGAGTTTGACATAGCTAAGAAGACGGCAGAAGCCTTGAAGCAAAGTGAAAATCTTGTAATTCCACCTGTGGCATCTAGTGCAGACCCTGTTGATCCTATTGCAGTAAAGGTAAAAGTTGAAGTACCTGAAAAGGATGAAGGAGATAAATCTTTTTCTCCTATTCCTAGCAAAAGAGTAAAAGTGAGTGCAATAGGACCTGGCAAGAGACAGAAAGTGATTGTACCACCTGTACCTAGAAAAGTAGTAGAAATTAAAGATGATGATGAAGTTTCAATCAAGAAGAAAACTTGGAAACCAAGAATTGAAAGAGTTAATGAAGATATATTGAAGCATGGAGACTGCACTAGGGAAAATAAATTCTATGATCTATATGGATCATTTGAAAGATTGAATTTTGAAAATGCAATGATTACATATATGATTTTGACAAATAAGAAACTTAGCACTATTCATGGTAAGATCCCAGAAGATTTGTATAACAAACTTGTGAATAGAAAACAGAGAGCACAAGAAGAGGACATAAAGATGAGAGAACGTGTAATCAGACAGTTTTGTGAATTTAAGGATGAAGATCATTTGAAGAGATTCTTGAAGCCTCTTGGAACTTTATTGAGGACTAAGAGAAGAACAATCCTTATAATGGGAGGCAAAAAGAAGGAAGTACAGAAAGAGACTGAGCAAGCAGTAATGCAAGTTCTTGCAGATATAGTTGCAGGAAAGCATGTTGAATCAGATCCTCAGCAAAAGCAATCAGAGGAACCGCATGTAGAGGAAGTTGGTATTGAAGAAGTCCCATCTTCTTCACATATCAATATTGGCAAAGAATCAATAGACATTGAAGGAACCAAAGTGACACTAGAGTCAGATGATGCAGTATTTCATGATCTAGGAAACATTGTTGACAATTTGGCTTTAGAAGAGAAAGAGAAGATTACAAAATCAGAAAAGGATACAGAGGCAGTGGAAGCACCAGCTGTATCAGAATCAGTTCCAGCAGAGCAGACAGTTAAAGGTAAACAAATTTTGACAGAGGTCACTACCCCTAGTGCACCTGACAGTAAGAAGAGACAAATTGGTTCAATTTTTGAAGACCTTGGAAAAGAGGTTGAAGATGATGATCAACTTGAGTTCATCACATCTCTTAATAAAATTATTGGAAAGAATAAGAAGGTGAAGGACCTTGAAGACAAAGTTAGAGTTTTGACAGAGAAACTTGAGAGTGTGATCAGCACTAAGGTATTTGAATCGGATCCACTTGAGAAAGCTAAAATAGTAATAAATGTAATACCCCAAAAATGGGCTATAAGTTCATTAATCTCCTACATCAACAATTTGAATGAAATTGACATCAAAGTCCTAATCTAAGGCACATCTAAACATCATCGAATCATAATTGATTATCTCAAATTCTGCATCAAGGAATATTCCTAGCAATATTCCTAAATTATCTTAATTATCTTTAATTTAATGATTATTTGGCGATAAATCACATTTATCCTAAGTTTGATTAATTGAATATTTTCATATTTAATTAATTAGATTTAATATATTGCCACTTAATTGTGTAATTAAATTTAATTCTATCTATTATTAATTGTATTATTTAATTTTGACAATAAATCTAATATCTTATGAATAATTGATTAAATTCTTATTTAATTAATTAAAGCAAGTTGTCATTATTTAATAATATAGTTTTTAATAAAAGTTTGAAAAATAATTGATTAACCCATAAATCAATTGTTTTATTTTCAAAAATCAGTTAAGTTGGAAATAAATCACTTTATTATTAAATTAATTCATAAATAAAACATGCAAAATCATAAAAGTAGACAACTATCAATTATCAATTAAAGCTAAACTCTATTTTGAGTTAAAACTTAGCTTTTGCATGTTTTTGTGAATTAAATTATCTGTTATTTAAAAATAACTCAAAAATCAACCTGAGTTATTTGAGTGATTTATGGCTTTTTCTCATGCACCTCCAAAGCCCTAGATTTTTATAAAACCAAGGCTCAGCTCTTCATCTCTCATATCTCGCAAATTGCAAACTTACTCTACAAGAATCATAGCATATCAGATTTGGAGAATTTGCACAATTGGAGCTTGAAAGATAAATTTGAGGATTCGAAGCTTTGTGAGATCAATTTCAAATTCATAGCTTTCATATTATTGTTAGAATTTTCATTCTCATATCATATCATTTCTAGATTAGCATTGCATATCAATTTCCATATTAGCATAGATTCATATCAGTTTTCATCATATTTTTGCATAGAAAATACCAAAAAAATAGCTTAATTGCATTCAATCCATATCTAGATCAATTGCATTCAAATCCTTCATTTAGGTGTCGTCTAGGTCACTGATCTCGATAACAATCTGAGAACATCAATCTCGCACCTACTAGAAGGCAGTAAATTGCTTGGTTAAATTAGATTTCAATTTTGCACGATTTTGATTTTTGCTAACCTCTAATGTTTTACTGAAGTGTTGTGTCTATAGATCAGGTACAATTTTCACACACACAATAAACTCTTTTGACTCTAAATTTTCTAACTTAAAGGATATTGCTAGAATAAAAGATCAAGAAGCCTTTGAAGCAGAAATGCAATAAAATTTAAGTGTAAATATTCAAAATGATATTGGTAATTTGGATGTATGCATAAAGAATTTGAGGAAACATTTTGAGATTGGAAAGAGTTTTTATATACAATGCACAAAATCAGAAATCCTAACAGCTGAAGAAGATAAGAAGATCAGAGAGAAGATAGATGCAATTACAGCTGAAACAAACACCTTGACAAGCCCAAATGTAAACATAAGTTCTGTAGAGAAGAACATAAGGAAGTTAAATGATGAAATCAGAATGTTAGCAGAGGAAAAGAATAGAAAGATAATTAGGATTAACATCTTGAGAGAGCATATCTCAATCAAGACCTCAATTTTTGAAGACCAAATTGAGCAGTGTCTTTCAGCAAAGACATCTTTTCAGAAGTTTAGCTTTAATTCCCTGCAAGCTTGTCAGACAGTAGCATACGGATTGAGTACTCTACTCAATGTTGTTGAATCCATCAGGAAGATATGGGAGAAAGATTTTGAATCATGGAAGTCAGAGTTTGGTGATGATGTTGCAAGCCTACCGGCTTTGCAATAGCTGATGACAAGGTATCAAGTTTTTTTAAAATTTTTGTACACCTTATCTTTGTCATTGTTGTCAAAGGGGGAGAGATAGCAGAAAATTGATAATATGTAGAGGAAGGATACTCATAGGGGGAGGTATTCTATGGAGTACAATATTGTATATGTGTTGTATAACATTTGGCCACAATTTTGTGTAAATACTTTGAAGTTTTGTTTGCACACTTAGCCAATTTTCCCATATGTTGCCACCAATGACAAAGGGGGAGATTGTTGGCAATTTGGCTAATGTGGATGCATAGATTTTGTCATTATGGAAAAATATGATCTCTATTGAGAGCGTAGAATCTGGAATGCAAGTATGGAAAGTTGAAGGAAGAAATTGTCTAAGTATGGATACAGTGATCCTGACAGAGCACCCGATGAAGATTTAGTTGGCGACGTCCACTGGAGAAATATTTTTGTTTGTGCGGTTAAATAAAGCTTATATAGAGTATGAGGATACTCCATCTCAGTGTGCATAAAGTTTGGAGTAGTACGGACAAAGTTATTCAAAGTTTGCTAAAGACAATTTTTGCAGACAAAATAGTTTTGGAGACAGTATTAGCGAAAGAGTTAAGGGATTATTTTTTCTTGTCAAAATAATGACTTAACATTATGAAGGGATGGCATCCTAGATTTTTACTCTTGGATAAAGATTTTGGAAGCTAACCATATAAAGTTATTAGCTCTAATAACTCATATATTAGGCATACTTGAAATGTAATGAAAAGTGTGTGTGATGTGTAAAAAAAGAAAGAAAAGGATAACTTGTGATAGTTGTATATTGTGATAGCAGAAAAGGCTATTGATGTGAAGTTGTAAGTAGTACCATACTATAGTCAGAAACATTTTGTATTACCTATTTGGGCAGTGAGCTCAGCTGGTGATCAGGTTTTGTAATCTAACTCCTAACAGGGTTAAGGCTTCTAACAAGGCCTAAAGTCCTTTAACCAAGATAGATCTACTATATATTATAAATTGACTCCTAAAAGGGTCCAATATCCCTAACAGGATACTTTTGATTAGTGATCTTTGTGGGTACCATCCCCATCGGGGTTTTCCCTTTTCCTCGAGAACATATCATGTGTTATGAGTTCTTTCTATTTACTGCTATGTTTGTTAATTAGCTTGATAATCTTTGTATGCACTAAAGTAATCTTTTATATCCATAAGTGGGAAAAAGAAAAAGTTTGTGAAATACTGATTCACCCCCACCTCTCAGTATTTCCTATTTCTAATAGTGTCATTATGTATGAATATCTTTCTATTGTTGGTAATTATATTGTTTACATGGTTAAATGTTGTTGAAGTTGATAAAATGTATAATTATCTGATAACTGATTCACCCCCCCCCCCTCTCATTTATCTTGGTGGACTTTACTTTCTAAAAATTGGTATCAGAGCAATAGGTCCTTGAAAGAAAAGTTTAACAGCTTAAGGAGATCCATGGTGAATTTCAGGAAAGAAAGCATTAAGTTTGATAGAATAAATTTTGACTGCTGGAAAGAGAAGGTGAAGACACATCTACTATGTTTACAACTAGGTTATTGGTTGATTACAAAGAATGATAAGACTATCATTGAAGAAGATAATCTTGAGACATGTTCTAGTAATGAGAGAGATCTATTCATGTGTAACATACTTGCAAGAGAAGCACTTTTGATAGCACTTCCAGAAAATGAGTATAGTCAGGTAAAATGTTTAACAAAATCTCATGAGATTTGGAAAGCTTTACACTCTACTTTTGAAGGCAATGAACATGCAAAGAAAGCTAGATTACATAATTGGATATGTGCATTTGACAATATTACAATGATGGAAGATGAATCTGTTAGAAGCTATATTGGTAGAATGTTAGAAATTGTTACAGGGATAAAATCTTGTGGAGGAACAAAGACAGAGAATGAAGCAATATGGAAAATAATGAGGACATTGACTCATGTATTTAAGTAGACAACACAGATGATTGAACAAGTTATACCTTTCACTACAAAGTTTACAAGACAGACTCTTCTTGGAAGATTGGAAGCAGCAGAGATGAACCTGAGATTATCAAGAGACTTACCTAGAATGGAGACAGCATTCAATGGTCTTAGTGTTCACCCTACTTTGTCAAGAAGCATCAGTGTGAGTGGAGATTATGCTGGCAGCAGTAGATCTAGAAATGAAGAAGACAAAAATATTGAAGAAGGTATTGCCTTGCTTGTGAAAAGAGAACCAGACGGTAAGAAAATTTTTAAATGTTGGACTTGTCAAGGATATGGTCATTTTGAATCTAAATGTCCTAAGAGAGTTAAAAAGTATAGAAATAATTTGAAGCCTAGAAGATTTAAGGAATTTTATTATGCTAATGATGAAGATCTTGAAGCTAGTATAGAAAGAACTTTGAGTGAGAGTGATGCTGAAAATAATGATGACATAGGATTTGTAGCAATTAAAGAAGAGAATCCTGAAACTAATGTTAAGGAAGAAAAAGCCTTAGTTTCCCAAGTTGAAAAGAAGGCTGATTGGATTATAGATAGTGGTTATTCACATCATATGATTGGAGACATGAAAAATTTCATAAATTTTAAAAATTATGATGGAGGAGTTGTTAGAGTTGGAAACAATGCACCTTGTTTGATTAAAGGTATAGGATCTATTACTCTTGATGGAAAGACTAATACTGATGATGTTTACTTTGTGGATGGATTGAAACATAATCTTTTGAGTGTTGGATAGTTAGTTGATAAGGGATATCAAGTTTGGTTTACTAAGAAAACTTGTGTGATAAAGGATAAAGATGGAAATTTGATTGGAACTGGATCGAGAACCAGAGGTAATGTATTTCAGTTGAATCCTACTGAGATGACATGTTTGATTACTAAGATTGATGACAGTTGGTTATGGCATAGAAGGTTTTTTCATATAAACTTTGATAACATTGCAAAAGTAAGTACTACACTTGCAATAAGGGATTTGCCTAAAATTATGAAGCCTACTAACATGATTTGCAAGGAATGTGTGATGGCTAAGTAGAAGAGAAGTTCATTTCCTAGTAAGAAGTTAACATCGATAGAAAAGTTGGAGATTGTTCATACAAAATTGAGTGGTCCTACGAGGACTAGAGGATTCTATGGAGAAAGGTATTTTATGATTCTTGTTGATGATTTTACAAGAATGATGTGGATTGCATTTCTTAAAGAAAAATCTGAAGCATTTGATAAGTTTAAGATCATTAAGAATAAAGTTGAAAATGAATCTAGAATGAAGATTAAATGTCTGAGATCTGATAGAGGTGGTGAATTTACTTCTAGAGAGTTTAACACCTTTTGTGAAGTGAATGGTATTAAGAGACATTTTTAAGCCCCTAGAACACCTAAACAAAACAGTATTGCAGAAAGAATAAACAGATCAGTGACTGAAGTAGAAAGTTATTTGAGAATGATTTGGTGAAGATATTCTTGAGAGAAGTAGTGAATACAGTAGTATATACAATGAACATAGTACAAATTAGAGCAGATATAGACAAGACACCCTATGAATTATGCTTTGGACATGCACCCTCAGTTAAGTATTTTAGAATTTTTGGAAGCAAATGTTATATAAAGAGAGATGATGACATTGGAAAGTTTGATCCTAGAAGTGATGAAGGTATTTTTCTTGGATATTCTTTAAAGAGAAAAGCATATAGATGTTACAATAAGAGAACTAAAACTATTGTTGAGAGCGCAAATGTTAAGTTGATGAAAAGTTCAAAATTCAGGAAAGAATGCTCGATTATGAATCTGATGAAGAAGCTCATCCTAAGCCTAACACTAAAAGTACTAAGTTATTCTATGAGACTGATAGTGAATTGTTGAATGAGAGTCATGCTAAAGAAACTAGAGGGGAATCTAGAGAAGAATCTACAGTTGAAGCAAGATCTGAGACTATGACATCAAACAGGTATTTATTAAGACATCATCCTGTTGAACAAGTTATTGGAAGTTTGAATAGAGGAGTTCTGACTTGGAATAAGGTACATTTATGTTTGATTTCTCAAATTGAACCTAAATCTACTAGTGAAGCTTGTGAAGATGAACATTGGATTAATGCTATGAGAGAAGAACTAGATTAGATTGAAAAGAACAAGACATGGGAGTTGGTCCCTAGACCTAAAGACAAGTATGTGATTGGAACTAAAGGGGTATTCAAAAACAAGATGAATGAACAAGGAGTAGTAAGGAACAAAGTAAGATTGGTATGTAAGGGATACTCACAGCAAGAAGGAATTGACTATGAAGAAAATTTTGCACCAATAGAAAGAATTGAAGCAATAAGATTGTTTTTGGCCTATGCAGATTTTAAGAAATTCAAAGTGTATCAGATGGATGTGAAGTTCACATTCTTGAATGGTGAATTAGAAGAAGTCTACATTGAGCAACCTGAAGGTTTTCCTTTGACTCAAGAAAGAGACATGGTATGTAAACTGAAGAAAGCATTATATGGACTAAAGCAAGCACCTAGAACTTGGTATGCAAGACTGGATAAGTATTTGTTAAAATTGGGATTTACTAAAGGAACAGCTGATAGCAATCTGTACACAAAAGAAATTGAAAATGGTTTGTTGATTATAGTTATTTTATTTGATGACATTATTTTTGGAGGAGAAGATGATGCTAGTGACAAATTTGCTGATGAAATAGAGATTGAATTTGAAATGACTGTGATTGGTGAGATGAAATACTTTTTGGGATTACAAATAATACAAAACAATGATGGTATCTTTGTAAGTCAGACAAAGTACTTGAATGATTTTCTGAAAAGATTTCAAGCTGAACCTAGAGAGTCACATTATGCAACAGTAAAGAGGATACTGAGATATTTAAGAGGCACAATGGAGTATGGATTGTGGTATGAAAAATTTGATGATTTTACCCTATGTGCATATATAGATGCTAATTGGGGAGGCAATGTTGATGATAAGAAAAGCACCAGTGTTGGAGCCTTTTTTCTTGGAGGAAGATTGATTTCTTGGCCAAGCAAGAAGAAGAATTGTATCTCACAAAGCACAACAGAAGTAGAGTATGTAGTAGCAGCAGAAAATTGTAACCAGATAATTTGGATAAAGCAAATGCTAAAGGATATTGGAATTAATTTTTTTGAGCTTGTTGTCATACATTGTGACAACACTAGCATAGTTAGTATGTCTAAGAATCCTATATTACAGTCTATGAAAAAGCATATAGAGATTAAGTATCATGTTGTAAGAGAGAAATTTTCTGTGAAAGAAGTCAGATTGGAGTACATAAGCACAAAGGAACACATATCAGACATATTTACAAAGCCTTTGCCTAAGGATACATTTGAGTATATGAGAGGTATGCTTGGGGTTATGCCCCAACCTAATTTTGAGTAGTGATGCAGTTGGTTGCATTCGTCAGTGGTATATGAGCCTTATCTTTCTTCTGGACTAGATGTTGGTACTTCCTCTATGGGGGAGTATGTGTATCTGAGCTGAGTCATGAGTACTCTTGTGAATGTATTTTTTGAATAGTGTCTTTTGACATTGAGTTGTTGTTCACATATTGATGAAATTTCTATCATTGATGTCAATGGGGGAGAAGTGTACATGAAAAACCATTTGTACCATTTATTGGAGATAACTGAATTGGAAAATGAAGCAAGATTTGATTGATGAAGAGGACTTGAAGAATTTTTTGAGCAGTAGT
Organism: Chamaecyparis obtusa; assembly: GCA_027943335.1. Classification (NCBI taxonomy): domain Eukaryota; kingdom Viridiplantae; phylum Streptophyta; class Pinopsida; order Cupressales; family Cupressaceae; genus Chamaecyparis; species Chamaecyparis obtusa. The sequence continues at coordinate 437,985 of BSBK01000241.1, read as the reverse complement.
GTTGCAGTATTGGATTTTTGGAACATTGGATGTTTTTCATCTATGTTGTCATCAATGCCAATGGGGGAGATTGTTAGGAATGAATGTTGAATGTTTGGAAGTCATTCTGTAGTAGTTGTTGTTGCATTCATGACTATGATTTTCATTGATGTCAACAGAGTGATCTTTTGGAGACTTGCAGAGAAGCAGATAGTGTTTTGATTACCGCAGGTGGGATATTGTAGTTGGAGCTATGTGATGTTGAGGTTATATTCTTTGATATATTATGTGTTTATGGTTGAGAGTGAAGATAGTAATTCATTTATTCATGGAAGTTATGAGCATTTTGGTGGAAGCAGTATTCAGGCAATGTTCCTGAGTAGCGGTTTGTGGAAATCGGATAATATCTCCTAATCGGGATGGAATCTGGTTTTGCATAGTTAAAGGGAAGTTAGAGGCACATTGATAGTGATTTGGTTGATAGTTCAAAGTTTGAGGTCACATGAGTGAAGAGTTATTGTATTTGGAAGCCGGCAGTTTTGTGTAATTTTGATATATCATGTGGAAACTTTTATTTTGTAATTGTGTCCCGACTAATTTGTAATTATTTGAGTGTGGTATAAAGGAAGGAATGTTTTTCCTTTTTTTAATGAAGAATGAGTGTGGTTGAAAAATATTGAATGCGAGTGTATGCATGAACTAAAGAAGAGAGCCAATGAAGTTGTGAAAGTGAAATTGTGAAAGAAGACCTGCGAAATACAAAGATCTGAAATTGAGATCTGGTGTAGCAGTGAGTGCAGTTTGGCATAGTGAGGAGGTAACATATTTGATATTATTCTATTGAATAATCTTAAGGTCAGTTGGACAGTGTGGTTAGTGATCTTGCCATTGAATTTGTTTGGGCAATGGGTCCTTTTCTCTTCCATAACTCCTAACAAGGTTAGAATCTTTTAACAGGGATTCAAAATATCCTAATAGGGATTCATATGTATTGAATGTATTTCATAAGACTCCTAACAGAGTCCATCCTTTCACAAGGAATATTCATATTAGTGCATCTTTTGTGGGCATCATTCCCACCAGGGTTTACTCTTTGATCAAGAGGTTCCCTAGTCAACATATATTGTGTTATTGTGTCATTGTGTATGAATATCTTTCTATGGTTGGTAATTATATTGCTTACATGGTTAAATGCTGTTGAAGTTGATAAAAGTTATAATTATCTGATAACTGATTCACCCCCCCCCCCCCCCCCTCTCAGGTATCTTGGTGGACTTTACTTTCTAACAGCTTAACCATGGTCTCATTTGGAGATTGGGTGAACAACCTTAATCTCCCAATCACTGAATACTTTTCATAACTTGGGTTACATTCTGAGATTAAGTGTCCACCGTAGATCTTGAAAGAAATCGAAGGTTATCATTGAGTCACTTAATCTTTTAAACCATTACCATTTAATCATGATATGCAATGAATACATTATTCATTAAATCTCCCAAAGTTTGAAACATTAATCATTTTATTCTGACATCAAGTGACCGAGGGAAATATACCTTTACCATTACTTTTTTCTCTGAATCACTAAATAAATTATGGCTTTACTAACTGATTATGAGACTATGTCAATTCTTTATTTGATGAGTCACCAAATAATTTGGAACTTCACCATCTTTTCTCAAGATCCAGGGACTAAAGAAAATTTCACCTTTTAATAGACTTTGCCAAATCACTTTGTCAAGGCTGCCAAACTTAGTGAATAGGAGATAATGACTCAACCATTGAATCATTGAATAACTTGTTGTAGGCCCCATTTATTGTGAGATTAAGACACCATCATTGATCCCAAAGATGATCAATGGTCCTCACTGAGTCACTAGAAAACTTAGAGCCTGACTGCCCAATTCAGTGATTAAGAGATAACTACCACACCAAGTTATTTAATGTCAAGATACAACTACAAAAAATTAAGAGAATAGGAGATCATACAGTCACCAGTTCTCTGAAAGAAAGACTAACCATGGCCAAAACTAGGAGATTCAGTTACCAAAGGAAAACTTAACAAGCTTCTAACAAATAGTTGTTGGTTCATTGAAAGAAAGGGTAACGTAGAACATTATTCCATGATTTAATGAACACTTAAGGAAATGAATGATCACATGTACAATTGCAAATCTTAACTGGCTAAAAAGGTAACATGGAAATATAAGAACTATGGCAAACTCAAGAAATGCATGAAGAATTAAACCTACCAAGGAAAAAAAAAACTAAGGCTAAGGTTGAAAAGCATAAGCATGACTGATTTTGAGAAATTTTAAACACTAGACTGGACAAAGACATTTTTAGAGACATAGAACAATGACCTAAAGTAAAATTCTTAGAAAATTAGAAATATACCCAATAGTGGCTCTACTTGAGGATGCTTGAACACAAGTTTATAGCAAGAAACCATGAATCTCTGGATGGAAGACCACAAAACTCTAACCTAAAGTAGGAAACAAGCACACAATAGAAACAAACACACCTATACATATATACAAAAGCTACTGTGCATGGAAAGAAAGAGAATCAATTGAATAAATATTTCAGGAATTGTCCATGCGCTGGCAATTCCTGTTCTTGACCATCCAAATTTCTTAAGAAATATGAATCATTTCCATGAGTTTGATGAATAATGAAAGGGCCTAGCCACATGGATTCAAATTTTTTATGCTTACCTTTTTCTTCAACCCTGGAATTCCATTGAAGAACCATATCACCTGGCTAGAACTTTCTAATAGTTTCTCTCTTGTCAACAAGATACTTCATCTTTTGTTGTAACTTCACATTTTCTTTTTGACCTTCCCTTCTGATTTCATCTAGTTCAACTAACTAAATCATCTTGTCTTGCAATGGAACATTGATTTCCATATCTTCCTCCCATATGAATTGGTAGATAGGTAAAGAATTATTTATAGGAAGTCTGGACTTAAGACCATAAACCATCTCAAAAGGGGATTTCCCTGTTGCTTTCTTCTTAATAATTCTATCTGCCCACAATGCCAATTTTAATTTTGCATGCCAACTCCTTTTGTTCTTTTCCAGAGTCTTCTTTAAAATTTGTAGAATACTCTTGTGAGTAGATTCTACCTGCCCATTGGCCTTTGGATGGTATGGGGATGAATATGATAGAATTATTCCCATTTCTGAGAAGAAGTTAGTAAGTTCCTATGACCTAAAGCTCATGGCATTGTCTACAACCAGCTTGATGGGGACACTAAACCCTGTGATTATATTATTCATTAAAAAATTTGTCACAACTACATTGGTTTCCCTTTTAGTTGGGATGGCTTCAATCCATTTGGTAAAATAATTAGTGGCCACCAAAATGTAACTATGTCCTCCACTAGATTTCTCAGCAAATTCTCTAATGAAATCCATCCCCCACATGGCAAAGGGAGCTTCTGCAACCACAGGGTTCAATAACAAGGCACTTGAGAAATTTAACTTTTTTGAAAACCTCTGGCATGGCTCACACTTCCTGACAAATGAATTAGTGTCTTTGAACAATACAGGCCAATAGTATCCAGCCCTTAAAATCTTATGAGTTGTGGACCGAGCTAAATGATGCACTCCACATAATCCAAAGTGCATTTCTTTCAAAATCTTTTCAGATAGGTGTTTGTTTTAAAAAATAAGAAATATTCCATCATTATCCTTCCAATACAAATCACCTAGTATTAGCACATAGCTCTGAGCTTGCAATCTCAAGCTTCTCCTTTGATTATCATTCAACTCCTGTGGGCAACTAGCATGTTTAAGAAAATGAACAATGTTTGTGTACCATGGTTGCATCCCAATACTAGTCACTATTCCTCCACCAATGATAACATTATTTACTTGTAAAAGGTCCATATTCTCTTCTATCATAAGCTTTGCAAGTCCCAAACCTCTTACAAGCTTAGTAATATGGAGCTCCAAATCAAATTCTTGGATCCTATTGATCCATTTGCATCTTTTTCCAGTGACTTCACTCTAAACTATAATGTCCTTTACTACTGTATGAGGTACATATGCATTAAATTTTGCACAAAAAAGATAAGGTCTAAAATATTTGACTAGTTTGACTAGTGCATATGCCTGCTTTTCCATTAGTTCATAATTCAATTCAGCAAATTGTAGTGATTTACTAAAGAAGGCAATGGGATGTTCAATTCCTTCTTCATCCTTTTGTAATAGAATGGTTGTAATTGTATGGAAACATGAAAAAGAGAATAAAGAGAAAGGCTTAGAATAATCAAGTGATATTAGGACAGGAGCCTCTTAGATTGCCTATTTGATCTTTTCAATAGCTTTATGAGCTTCACAGTTCCAATCAAACTTTACATCTTTCTTCAGTAGCTTAACTATGGGCTTGACCAATTATAAAAAATTAGCAATAAACCTCCTAACAAAATTAATCTATCCTAAAAAGGATTGGACACCTTTAATATTCTTTGGGGGAGGGACCTTTCTTATTGCCTCTACTCTCTTAGGATCAATTCTTACTCCCTCTTTTGATACTATATGACCAAGCGATTTTCCTTCAGTTACAACCAATTAACACTTCTTGGGATTTAATGAGATACCAAATTCCAAAGCCTTGACAATGAGCTTCTCTAAATGGTTATAGTGATCCTCAACCTTCTTAGAGTATGTAGTTAAATCATCTTGATACACAACCATAAGGACATTAATCAAATCCTTAAAAGGAACATCCATTGCCCTCTAAAAAGTTGCTCCAACATTTTTCAAACCAAAAGGAATATGGACATGCACATAATTTACCCATGGGGTGGTGAATGATGTCTTGAACTATTTAGATTATTTGACTAATACCTAGTTATAACTTGAAAAATCATCCATCATAGACAAGAGCTCACAACCAGTCACCCTATGCATCATAGCTTCTATATTTGGTAGTCCATAATTGTCTTTAGTGAAGCAACATTCAAGTTTCTGAAGTCAACACAGAGTCTTATATCACCATTATTTTTCCTAACTGGCACAAGATTTGAAACCTACGAGGAATGCCTAATAGGATCAATAATACCAGCATCTCTTAATTTTTTTAACTCAGCTTACATCTTTGTGGCTAGTAGGGGGTTGATTGGTCTCTATTTTTTCCTAAAAGGTTTAGTATCCTCTTTTAGAGGGATCTCATGTTGAAATAAATCTTCTCTATAGGCTTTAAGATCATCATAAGACCAAGCAAACACATGTTTGTACCTTTTCAACAATCTTATCAAATTTCCCCTAACTTCCCTACTCAACTTTTTTCCAATGTACACCATATGAGGGGATGTTTCTGAACCCAAATTTATTTCCTCTAGGTCCTCCATTTTTGTATTAGACTTTTGAGACATGAACCCATCATTTATCTTAAACATGGCTTATAATTCCACTAATCCCTTAAGTATTTGATTTGAGGCCAATTGGACAATCTCCTTTCCCATAATACATTCATTTCCATCAACAATATGTTGTGAAGCATTGAAATATATTTTTTGCCCATCATACTAATCTAAACATTGAAGAAACTTCAGGATATCAAAGTCATCCTCAAAGACTTGCCAATTATACACATTGTCAAGCACTACAGGCCCACTTTTGACTTCTAACATTGATACACCAGTCAAAGTAATATCATTATTTTTCAATGCAACATTGGAAAAGAAATCAGCCATGATGTTATTTTTCCTTTCTACCCAAATGATATTGAAAGCTTCAAATAATTCTAATCTATCCCAGACAACATGCTTATAAAATTTTAGTCTATCATCTTTAGCAGCATATTTAGATCTAATTTGGGATATAATCAATTGGGAATCACCATGGACTTTTAAGCATTATATACCATGTTTTATAGAAACATATAAACCCAATATCAAAGCCTCATACTTAGTAGTGTTATTAGTACATTGGAAAGTTAACAAAAATGAGTACTTGAAGGTAGTACCTAATGGGGAAATAAGAAAAACACCAGCTCCTGATCCTCCTTTAGAACATCCTCCATCAAAGTACATTTTCCAGAGTCCACCTTGTTGTAGCATCAACTCTTCCACTATTGGATCAGTGTTCTTCATTTGGGGTGCAATCTCCTCAACCATGAAGTTCTCAATATCAATATCAATGCAACAGTTCAAATCCTCTGGTGCAACTTTCTCAACCATGACTGAGGAATGGTGTTCCCTGTATAACTTCACTTATGTTCCATTGACTAAAATAGATGCATATGACAAATCCAATTGTAATTTCCCTCAAACTACAGCAGCCCACTATCTTGATAGAAGCATGCCATAATGGGGTTTAGTATCAACTACAACCACATCCATTTTGTATGTGGCCTCAGGGAATGTATAATTGTTCACTTCTATTCCAACTAGGGTTCCCACAATAGGAACTACCATTTCATCCATGGCATAGCACCTACCATTGGAATTATCAACTTGTAATCCCAACTCTTTCATTACATGATAGGGCATTACAATAGCAGCAGCACCATAGTCAATCATACAATTTTTTAACCAAAATTGTTCACAATGAATGTGACATAGAAAGGGTCAATGGAAGATGGTTCTTATGTCACAATGTTTCCAACACATACATCAGAAATATCTTTAGTTATCTCAGGTCTATCCATTGCATTTCCCTTTTCTGACACAACATGGTCTACTCCTTGTTCACTTGTAAGAGCTAGAGCTATTGTCTTATGCTCTTTGATTTTCAACATTTCTAATAAAGGAATAGAGAAATTCATTTGACACAAGGCATGTCATATGTCAAAAGTAGGGGGATCAGTAGAAAGATCAAAAGAATCCTTTATTCTACCAACCCTCTTCTTGACCTTGTCAGCAACAGTTTCCTGATTCTTTTCAATAATAGGTTCCTCTCTCCTATTATTCCCACCTTTACCCTTGGCAACATTTGTTTTAGAAGGCTCCTTGTTCTGAAGGTCATCTTTGACAAACACTGATCTCAGTACCCCTTGATCAACATCCGCTCTTATGTTCCTAAAATTTTATGAGGACCTAGCTTGTGAAATAGTAGCCACAGTCATAGTTCTAATTTCTTCTTCACTAGGCTTTCTCCATTGAATGTTGTCTAACTCTGATATGAGCATATTAGTTTTACATATATCAAAATCAAAATCATCATGATTAGATTGGGTAAATATTTTTTTCTCATAATTAGGGAGAACCCTCCTCTTTTGATCAACATCAGCATAAATCTCTTCATCATCTGAAGAAAAAATATCTTCCACTTTCTTAGTGGTAAACATGTTAACAGTAGGCTTTTAAGATTCTTCATAACCTCCTGCATGTGGATTATCAACTTCTTCCTCTAAAGCCTAAGCCACAACACATTGGAAAGGTGAATGAGGCATATTACAAGCCACACACCAAGGAATTCTTTCCACATTGTGTATTGTATTTTTCTTTAAATGATCTTGTGTATCCCTTCCCTTTTGAGTCTCATGACTATGAAAGACTAGTTTCCCATCTTTCCAGTTTGTCCCTTAAGGCATATCTTGTAACCTTGGAAACCTTTCCTACCTTTGATAAGGGGGTCTAGTATCTTGATAGTTCCTCGCACCCTTTTCAATCTTTGTTGAGAGATCCTTGACCACACTGGCTAGTTTATCAACCTTCTCATCATCTTTTGTTGGCTTCACAGCATGTGGCTTAGTTTCTTTCCATAATCTTCCCTCATCTCTTTTGTGCATCTGACCAAATGCCTTCCTATATCTTTCAATATTTATAGCCAATTTAAAAGTATCTCTTAGAGTATGAGGACTCTTATCTCTCAAAAGATATGACATCTTACCATCCAAGGCATTAAAATATGTGGTCAAGAAAACTGCATCATCTAACGTCAAGACTTGGAACAATTTGTACATGGCCTTTTGGAATCTACCATTGAACTCTGACATTCTCTCATTTTGATGCTTTTAGATATCATTAAATTCATTGAGCATGTAGCTTAATATAACATGTTCTGCATATTGTTCCTTAAAGCTTCTAACAAACTCATCCCATGATGCAATTCTATTCTTTGGTAAGCCTCTATACCAATCCTTGGCATCTTCAATTAGTGACTGAACAAAAAGCTTCATTAAAACATCCTCATCTTCAATCTCATAGTCATTAATTTTGTCTATAAAGAATCTTAGATGCTCTTCACATGTAACAACATTGTTTCTAGTGAATTTATGTTAGCAATGGGAACACTGAGAGGGGGGGGTGAATCAATGTTCACTGTGATTTAACTTTTCACTTTAATCTGAATACTGAAATATAAATGCTTAAGTACTGAATTAAACATTCACATAAACATGAAACATGAAATCAGCACACAACACCAATATGGTTATAGGGAAACCCAAATAGGTAAAAACCTCGGTGGGACTTGATACCCACTAATATTCTGCACTAGTGGTTTGTGATCCTTGTTAGAAGATCCTTTACCCTATTAGGAGTAGCTTTACAATGCATTAAGTATAGTAGACCTGATTAACGGTCAGACCCTATTAGGAATCTTTTACAATGATCCTTGTTAGGGGAGTGGACTCACTTTCCTAGAGCTCACTGCTCAAATGATGAAGGCTGCAACCTTCTGAGATTAGATACAAACTATATCTGCAGGTGAACTGTTGCTGTGACACTGCTTGTCAGATCAATTCCTTTGGTGCGCTAATGCTTTGACCTCTAGCAAAGCTCTAATACATCATATTCTCACTTTTCATACCTCTTCTCTTCTTATCACAACTCTAATATAACTCGCATGACAAACATACCAATTACAATGGGTGCATCTCATATTTATACGCTCATATAAACAAAACAATTAGGTCGGCTCTTAGACCTCTTACAAATAACACTTCCAATTGAATTGGCTTAAGCACTCTTATATTTAAACATGTACATATGTCAGAAACCTAAATATAATGGGTGCATGGCCTCTACAACTTTACATTACAATCACAAACCAAAATGATGACTATCAGCTCCACGCTTTGTTCTCTGCTGGCACACACTGGCTGTGCAACTTCAACTAACTGTAACTTTCACACCACTACATATATTCTTATGCACTCTTAGAATAAGAATGAGTATAGTCTAACAACCTTAACTCCTAGGGCACATGCCCTAATTCATCTGTACGCATGGGCGCATATGCTCTGATCTGCTGGTACTCTATATACTGTCCAGTCTTCAACACTTAACTAAATTCTGATCTTTACACATAGTGTGCTGACTCCAAACTGCTATATGACTTTGTTGCCATAATGAAAAAACTATCTATAGTCATATACTTTAGTATAGACAACTTTCCAACAATTTAGGGATCTTCTCTCTGACCTCATTTGGGATAACATTAGGCTGATGAGGGATAACATCAAAAAACAAAGGTCTATATCTGTCCGAGCGAACTGGGTTTCTTTGGAAATTTGGTGGGATATGGGGTATTGCTCCAACATTTTGACAAGGCATGTTCCCAATTGGACCACTAGTCACCAGAGCTACTATATTGGTATTTAAAACTGGTCCAAGTGCACTTTGTTTGGGATTTGAGACTTGGAGATTGGGAATCATACCACAAGGATGATTTAATGGTATAGTTCCTAAAGTTATAGGGACTACGCTACTAGAAGACATATTCATATTAGCATGCAAGAAGGCTATCTTCCTTTCCATTTCATCTGCTACAGCCTCCAATTCTAACTTCTCAAGTTGGAGAGCTAAATCCTCCTTAGTCTTTCTATCCTTTTCAAATTCCAATCTTACTTGGGACACAATACTAGGAACAACAACATTCTTCTTAGGCTCATTGATATTTATACAAAGTGTTTTTTGTTTCCCTTTATCAGTGACATCCCTTGGGGAATTTCTAAGCTCTTTAGTCCTCTTAATTTATGATGGATGTAATTGTCTAAGAACATGACCTGTTCCTTCAAATTCATCTTTTTGTCCAGATTAGGTTTACTACCATTAACCTATTTTCTTAAGGCTTCCATATCACCAAACAGTTCACTATCTAAACCTTGGATAGTTTGATTTAGATTTATAGCCTAGATCTCATTATTCTTTATTTTCCTTATGAGCTCTTGTCTCTCCATAAGTAATTCATAGATCTTTTTTTCCCTCACCTTTCTTCTATTAGCAATTTCCAACAATTGCTCACGTTCTTTCTTCCTCAAAGCATTTACTTCCTCTCTCATCTTTTCTGAATCATAAGAGACAGTTTCAGTAGTAGATGTTTCTCCTAGTTGATCTAGAGTTTCTCTTGTAGGGAAAAAACCTATCTCTGTGACTTCTTCTTGAGAAGGATTATTGACACTAGGTTTGGTTTTCCTAATAAGTTTTGGGTCATCAAAAGAAGAAGAGGCTTCATGAGGAATGGGTGTAGGGATTTGATCTTTAGAGGGTCTAGGAGGACTAGGGATGAAAAAACCTCTCCTAGACCATTGTTTCCTACTAGGTGTGTGGAGTTCATCACCCACATTACTCTCTGAATGATCTTTCAAATATTACCTAGTAAATATTTGTTGACTCATGATGTGTATTAACAAAATACAACTAATTTTAAGTACGAATACTAGCAACTGGTAAATGTAGAGCTCAAAGTCACCACCCACAAACAAATGGGAAAGAATATGTAGAAAACTCATCTGCAACAAAATAATAGACAATTTAGCACGAACACAAATTATCCATTACGCATTTTCTGTATGCTTCCCAGCAAAGTTTTCAATTTTGTTAGTGCTTAAACTTGTAGATGATTTTAAAAAGATTTAGAAACATCTGAAATCAAAACTCTAGCATTCTCAATATATGCATCTAACAAAATACAAACACTAAGGTATTAAGGTTAAGAAACCTTCTTCTCTTTGATTTTAACACTCAGGCGGGTGTACCTTTCAGAATTGCTTCTCCAAAGATTTACAATAATGATCTATAGGCTTGACATAGATCATACATTTCAAGATATACAACAAATTTAAAATGAATGAATTAGTTGATTTGTTGATGGTGAACACATGCAAATTAAGCCAATACTAGTGCCATATCCTAGGGTATCAAAGTCAAAATTCTACATCAACAGAAAACTTATCAAAACAAATAGCCCAAAACTCAAATAAAGTGCCTTACACTCCAGTTTCCCAGTTGCTAACCCTGCTATCAAATTCATACATTGACAATAAATTCCTAGAGACCTCCCTTAAGATTTATTCTTCCCATGAAAGAAACTTAAGTTTAACCCCTATATCTACCTTGTAAACAATGCATTAAAGTGCCTAACAATTTAATACATAAAAGAATTCAAAAATCCATATGTGAAGACAACAAAATAAGAAAAGGAGTTCCAGTATATTGTATTGATGTATAAACTATATCAGTATATTCTTGACAGACAATTGTAGGACAAAATTTCAACTATCAAAACTTACTTTACAAAGTAATATTCACCACCCTTGCAAAAGAAGAAAACATGCTATAAATATCACTGGCTATCTTGGAATCCTCAAAGAAAGGATGCAAGAAGCTTTGGATAGCTAGGATAGTGACTTGCACTATAGACAAAAGTACAAAATGATGACAGAAAACTAGAAAAACATAAAGCAGTTTCCCAACAAATGGAAACTTTACAGCTGGCACCTCTTTTTGAGGATATTTAAGAGCAGTTTCTTGAAATTATTGCATGAATCATGACCACCAATACAGGCTAACTTACATAATTCTATGTAAGACAACCTATCTCCCTATTTTTAGGATCAAGTGCCACATGTGGTTCATTCTTCTTCCTCTGCTTCTAGCTCCTCGACAACATGCTTCTTCTTCTTTTGCTTTGTATTCTTATCCCATGCTACCACATCATCTTCTAAGGGCCAAATACACCCCTAAAAATATTATAACAACTTAACTTGTCTATCCCACCTGGACTTAGTGATGGCTTTAATATCTGCAACAAAGTTTACACAATCATTCTCATCCTTGAATAGGTTATCAATTATGTTGTTGCAATTGCTTATGTCTAAAGAACCATCATTGTCAAGGAAGGCCTCTTGTTTGATCATTATCTGGCCCATGCCTAACTTCCACTCATCCACACTTACTATACTTCCATCATCATTGTAGAGAGAGGGAAAATACTTTCTATAATCCTTATCAAACATGGCCAACTTAGCCTTCACCTGATTTGATTTTCCTTTGAAAAAGCTCAAGGTGGCATTCACTAATCTTATCTTCTCATCAACCTCGGTAACAACCTCAGGGAGGTCTATCTTGTGTGGCTACAATGCATCAAGTTTCTCAAATAATGAGTTCCTTCTTGACCATACACTATAAATTGGCTCTAAAGAAGCCACTGCCTCATTCACTTTCTCATTTATTTTATGCAACATGTTAACTGACTAATGGACTGAGTCCATTTTGTCCTTTATTTTCTCAAACCTATGTTGCACAACATTTGACATAATTTTTAAGGTTGCATCAAGCCTTACCTTTTCTAAATCCTCTAATGGCCTGTCAGAACTTTCTGCCATTGGTTGAGCTGCTATCTCAATCTGCAAAGTAGGAGGAACTACCTTTGAATCTTCTTCAAGCTTGGCCTTTAGATCACCTAGTTCATCGTCCATCTACCTGATCCTCATCAATTTCAAATCTCTATCCTTATCCACTTGCATTGAATTTTCAAACAACCGAGCATATATGTCTACCAACTGGGCTATCTTTGCTTCATTGACGTGGGTAGAATGTGTTACAACCTTAGACACTTCAAGATCAGTGGTATTCTAGACAGTCCAGATAATCTTATCTCCTTCCATTTTATCTTCAACACTCACCAGAGAATGCTTTTGAGTCCTAGGGGCAAGGGACCACATTGCAACAACCTAGGATTTAGAATCATAGCCACTTCCCCTTATCATGTCTCCAATGTGCACCTCATAAGATAGGCTACCCTCTGGCTACTTTCTAATTTGATCTATGATGAAAGCCAAATTCAAATCCCATCCAAGAGTAAAGAGCATCCCAATTGATTTCACCATTTCTTTGGCCTCATCAATAGTAATATTCTCCAAGCTAGGGTCATAAGAATTTAGAGCCCTCATGGCCTCCTCACTTGGTTCCATTCCCTCTGGTAGACCCTTAGCAACCTCCTATGATTTCTTCCAAATAAGGAGGTTCTTGAATTCATCACTTTTAATGAACTGCTCATCACTAAGGAGTTCCTCCTGATACAATTCTCTTTCATCTTCTCCTAGAAATAGAGGTAATTCCTCTTCCTCATTGCACACTACTTTCTTTCCCTCTCTTATATCCTTTCTCAACAAGTGATGATAGGTTCGGTCACCAAGTACTAGAGAGGAAGCTCTATGTATCATCTTTTTCTATTTCTTCTCCTTAGAAGGTTCACCCACCTCAATTTTATGTTTCTTCAATTGTGGCTTTGAGGTATTCCCTACTTCTGGTGGATCTTGAGTCAAGTCAATGATAGGTGAGTCCTTGGTTTGAGGTGGACTATCACCTTCCTGTGATTCATCAGTATATTCCTCACAATCTGAAGAGGAATATTCTTTTTTCACATCTAATTTCTCCTCAAGCATTCCTTCCATTTGACTAGATAGGGTGCCATAAATTCCAATCATTCTTTCCATCCTCCTCAAGTAAGGGAGATCAGGGGAAAACCCCTTAAAATCAATCTTGGCCTTTTTTAGTTGGGCCTCCAATATTAACAAATCAAAGTACTTGGTCAACCTCCTACCAGCTTCATCTTGATCCAAGATGTTCCTTATCACATCTTCCTTATCACAACCCTCATGTTCCCTTATTGTCCCAATGTTGGGAATCAATGTCATCCTGGAAGTTTTGATGAAATCCTCAGGATCAATATACCTGCAAGTACCAAAAATCATTTTGAAGTTGTTGAAACAACTACTGAGCTATGGTAATTCCTTCCTTCCAATCAGGAAACTACCTACCCGAAATTTCCTTGGCATGAAGGTTCCCTTTCTATGAGGTGCCAAATGCTCCTTATCAGTCTAGATCAACTACCAAATGAACTCTAACAGGGCAACCCTAGGAGGTAAAAAACCTTTGAAGCAGATGTGGGGGTTGGGGGAAACCATAAACCCTAATGATTGTGAAATTCTCTCCTAGGTAGAAATCACCCCAATTGTGATTCCCCTACCACTTATCTTCATACTACATGGGCCTTAAAAGCTACAAAACCTTGGCTTGCAACCTTACCACATTTGTCCCCAACAACCGTAGAATTGGAAAAACAAAGAAATTTTGGAAGATGCAAAAATCACACTCATTGGAAGTGTAATTCCATAGTCTCAACCAATACTGCACTAGATTAGGATGGCCCTTAAATGTGAGCCTAAGCTTCAACATCCTTGCATCGAAACTATTGACATTGAAAAATAAAATCAAATACATCAGGAGGGAGAAGTGCATGAACCTAATGGGCCTCTTATTTTCTTTAATAGCCATCAAAACCTCATGCATTCTATCGATTACATATTGGGTGTAATCATAATCAGTGTTAGCATGAGAATTTTGAATGTCCAGAATAATCATCAGCAAGTCAATAGGTAATTTTTCTTCATCTCCATCTATCCCAAGAACTCTACACAACCCATGACACAAAAACTTCATATAGAAGTTGAGGGATTTGAACTCATGTGGGGCATTCATGCTTGTAGGGAGAGGAGCTATGTACTTACCCTGCTTTGGGATGTGGCTAACCATTTGAATTTTTACCGATCCTACATGACTTGTGTACTTTTGCTTTTCTTTCTTCAAGTCTATCTTAGTAGAGGAGGAGGCAAAGAAATAAAAAGCCTTCATGAATGAACCCCTATCCAAGGAAACTAAGGAAGACTGGTCATCTTTCCTAATTGTCTTACTAATTGGGTCGTATAACCTAGCCAACTCAATGATTAAGTCTACATCTAAGAAAACATCTAGCATAATTAATTTTTCCATCCCCAAAGCCCAATCATTGCAAATAGGTATAGCTTTATGTCTATTATTGTAATAATAAGTAAAGATTGTGTAACTTGAACTAGAAGGAGTGAGAGGATCTCTACAATTCTCCATTATATCCTTGAAAGCCATACCAATAGCTTTCTTGTTCTAGTTGGACCTAGGAAGCAACTTGAGAAATTCATCTAAGTAATTGGGCTTCCCCTTCTCCTCACCACTTTGTTCTTTGGCCCTTCCACTGGATGATTCAATGCTCACCTTTGGTTGACTCATCTTAGAATATGAATGTTTCTCAACTCTGCAACTTCTTTTCACTTCTCACTTACTGCCTTTGCACTAACAATCACAACTATCTTCAGAAAACTTTGAGAATAGAAAGCAATGGAGTCTTGTCTATATATCATCAAGAATTGAATGCGTACAGTTGTCAAAATCATTACAAATCAAGCCTCGATCACTTCTGCATTCAATTCTACATATTACCAACTTCAAATCAAGGCTAGCTGTGACATGGATGTTGATAGGTTGATTTAAAAACTCAGAAATAAAGGGTAAAAGCAATGATCACTGTGTTTAGCTTTAAAACCCTTAATTACTGATAAAAATCCTCAGTTAATTCTGATTGGATGGCTTTTTACTTTTTTCCAACTCAGCAAAGTACTTTTCCATGTAGCAACAACTATCATCACTCTTTATTAATGAACACTTAACTAGATTTTATTTGGAGATCCAACAAACAAAGGCTCTCACGATCTCTAAAAGAAATGTTAATCCTGGGTTAAGATTGGAGATCTAGGGAACAAAGGCATCTCGTATTCTCTGAAAGAAATGCTTAACCATGGTCTCATTTGGAGATTGGCCGAACAACCTTAATCTCCCAATCGTTGAATACTTTTCATAGCTTGGGTTACATTTTGAGATTAAGCGTCAACCTTAGATCTTGAAAGCAATCGGTGGCTATCACTGAGTCGCTTAATCTTTTAACCTATTATCATTTAATTGTGAGATTCAGCAAATACATTATTCACTGAATCTCCCAAAGTTTGAAACATTAATCATTTTATTCCAAGATCAGGTGACCGAGGGAAATATACCTTTACCATTGCTTTGTTCTCTAAATCACTGAATAAATTAGGGCTTTACTAACTAATTATGAGACTGCATGAATGCATTATTTACTGAGTCACCAAATAATTTAGAAATTTTCCATCTTTTCCCTAGATCTAGTGACTAAAGAAAATTTCACCTTTTAATAAAATTTTCCAAATCACTTTTTCGAAGCCACCAAACTTAGTGAATAGGAGATAATGACTCAACAACTAAATCGTTGAATAACTTGTTGTAGGCCCCATTCATTATTATATTAAGACACCATTGTTGATCCCAAAGATGATCAACTTTCCTCACTGAGTCGCTAGCAAAATTAGAGCCTGACTCCCCAATTTAGCAATTAAGAGATAACCACCATGCCAATTCATTGAATATCAAGAGCAAACTACCAAAGATTAAGAGAATAGGAGATCACACAGTCACAAATTCACTGAAAGAAAGACTAATCGAGGCCAGAACTAGGAGATTTAGTGACCAAAGGAAAACTTAACAAGGGTCTAACATAGAGTTGCTGGTTCGCTAAAAGAAAGGGTAACATAGAACATTATTTTGCGATTCAGTGAACACTTAAGGAAAAGAACAATCACGTGCACAATTGAAAATCTTAACTGGCCAAAAAGGTAACACGAGAATATAAGAACTAGGGAAAACTCAAGAAATCCACAAACAATTAAACCTACCAAGGGCAAAAAAACCTAAGGCAAAGATTGACAAGCATAAGCATGACTGATTTTGAGAAATTTTAAATCCTAGACTAGACAAAGACATTTACAGAGACATAGAACAATGACCTAAAGAAAAATTCTTAGAAAACTAGAAATATACCCAACATGATGCTTGTTAATGAGCATATGTAAGGGGTATATGATTAGTTGTACATGACACCCAAGATATTTTTGTTTTAACATATTGATGAGACATGTTACTAAAAATGATTCCTATACAATGACTAGGTACAATGTATATATGTAGATGGATTTCTTTTTATATGAACTTAAAATAATCAATTTTAATGCAAGTACATAAGGAGAAAAGCCTAGAGTGGTGATTGTTTCACCATTATGATGGTTTATGGTCATTGAAACTATTGTGTTCTTATTTTGAGGTAATTTTGTTAGAAATAGGGAATACTGAGAGGGGGGGGTGAATAAGTATTCTAGAAAATTTTACCTTTTCCCAATTATGGATATAATAGATTATCTTGATACATGCATAACATAGTAAACTAAAGAATATGCATAACAGTAATGAAAATGAACTCATAACACATTATTTGTTCTTGAGGAAACCCTAGCCAAGGGAAAACCCTAGTGGGGATGGTACCCACAAAGATTCACTAATCAAAAGTATCATGTTAAGGATGTTGACCCTATTAGGAGCCTATTACATGCATATAGTGTCTTAGTCCTGATTAAGGGACTTTAGGCCTTGTTAGAAGCCTCAACCCTGCTAAGAGTTGGTAGTGCAAAATATGATTACTAGATGAGCCCACTGCCCAAACAAGTAATGTACAATGATTACTGATTACAAAATATGGAAAGATACTTAAACTTATGCTACTTTCTTGCTTTCAAAACTTCACAATAATATCTTTTCATTTTCTTTTCACTATTTCATACTTCTCTCTTTCATTTCATTACATCATTACATCTTTATACAAGTTATTAAGACTAATAACTCTTACAGTCAACTTGACAAAAACATTACCCAAAATACATTTTTACTCAAGGGTTAACATCTAGGATGTTGTCCCTTTATATTTTTAAGACATTATTTTGATAAACAAAATAATCCCTTAACTCTTTACCAATTTTGTCTTCATATTATGTCCTGTCAGCTTGACACTATCTCTGGTAAAACTATCATAACTTCTTCCGTACATGTTGTACTGACTTGCACTCTTAGGTGAGTCTTCTTTAGTCATCATAGTATCTATGTTCAAGTGTGCAAGCACTGAACTTACTCCACTCATCATCGCTAATCAAAACTGTCTCTGGGTACACTGAAAAAAACATTGTCTCACACTTAAACAATTTTGCTTTGCGCTCTGTCATACTTGCTCTTGTCATATGTGATCTTTATGTAGGTCATATGTTTCCATAATGAAAAAATATAATTATATAACTCAACCAAATTTCCAACAATCTCCCCCTTTGTCATTGGTGGCAACAGATAAGAAAATTGGCTAAGTCTTAATACTTCAAAAACTCAAAATTGTGGCCATAACAAAAAGTATATATTTATTGCCCTTATAAATCCATATATCTAATCTATATTCTTTACTCCCCCTAAGAATATACATCCTTATCATATATATCAATTTTCTACTAAATATCTCTCCCCCTTTGACAACAATGACAAAAAAAAGGTGCCAAAACTATGTACAAACAAAAATGTGTATACCTTGATTCAATATTGCTGAGCCAGTAGGCTTGCAACACAATCTGAAAAATTTATTTTGATGCTCTCTATCTCCTTCTCTCGTGCCTTCTTAATGGAATCTGCAACACTGATTAGTGCACACAATCCATAAGATGATATTTCACCGGCTTGAAGGTTTGCAAAACTAAACTTCTGAAAAGATGTCTTTGATGAAAGATATTCTTCCAACTATCCTTCAACAATACTTAACTTAATGGAAATATGCTCTCTTAGAAGAGAGAATATTTTCATTTTCTTGTCCTTGTCATCATATAGAATCCTTATTTCATCATTAATCTTGTTGATTCTCTTCTCAATGTCCAATATCTTCACATTGGGGCTGGCTAGAAGATTTCCTATGTCTGAATCTCTGCTTCTTTAGCCTTAATCTTCTGATACAAGATTCTTAGATTTTGTACACTGAATGTAAAAAAAATTTCCTCTATCCAAGTTCCTTCTCAAGTCTTTTATTCAAATATCCAGGCTGTTAATGTCATTCCTGATATTTTGACTTATGTCTAGAAGTAATTTGGCCTCATAGGCTGCTTGTGCCTTCACTTTAGCTATGTCTGATAAGTTAGTAAACTCATCATCAAATACATTCATAACTTTCTTAGCTCTTTCAAGTGGGTCTACCTCTACTATCTATGCAGTCACAATGCTTTGCAACTTCTCTATTAATTCCTTCAGTGATCCTTCAAGGCTTTTCACCTTCTTATTCTTCCCAATTATTTTGTTCAGAGATGTGATCAATTCCATCTGATCATCATCATCAACTTCTTTTCCAAAGCTTTCAAATATAGATCCAATCTATGATTTCTTCTTGACTAGGAGCTTCTACTTGTTTCTTTGTTTCCTTTTCTTCTTCAATCCTTGTATCTCTCTTCTCTTCTTTTCTAGCATTGTCCTGCTCTTCAAAAGCTGAATTGTCAACAATGTTTTCAAGATTCTTAAAAGGTTTATCATCACTACCTAAAGTGAACTTAGTTCCTTCCACATGCATTGACTCATCTTCAATGTTTATAGCTAGTGGAGAGGGAATCCTCTGATATTTAGCTTCCTTATCTTTCTTTGTTTCTCTTGATGCACTAGAGTGTCTTTCAACACTAGATGCCATTACTTTGACCATTGCTTGCTATGTTTCTCTATTGATCTCTTCATAATTTCCTCCCATAATCTGAATGGTTCTTTTCTTTGTTCTCAGATGGGTGATCAGCTCTTTTATGATCTCCTTGAAATGTTCTTCATCTTTAACATCACATAGTTTTCTTACAAGATTTTCTCTGATTTTATTATCTTCTTTTGTTGCTCTTTTCTTCCTATTCACTAATTTCTCAAACAAATCATCGGGTATCTTGCCCTAAATTGTGTCAAACTTCTTGTCTGATACTATCCTGTGTCTCTCAACTGCATTTTCAAGCTTCAATCTTTCTGAATAGTTGTAAAGGTCATAATACTTGTTCATCTTAGAAAAGTCTCCATCTTGTATGATTTGTTCATTCACTTTTTGAATCTTTGGTTTCCATGTTTTCTTTTTCACTAGGGTTTCATCATCATCTTTTATTTCTTCTATCTTCCTCTGTACTGGTGGTACTAATGTTTTATGCCTTTTGCCTAGTCCAGTAGCAATTTCTTTCACTCTTTTCCCTAGTGGAGTTGAAGATGATCTAGTAGATTTCCTAACTTCTTGTTCTTCTTTCTCTACTTTCACCTTATACTGCAAATTTCCAATTTCAACTGCTGATAAAGGTGGGACAGATAAAACTTCCTTTTTTCCTATGTGTCTGATGGCTACTGTTGTCTGCTTAGCAATTATAAATTCTTGTTATGTCATCCCTATGTCCTTCATAATATTCTTTATTGTACTTTCCACTCTCTTCTTAGACTATTTTTCTTCTAAGACTTTGTGGAGTTGAAGTTCTCCTCAAAAGTCCCAAATATGTTGCTATGTATGTCCAATTTTCTTTTAAGCAACCTATTCAAATACTCTTTTGTTTCAGTTTTAGAAATTTCATAGCCAAGAGGGTCTATGAATTCTACTCTAGGTTCTACTGCTTCAATTAATGTAAAGTCAGTATCAACCATGAAACATATCTCATTCTAATATTTTTCAACTAAAGACTGTGGAATCCTTGATCTACTTTTCATTAAATTCTAAAATATTTTAATTACCAATACTACACTCTCATTGACCTTGTCAATAAGATGTCTCATGTATACTTTGTTAATCCTTTCCATTTTGGTTTCACCGTCATTCCAATCATCACAAATAGTGTAAGGGAATCTTCTTAACAAATGCAAAAACGTATAAGTGATCAATGATGAGAATCTAAACTAAGAGCTCTTAGTCTTCTTTATCGTTTCCAAGTTCTCAAACAACTAAATTCTCAAAATTTCACACATGTCAACTTGAACTTTGTCAACACACATTAAGTAAGCTACATGTATCGTTCTTGCTGCCATGTTGTCTTCTCTTGAGTTTGCACAAAACTTAGTTGTAAGGATCTTGCACAAATACCTAACATCATCCTCTTGTATCTTGCTAATCACTATACCTCTACCATTGTAAGATGGTTTTGTGATGTCTAATTCTATTTTTCTCATGTTCTTCTCATTCAATGGTATGACTCTAGTTTTAGATAAACCGGTTACTTCATGAATTAAGTCAGATGTGATATCTATCACTCTGTCATCTAACCAAAACTTTCCATTGTGAATTCTGCTCAGGATTATCTTAGTACATTCTTCATCATCAAAATCATATTGTAAGGAATACTTTATGATTTCATTATCTTTCAAGTGTTCAAACCCTACTCTCAATGACATATCTTGATTGTAAAGCTTTTCATATTCTTTGGTAAAGTTACTATCACTGAGGGTTTCAAGTTTGCATCCCAAATAACTTCTACCATTCTCTAAGTGTAGAACTCTATTTGGTACATATGATAAAGCTAATTTAGGGTCTTCCTCCAAGGGTTCTATTGGTTCCCTTTTGACCTTAGGTCTATTATTATCTCTTAAATTATGAATCAATGAAACATCCATGACTTCTAAAAATTCTTTAACTAATTTATAGATCTGCTTAGTAAAATACCTCAATTCTGCAATTTAGGGCTTGCATAGATTCGGCACAAAAATCCTTCACCAAATCCTTGAAAACTGCTTTCAATTACTTCTCTTTGATCTCCTTAGCACTTGTATTCACCTTAATGATCAAATAATACCAATCATAACCTTTTAACCTTTCAATCTCACAAAAATCTGACATCACATTCAATTCCTTTGCCGCTTCTTTCCAAAAAGTTGTTTCTGCTTACCTGCAAAACTTAAAACTTCTTCTGATCTCGTATAACACAATATTATCCTATGCGCTCTTAACCATAGCATCAATACATCATATACTACCTTTCATTAACTGTGCAAGACTCAATTCATCCTATACTACTTTCTATAATATCCTAAGTTCCTATTCTACTATATTTTTCATGAATTAAGTACTTTGAGATGGGTTAGGTAGAGATTCACTCTTACCATTTGATACTTCACCTTTCTGATTACCTTCATTTCTGAATATGCTTCCTTGATCTATGGCTTTAACAAACTTCACTTCTTCTGAATTACTACAACATCCTCTTTGACTATTACTTGCATTTTCATTTCTCCTTGCATGACTTCTAGGGTTAGGGTTTCTCATATTATTCATCCTATAAAACCTTGTTGTATGACCCATCATGTTACATATCTGACAAACTATTCCATTGTTTCCATATCTTGGTCCTGACTAGTTGATTTGTGATCTGCAATTTCTGGCAATGTGTCCAACTTTGTTGCATCTATAACATACTATTCTATTTCTCCTGTTCATATCTTCAGTAGGTCTCCTATCTGCATGGTTAGTATTTATAAACATTCTACTACTATTATTACTCTCAATAAATGTAGGTTTTCTAAATTCAATACCTCTATGTCCAAAACCATGCCAATTATAAAAATAACCATTAAGAGGTTTAAATTGCTTACATGTACAATCTTTCTTCATATGACCAAAAGTATTACAAACAAAGCATCTACCTTTAAATTATTTTTGCGTACCTTTAGGTGACTCTTCTTGTTTAGGTGGTTCTTCTTCATTAGGTGTATCTTTAGATTTGTCAATTTCATCAAAAAAAATTTCATCTATACTTTCAGATTTGGTTCCTTGCTTTTTTCATTTACTTTAGATGATTTAAATCCAAGACCAATTTTATCATAGAATAGTTTTTGATAAGACACTTGTTCATCAATATTCTCACTAGTTGAATATAGTCTCTCAAGTTGCTGCTTGGATTGAGTCAATTCACCTTTCACAATTGCATTGTACTTCTCAAGTTCAGCATACTGCAATTTGGTTTTCTCAAGTTCAAATGTCACTTTACAAGTTTAGATTTTAGATCTTCATTATCAAGCTTCAGGTTTTCACTCTCAGATTTCAGACTTGCTTCATTATTGCTATTTCCATCTTTCAGACTTAACTTCAAATTTTCTATCTTTAATTCATGTTTAAGGATCTCATTTTCTTTTTCTAGGTTATCATCACAATCTTTAATTTGAATTATAGATTCCTTTTCTAATTTCAAATCTTCCAACTTGTTTTTCAGTTTCTCAATGAGGTACTTTGCATCATCATATTTTCCTTTCAGAGTGTCTCTTTCTTCAGTAAGCATATCAATTTGTTCAAGAGCTTCTTCAAGATTCTTCTGTAGTTGATCCACATCCATAAAGACCTTACTCAAGCCACTAGGATTTCATTGAATGATTATTTTCCAAGTAACTAGGCTCTAATACCAATTGTTAGAAATAGGGAATACTGAGAGGGGGTGGTGAATTAGTATTCTACAAACTTTTACTTTTGCCCAATTATGGATATAACAGATTATCTTGATACATGCATAACATAGTAAACTAAAGAATATGCATAACAGTAAAGCAAATGAACTCATAACATATTATTTGTTCTCGAGGAAACCCTAGCCAAGGGAAAACCCCGGTGGGGATTGTACCCACAAAGATTCACTAATCAAAAGTATCATGTTAAGGATGTTGACCCTGTTAGGAGCCTATTACATGCATATAGTGTCTCAGTCCTGATTAAGGGACTTTAGGCCTTGTTAGAAGCCTCAATCCTGCTAAGAGTTGGTAGTGCAAAATATGATTACTAGAAGAGCCCACTGCCCAAACAAGTAATGTAAAATGATTACTAATTACAAAATATGGAAAGGTATTTAATCTTATGCTTCTTGCTTGCTTTCACAACTTTGCACTAATATATTTTCTCTTGCTTTTCACTATTTCACACTTCTCTCTTTCATTTCATTACATCATTACATCTTTATACAAGTTATTAAGACTAATAACTTTGATGCAGGAGCATCTTGCATCACAAAAATAAAAGGGGGCATAGAGGAGAGAGGAAGTGACAAAGAAAAAAGAGAGAGAAAAAAAAGAAGAGAAAAAAAAGAAAAAAGTTATTTCCATTTTCCAAGGTGCATAGGTGGAATAAAAGGAATAAAAAAATAAATTAAAAAATAAATCATTTCATTTATCAAGGTGTGTAGGTGGCATTTTAGAAATTTGTAGAAAGTTCTTGCATTTAATATTTGTAGCTAGGTAGTTACAACTTTCTATTTTCTTATTGGCCCACAAAGGCAATATAATTTTGTAATTGGACCACATGGTGGTGCTAAATATTAATTGGGTGGGTATTTAATATTTGTATCAAAGTAGTTGCATCTATCTTTTATCCCATATTGGTTGTGTTGTAATATCTTGGGTGGTAAATGCCTATATAAAGAAGCCATATGAGCATTCATAAGAAAGCTCTCACATTGTAAGTTCTCAAGTTGTAGGATCTCCTATTAGAGAAGAAATGCTCAAGTTGTAGAATCTCCTATTGGGGAAGAAGCTCTCAAGTTGAAGCTCTTGAATTGTAAGCTCTTGGATTATAAGCTTTGAGGATGTCAGATCTCTCAAGTTGTAATGATTTTTAAGTATTAATGTATGCTTTGTAAAGTATTTTATTTTTTCTTTGTTTCCATGTTGTTATGTTTTTTGTTATGAGTTGGTAAGGGTGGTGTGGCCCTTCATCAGTGGTATCAGAGTGGTTGTGCCCTTCATCAATGGTATCAAAGCAGGAGTTCCTGAGTGTGTAAATAGATCGCCGACTATGAGGCAATTTGCACTAGGACTGTGAGTTAGGGTTGTGTGTAGACAGATCACCGAATGTGAGGCAATTTGCACTAGGACTTTAGGTTGGGTGAAGTTTTCCTTAAGAGCACATGAGTATGGAGAAGAGAAAGAAGAAGATGACTTTTGTGATTGGATGGATTCTTAGAATTCCTAGACTTGAGAAAATTAGAGAGAGATATCAAGAAGAGATAAGAGTTGCAATAATGGATTTGAAGAAGCAAGTGGCTGAATTAGAAACGGAGCTTAAAAAGAGAAGAGTGATTCAAAGAGATGATGATAATTCCTTGGATGCAAGAAATATGGAAGATAAAATGGAGTATCATGCAAGTGGTACAAAAGAAGAGGTAGAGCATGAAGATGCAAAGATTCATGAACCTAAAGATGATGAAGATGATTTATTAATAAAAATTGCAGTAGTTGAGGAAGAGTGGAATGTCTTGGTTGGAGGTCAAAGGAAAGAAGCAGTTACATGCATTGTTGAAGGCACAAAAGAAGAAAACAAAGATTAAGATTTGAAAGAGGTAAATTTTTACGAATTATGGGATGCTAACTTTGAGATGGATTTGAAAGATAATGATGATGGTTTATATGAGGACTTTGCAAGTGATGTTTGGTATGCAATAGAAGATTTGTATGGTATTATGGAGTTTGTTACAGGTGCATTAGATCCTACAAGATTGGAGGAGAATGAGAGTTACAGATGGATGGAGTTGATTGTAGAGGAGTATTGTCGACAGCATATACTTGTGCTAACTAGGTGTTGGAAGAGAAGAAAATATATATATATATTAGCAGTGGCTATTTCATTTTGTGAATCCATATCCACAAAATTTTTCCTAACATGGGTGTCTGATGCAGGAGTATTTTGCATCACAAAAATAAAAGGGGGCATAGAGGAGAGAGGAAGTGACCAAAAAAAAAACAGAGAGAGAGAGAGAGAGAGAGAAAAGAAGAGAAAAAAAAAGAAGTTATTTCTATTTTCCAAGGTGCATAGGTGGAATAAAAGAAATAAATTAATTAATTAAAAAATTAAAAAATAAATCATTTCATTTATCAAGGTGTGTAGGTGGCATTTTAGAAATTTGTAGAAAGTTCTTGCATTTAATATTTGTAGCTAGGTAGTTACAACTTTCTATTTTCTTATTGGCCCACAAAGGCAATGTAATTTTCTAATTGGACCACATGGTGGTGCTAAATATTAATTGGGTGGGTATTTAATATTTGTATCAAGGTAGTTGCATCTATCTTTTATCCCATATTGGTTGTGTTGTAATATCTTGGGTGGTAAATGCCTATATAAAGAAGGCATATGAGCATTCATAAGCAAGCTCTCACATTGTAAGTTCTCAAGTTGTAGGATCTCCTATTAGAGAAGAAGTGCTCAAGTTGTAGAATCTCCTATTGGGGAAGAAGCTCTCAAGTTGAAGCTCTTGAATTGTAAACTCTTGAATTATAAGCTTTGAGGATGTAAGATCTCTCAAGTTGTAATGATTTTTAAGTATTAATGTATGCTTTGTAAACCATTTTATTTTCTCTTTGTCTCCATCTTGTTATGTTTTTTGTTATGAGTTGGTAAGGGTGGTGAGGCCTTTCATCAAACTCTTACAGTCGGCTTGACAAAAGCATTACACAAAATACATATTTACTCAAGGGTTAACATCTAGTATGTCATCCCTTTATATTTTTAAGACATTATTTTGATAAACAAAATAATCCCTTAACTCTTTACCAATTATGTCTTCATATTCTGTCCTATCAGCTTGACATTGTCTCTGGTAAAACTATCATAACTTCTTCCGTAAAAGTTGTACTGACTTGTACTCTTAGGTGAGTCTTCTATAGTCATCATAGTATCTATGTTCAAGTGTGCAAGCACTAAACTTACTCCAATCATCATCGCTAATCAAAACTATCTCTGGGTATTTTAGAAAAAATATTGTCTCACACTTAGACAATTTTTCTTTGTGCTCTGTCATACTTGCTCTCTGTCATATGCGATCTTTATGTAGATAATATGTTTCCACAATGACAACATCTAAGTATCTAACTCAGCCAAATTTCCAACAAATTTGAAACCACTTGTATGGGGTTTGTAGTAATCGAAAACCACTTGAGTGCAAATTTTGTGGTGATCTTAAAACCACTTTTTGTAAGGTTTGTGTTTAGTCAAAACTACTTGAGTGCATATTTTGTGGTGAGCTTGAAACTAATTTAGAATTATATCCATTAGGGGTAAGTCATGAAAATCGAAAGTGATTGTGACAAGGGGAAATAATATGAATAATACTATTTGTCAAGTGATTGTAAATGGGTACCTAACAAGGGTTTAGCTTAGGACCCATCATTTATAGATTAGGGGGAATATCTAAGATGATTTGATAAGTAATTTATGGGCGATATTAGATGAGGTAAATTAATTATCACAACCAACTATTATTTGTGAACATAGACCAAGTGAAGCTTCTAGACATTCATGAACTTCATGTGCAATTTTCTCAACACCATCCATCATTAATTCCACAACCAACTCTAAACATTAGTCTTATATAATTTAATATGTATTTATCTATAAATTATATTAATGAAATTGTAATCTCAGAGCTCATTCATATGACATTCTCCTTTGTATACTAGTTCTCAATTGAAATAATTAGCAAAGTAAAACATATAAGAACCTATACATTATTTTTAATACTTAAATTGGTAGTTCTTGTATAATGCTTTAACTAGAAACCTACTATTTTTTGCAACCTATTACATACTTTTGGTTCCAATAGACTAATTTTGATTATATTGTCACCATTTGAAAACAATTTTTTTTGTAACGATACTTATTGGAAATACATCCTATTACCTCCATGTATCTATACATGGGATTGACATTTATGAATTGTAAATTCAAAGCATATTCCTTTTTTGGTTGCACTCTATTACAAGATACTCATGGAAGTTGCCATGGTATCTAGAAGCTGGAAGCATCAATTTATTCCTTTTGAAATTATTATTCTTGTGATATTTATAACTGGGTTTTATCCATGTTATTTAAACTAAAATATATTTTAATCGAGAGCATGTATGAAACATTGTACTCTAATTTTTTAAGCATATAGGGGATGAAAATTGTATCATCCTAAAAAGTTAGCACCTATAATTGGAGGATTTAGGACCTATTAGACCCTATTTTGGTGATTTTGAGGTCCAAATGTCCATTATTCTTGATCCCAACAATTTGTGTTTTCTCTCTCCACGTCCTATTACATCCCTCGATATCCTGACAAAATTTGAGGTCATTTTAGCTAGAACAAATTGGCCTCTTCATTTGTTCTCAGAAATAAGTTGAATGGAAGACTTGTACCTGGGAACAAGTCAACTAGCTGAATTGTTGCTAGGAACAAGTCAACTAGTTGACTTATTCCTAGGTTTTGGAGCCTGGAATTGGCCTAGGACCTCATGCCAAGATTTTCTTCCAAGGCCTAGATCTATGGTTGGCCTTGAATTAATTTGAATCCCAAAATGAGTATAAAATGAGACCCTCTCCTCTCATTTTGACATGACATCCTTATAGAAGCAATATATAAACTCAAACTTAAGCATTCAAGTTTGCAATTGAGGATTTGGATTCAAGATTTGAAGGCAAGTTGGTCTAATCTAGGATCTCCAAGTCTCATTTTCTTCAAGATCCATTCTAGCAAAGGTAATCTTCTCTCATTGATGCAACTTTCTCTCCCATGATGGCTAAGTAGAGGAATTCACAAGCAAGAAAGAAGATCCATACATCCATTCTTCTCCTCTCTCGTTTACCATTAAGGTTATTAAGTATATCAACATTCAAGATCTAAGAGTGGAAATCATAGATCCATGCATTTGTGAGGGCATCCTTGATTCTACTATTCATTCCAAGATAAACACATACATGCTCATGGATTTGAGTGGTTTATAAATTTGTTCATGAGGCTTTTTCATGCAAGGTGAATCTAACATTTATCTTGTTTACATAACTTTCCTTTATACAATTTCAATTTTATTTCAAGGTTGATTCTTATATAGGGGTTTGACCAAGGAAAACACCTTTCCACAACCTTTTTCCCTTCTTTTTTGTGCATTGGAATCGATTATAGAGTTGCCAATTCAGATCTGGAAGGTACAAACACAGGTGCAAATATTAAGAAATTTTTATAACATTTAGAGCAGTTGAGAATAAGTCGACCTATTGACTTGTACATAGAATCTTGATTTGTTCCCACACTTTTTGAATGAAATTTGTATAGAAGATAGCTTACAAGTCCTAGAAACCCAAATCTAAAGTTACCAAAAAATTTGACTTTCTAGCGATATTATTGGAAAAATGGTCAGTGCTCCCCTTCGGATTCACGACATGGTTTAACTGCCTCTTGTGAATTATAGAAGTCATGTTATTGTATCAGGTGTTAATAGGTCAATCTTTTAGCACAACGAGAAACCCAACTTGTAACAAGTGGTATTAGAGCTTGGTCACAAGTTTGAATCACCTTGGGTAACACTTAGGGGGAGATTGTTGGAAAAATGGTTAGCAGTCCCCTCGAGAGTCGTGACATAGTTTAACCACCTCCTGTGAATTCTATAAGTTGTGTTATTATATCAAGTGTTAATAGGTTGATCTTTTAGCACAACAATGAACGTGACTTCTAGAAAGGGGTGGGTCACCGACATGAATTAAAAGACATATGTTTTTACTAAGGGGTATGTGCACCAAAATGGTGAACTGAAAAGTGGCTACTCACCCAAAAAAATAATAATAAATTTTAAAAATATGTATGTGTTATGGCTCGGAAAAAGCCAACAAAAAATCATACATGTTATATAAATTCAAACCACATATGTGTTATTTGAAATAAAACTACATAAAAGAAACCATATACTCATTTTAATGCATATACACTATGTTAAATAAGAAAAACATGCCCACACTCATGTTAATAAAAGCTAGATGAAATAATGTTGCATCTCTCTCTCTCTCTCTCTCTCTCTCTCTCTCTAATATCTAGACCTATATTTCTACCTATCCCTATATCTACTTGTCTACATATCTCTCATTTCCTTCTCT
This sequence comes from Chamaecyparis obtusa, assembly GCA_027943335.1. Classification (NCBI taxonomy): domain Eukaryota; kingdom Viridiplantae; phylum Streptophyta; class Pinopsida; order Cupressales; family Cupressaceae; genus Chamaecyparis; species Chamaecyparis obtusa. Next base: position 408,156 of record BSBK01000241.1, on the reverse strand, counting down.
CCTCTCTTTGTCATTCTATCTCTACTTATATATATCATCCATCTCCCTCCTTCCCTACCTACACCTATTTCTTTACATAAATCTCTCTCTCTCTCTCTTCCATCTATACGAAGGGAAGGAGAAAGGGAGAGGGGAGACAATAGAGATTTAGATAAGTGGAGAGACAAGTGTATGTGTGATAGAGATCGGAGAGAAGTGACATAGAGAGTAGTGAAGAAGGAAGAATTGAGGGATAGAAATGTATATAAAAACATGTAGACTGAGATGGATAGTGATGAAGGGTGCTCCCCTTGATACCACAAACACATAACAAAAACAGAGAAACAACAACAATATGCAAGAACATAAAATTGGCTTCTTATTATCTCCACAAATGTGGAATTACAAACTTTCAGAATTACAATATGCAAAGCCACATGGGCATTCCCTTACAATATTTTGTAGGACAAAGCCTCGAATCAATACCTAGATCTACTACCCAGAACTACCTAGACAACACTATGGGCCTTCTTTATATAGGCAATTTCCACTGCCCAAGAAGGTTCCAGAAATTTAGCCCTTAAGACTGACTATACATAGAATAATTTTATTTTCACAATTTTTACAATAAGGTCAGCTCAAAAGAAATACAAAATATGATTTTAGATAACCCAACTTTCGAAGGCCATAACTTCCTAACCATAGCTCCATTTTTCTATTGTAACCACTTTTCAGAAATGCCATGACAAGATCTACAACACCTGACACACACTAGCGCTAGTCTGTCGGGGGTCGATCGCGATCCAGAGCCTCTAAGGCCTTCAAAATTCACCTGAAACATTTAGTACCTAAAAACCTCAATAACTTCACCAATACTGATGATGTGGCAATGAAACTCAACTGGCAAGCTTAAATGACTAGGATGAACCTCCAATTGTGAAATCAAAACATTCTGAGATCATATGACCAACTTACTAAAAATAGTAAGTTTCCATAAATAGCAGCTCTGCACAAGATAGCCCTTATTGAAAAGCAAACAAAAATATTTTTGGGTGATGCAAGATTGCTCTTACACCCAGGATGCTCCTGCATCAGACACCCGGGGTAATTTGAGAAGTGACCTTGTCACGACTCAGGTGTGTAGAGGAAAACCAAGATGGTTAACCTCCTCCTTTGCTAACCATGATGAATCTTCAATAGGTCATCCTTTCCATTTGACCAAATATTCTTCATATGTCTTTTTCCTTGTGCTTCTGCCAACACGACTATCCAGTATGTCTTCAATCTCCTTGATATCAGAACTGGTTGCTAGAATACTCCACTATGCTGCTATAACCTCATCTTCAACACCTCCTTTATGATACTCTATCAGATCTAAAACATTAAATACTAGTGAAATATTCAACTCAATAGGAAACTCAACCTTATATGCATTTCTTGAATCATGCTTCTTCAGTATCATACATGGCCCAAACTTCTTCATTTTCAACTTGTTATATGTACCAACTGGAAATCTTTCCTTCCACAAATGAACCATGACTTCATCTCCAACCTAAAATTCCTTATGCCTCCTTTTCTCATTTGCCTTAGCCTTATACTACGCATTCATCTTGGTAATGTGCTTCCTCACCTCCTCATGGATGTTCTTCAAATGTTCTGCAAAATCATCAGCTTCAACACTACTTATTTCTCCTTTATTTATCTTTCTCAACTCAGATGCATTTCTTGGACTACTCCCATATACAATCTGGAATGGTGATTTACCAGTGCTCCTGTTGATAGAATTATTGTATGCAAATTTTGCCTGTGGTAAAATCAAATCCCATCCTATCGGCTTATCTCCAACCAAACATCTCAGCAAATTTCCCAAACTCCTATTCACCACCTCTGTCTATCCATCAGTCTGTGGATGATGTGATGAACTGAACTTTAAATTTGTCTTCAACTTCTTCCACAATGTACGCCAAAAATATCCAACAAACTTAGTGTCCCTATCTGAAACTATACTCTTTGGCAAACCATGTAGTCTCACCACTTCTCTGAAAAATAATTCCACTACATGAATAGCATCATTGGTCTTTTTGCAGGGAACAAAATGTGTCATCTTTGAAAATCTGTCAACTACCACAAAAATTGAATCATGTCCCCACTATCTCCTTGGTAAGCCAAAAATAAAGTCCATACTGATATCCTCCCAAGGCTTCTCTGGTACAGGTAATAGCTGATACAACCCTGTATTTTGCTTCACTCCTTTTGCCATCTGACATACTCTACAACTCTGTACAAACTTTTTCACATCTTGCTGCAACTATGGCCAATAATAATTTTCACTAACCAAAGCAAGGGTTTTATCATGACCAAAATGTCTAGCCAATCCTCCGCTATGCTTCTCGTTGATGAGATTCTCCCTCATAGAACTTCTTGGAATGCACAACTGACTCCCTCTAAATAGCATATCATCCTGAATGATGAAATCCAGCCACTTTGTTCTGTCTAGAGTAATAGGTTCTTTACAAGATTTCCAAGCTTCACCAAAATTAGGATCCTCTGAATATAAATTCTTGAGTTCCTTGAACCCAACCACCTCAATCTGCATTTCTGTCAGCAATAGTTTCCTTCTGCTAAGAGCATCTACAACCCTGTTAGACTTCCCACTCCTGTGTTTCAAAATGAATGTATAACTCTTCAAAAACTCAACCCATTTCAAATGCCTTTGATTCAACTTTTCTTGACTATTCAAATATTGCAAAGCTTGATGATCAGTATACAAAAAAAACTCCTTAGGAAGAAGATAGTGTCTCCACTTCTTCAATGCTTGAACTATAGCATAAAATTCCTGATCATAAATAGAATATTTTCTCTTGGCATCATTCAACTTCTCACTAAAATAAGCAATAGGTTTACCTTCTTGGCTCATAACAGATCCTATTGTAGTACCACTACCATCACAGTCTACTTGAAACACCTTATTAAAATCTAGGATTTCTAAAATAGGTTGTTCTGTAACTTTTTGTTTCAACAGTTTAAAACTCTTATCTACCCCATTAGTCCACTTGAACTCTTTTCTATCCCCTCTCATTGTTTCAGTCAAGGGTCCACAAATACTGCTAAAATTTCTAATAAACTTTCTGTAAAAGCTAGCCAAACCATGAAAAGACCTTACCATAGTTGCAATCCTTGGAGTAGGCCATTCAAGGATAGCCTGTACCTTCTCTGGGTCCATTTTTAGACCTTCTATTGAAACTACAAATCCCAAATACACTAACTCTTTCTTCACAAAACTGCACTTTTTCAAATTAATCAATAATTTCTCATCTCTTAACTTCTTAAACACCATATTAATATGCATTATATGCTCTTCCAATGTCTTACTAAATATCAAAATATCATCTAGGTACACAATGACAAACTTACCCAAAAATTCTTTCAGAACCTCATTCATGAGCCGCATGAAAGTGCTCGGTACATTGGTTAGCCCAAAGGGCATGACTAACCACTCATATAGTTTGTCCTTTGTCTTGAAGGAAATCTTCCATTCATCTCCTTCTCTGATCCAAATCTGGTGATATCTACTCTTCAGATCTATCTTTGAAAAATACACAGCTCCTCTCAAACAATCCATAATATCATCCATTCGTGACAATGAAAACCTATACTTGATTATGATCTTGTTTATTGCTTTGGAATCTATACACATCCTCCATTCTCCATTCTTCTTTGGTGCTAATATTGTTGGTACAGCACATGGACTCAGGCTCTCCCGAATCAATCCCTTCTATAACAACTCATGTACTTGTCTATTCAACTCTTCACTTTCTGTAGGTGTCATTTTGTGTGCTGCCTTGTTTCACAAACTGGCTCCTAGAATCAAATCCATCTGATGACTGATCTTCCTTACCGGTCATAATCCATCAGGTACATTATCAGATACAATATCCTGAAACTCATTCAACAAATCTGCAACCTCTACAGGTACATCCTCTACTTCCTCTTTACTAGCTTTTGGAATTTAAAAAAAACACACATGCTCATGCCTCATACCATCTAGGAATTTTCTTCCATCAACAAAATTTATTCTCGCATTACCACATACCTTTTCTTCGGTCTCCTTCAATGGCTTTAGCTTATGTCAGACTCCATCCTTTGTCAGGGAATAAGTATTCACATGACCATCATGTACAGTACATCTGTCAAACTACCACGGCCTATCCAACAACATGTGACATGCATCCATAGGTATGATATCACATAGTACCTCATCATGGTACCCACCAATCTTGAACTTTACTAGGCACTATTCACTGACCATGACCTTGTGGTCATCTTGCACCCAGGCAATCCGATATGGATGTGGGTGTTTCTGTCTCTTGAGCTTCAACTTTGTCACCATCTTTTCTGACACCAAATTGTCAGTGCTTCCACTATCAATAATCACATCACAACATTTACCCTCACACTTGCATCTAGTGTGAAACAGGCTCCTCCTTTGTTTAGGTTCATTCTCACCACTCAACAAGACTCTTCTGTTAATCAATGTTTCTCCTCTTTCAAAATCTTTAGAATTTGATGATCTGGGATCTTCATCTACATGTGCAACTCTGGCCTGGCCTTCATTCCTCCTATCTATACTTCATTGGTGTTGAGGACATTCAAATGCCCTATGACCTTCTTCTCCACAGTGAAAACATGTTCCACGGAAGCCTCCTCTTCCTGAACCTTGTCCTCTTCCTCTTCCTCTCTAATCTCTATTGTTCTGATCTTGGAAACAATTGAAATTGTTTCCTGTCTAATTTTGATTGCTACTGGCCTCATCCTTCTTTTTCGGATCTTCATTTCAGCCTCCATATGACCGTCCACTAGATCATCCACCACGACCTATTCCATTTTGTTTGCTCTCGAACTTCTTGTTCATCTTTTCCTCTACTTTTAGGGCAAACTGGTATGCCTCTTCAATACTATTCATTCGAACTAGATTCAGCTCCTCCTAAATGCTTGGCCTCAACCCATTAAGGTAACAAGCAACTTTCTCCTTATCATCTTTTGCATCACCTGTTCTGATGAGGATTCGATAGAACTCTTCTGTATACTCCTAAATAGATCATCCTACTTGTTTCAAACTTTGCATTTTCTTCAGTAGGTCAAGCTCATAATCAACAAGGATGAACTGTCGCTTCAATTTATCCACCATCTGATCCCATCTTGTGATTTTATCTTTCCCTCTTCTATTTCGCTCCAATTGAATCTCTTGCCACCAAATCTTCACATGACCTTTCAGTCTGGTCTTCGCAAATTTGACCCTATCAAGATCCTCAATATCTTCATACTCAAAATATTCTTCACATTCATTGATCCAATCAATCAACTCCTCTAGGTTAAGATTCCTAGAAAATGTCAAAACCTCAATCTTAGGTCTTTTCCCGATCTTGGAAATGGCCCAAAAAAGTCTTTCTTCCTTTGGGTTCACAACTTTGACTTCTCCTTCTTGATCTTCTTCTTCAGCTTCATCCTTGCTTTCGTCTCTTACGTTAAGATTCATTCCTCTGTGAATCTCTTCTTGCAATGCTCGCACTTGTCTTTGGAGTGCTCTAACCTCAAGTGTTACAACACCAGCTCTTCCACCACGTTCCCTTCGTGGAGGCATTTTCGCGATGCACACTGAAACCCTAACCACAGTCCTGGTGCAAACTGCCTCACAGTCGATGATCTATTTACACAAAAACCCTAACCCATAGTTTTGGTGCAAACTGCCTCACAATCGGCAATCTATTTACACACTCAGGAAGTCCTACTTTGATACCACTTGATGAAGGGTGCTCCCCTTAATACCACAAACACATAGAAGAAACAGAGAAACAACAACAATATGCAAGAACAGAAAACTGGCTTCTTATTATCTCCACAAATGTGGAATTACAAACTTTTAGAATTACAATATGCAAAGCCACATGGGCATTCCCTTACAATATTCTGTAGGACAAAGCCTCGAATCAATACCCAGAACTGCCTAGACAACACTACAGGCCTTCTTTATATAGGCAATTTCCACCACCCGAGAAAGTTGCAGAAATTTAGCCCTTAAGACTGACTATACATAGAATTATTTTATTTTCACAATTTTTACAATAGGGTCGGCTCAAAAGAAATACAAAATATGATTTTAGGTAACCCAACTTCTGGAGGCCATAACTTTCTAACCATAGCTCCATTTTTCTATTGTAACCACTTTTCAGAAATGCCATGACAAGATCTACAACGCTTGACATGCGCTAGCACTAGACAGTTGGGGGTCAATCGTGATTCGGAGCCTCTAAGGCCTTCAAAATTGACCTGAAAGATTTTGTACCCAAAACCTTCAATAACTTCACTAATACTGATGATGTGGCAATGAAACTCAACTGGCAGGTTGAAATGACTAGGATGAACCTCCAACTATGAAATCAAAACATTTTGAGATCATATGATGAACTTACTAAAAATAGTAAGTTTCCATAAATAGCAGCTCTGCACAAGTAGCCCTTATTGAAAAGTGAACAGAAATATTTTTGGGTGATGCAAGATTGCTCTTACACCCAGAATGCTCTTGCATCAGATAGGCACATAGATATGTGTGTGTGCGCACATGTGTGTGCATGCACACAAATGTCTGTGCACAGATATATGTGCACATGTGTGTATGTAGGCATGTTTTTGCACGCACACATACACATACATATGTATGTACATGTACATGTACCAAGTGAATTTTAAATATTCAGAAAACCTCATAAATATTTGAACAAATATTTAGTTGTTCCTAAAAAATAGTGAAATTATTTTAAATGAATGTTTAGTCATTACTAAAAAATAGGGCAATGCTTTTATCACATAAAACTAAGTCCATCCCATGTTAATCTAGTACTTTTTTGAACCCAAAAGAAACTTCAACAAATGGGAAAGTAAGACACTCGTGTGTTTCTAATGACAAGAGGTATGCCACGTGACAAATGTGTTGGCGATTTGCTAGTAAGCCAGTGTTGACTGTATGTTTATCATTGATGACAACATATGGTAAGTAGCATGCATGGAAGACTTATACAGTAAGTTTTAAGTATGTGAAGCATGGACATGTTATCAACATGATATCATGGGCGCAGAGGTTAACTATTAGTATAGATAGTTATATAGCAGCTTGTGTCAGTAGTGTTCCTTATAGAGTTACAGGCAGTGTTCTATGAATGATTGTCTGTATAGTTATCATGGAGCCTTGCACACTTGGATATGTGATGAAGACATGTTAGTAATATTTCAGTCATGGACGTAGAGTCTAATGATCAGTAGAAGTGAAGTTATGAAGTCGTTATTCACCAGTTGCAATTTCCTATGTTTATATAGAAGAGCCGACAGAGAATTTATTAGTACATGAGTTGTGCCTATCATTTCGGTATGTGCCCTTGGATTAGTGATCAGAGAAGAGTTATTAATGTTTGGTTAATAGTGCATGATGTAATTCAGCTTAAGGATAAAGTTTCAATTACTTTGGTAGAGCTGACAGCGTGCAGCATGCGTCTACATTTATTATTATTAGACAGGTCCCAGAATGTGTTGCATGCTTAGTAGAGCCAACAGAATTATTGATGGAGTATGTTATGATTTCTCTAATATGATTTCAAGGTGGTTCTAATAGGCTAACTTGATTATATCATTTAGAGGAAAGATATTTATAGGCAATCATTTGTGATTTCTAGAGTGCAGTTCAGAGTTGATTGTGAAGAGCAGAGGAGAGGGTACAAAGTGTTGAGCCATCAATAGAAGGTGTTTGTGACCAAGTAAAGTATTTGTGCTATACATTAGAACTAATCTAGACAACAGGTCAAAGTGCAGTTCACCAAGATCCAGATATAGTGTGTATCTATTATTCAGAAGGTTGTAGCCTTCACCCATTTGAGCAATGTGCTCTCGGACAGTGTGTCCTCACCCCTAATAGGGTTAATTATAAAAGACTCCTAATAGGGTCTAACCCTTGACAAGGTCTACTGTACTAAATATATTGTAAAGAAACTGCTAACAGGGTTGAGGATCTTCTAGTAAGGTTCATAAAACACTAGTACATAATATTAGTGGGTGTTAATTCCCATCGGGGTGTTTACCCATTTGGGTTTTCCCATAACCAAAATATTTGTGTTGTGTTCAAGTTTTCTTTCATTGTGTTTATGCTTATGTTTAAGTATACTTAATTGGATAAAGAATTGAATCTTGTAGATAACCAATTCACCCCCCACCCCCCCTCTCAATTATTCCTAACAATTGGTATCAGAGCCAAGTGCCCTAGAGAGAAAGTTTAATAGCTTGAGATTGATTAGATGACATTCTTTAGAAAAGACAGTCCTAATTTTGATGGAGAGAATTATCTTGATTGGAAGAACAAGATGATGACACATTTTTAGTGCATTGCTTTTGAATTTTTTGAAGTAGCTATCAAAGAAGTTTAGATCACTTCTCTAGCAAATCTTGCAAAGGAAGATGCTACTGGTAAGCAGAAGGATTTATTCCATCAGAATGCAATAGCCATAGAAGCTCTTATTAGCGCCCTTTCTGATAGTGAGTTCTTAGAGATAAAGAAAGTAGACACAGCCTACAAGATATGGAAGCACCTAGAAGACATGTTTGAAGGAGATAAAAAAAACAAAGGATGTACGCAGAAAAACATGGAAGAAAAGATACAATGCATTAGAGATGCTACCTAAAGAAAACATCAGAGCTTACAATCAAATGATCAATGAAGCAGTTGCTAGAATCAGGAACAATGGTGGAGAGATCTTAGAGGAAGACATTATGGATAAATTGATGACTACTCTCACTCTAGAATATGAGAACAATATTAACATCCTTGATGATACCATGCAGCTTACATCAAATTTCAAGAGAGAGACCTTGATCAGCAAAATCTTAGCTTTTGAGATTTCAAGATTAAAGACAGAACCTAAAAGTGAGACAGCCTTCAAAGCAACAATCCATGGTAAGAAATTTGCAAACACTTCTGATAATTTTGATGATGATGATGAAGAGAAAACACTAGATGATTTCATTGCTATGATTTCCAAAAGAGAAAAGAAAGGAAAAGGAAAATATGAAGGTCAATTGCCATTTAAATAGTTTTCATTTAAATGTTGGAGATGGAGTTTCCGATGATGATTTAGCTGAAGAAGAAATTGGATTCATTGCTATTATAGAGAAAATGAATAATAAGATAGATCATGAACATAAGAAAGAGGAACAAGAGCTAGCATTGATTTCACAAGCTGATATAAGGATAGACTGAATTATAGATAGTGGTTGTTCACATCACATGACAGGTGATAAAGACAGATTTGTTCAGCTGGACAAATACAATGGTGGCATGGTTAGATTTGGAGATAACACTCCTAAACCTATCATTGGTAGAGGAGCTATCACATTGGATAGAAAGAACAAAACTGATGATGTTCTCTATGTAGATGGTTTGAAATGTAACCTTCTTAGTGTTCGGTAGTTACTTGAAAAAGGTTATCAGTTGGAGTTCAAAGACAAAAAATGCATCATTAACAACAAGGATGGTGTTATGATTGCATCAGGTTCAAAGACTAAAGGTATGTTGGAGATTTGCTAGTAGGCCAGAACTGACTATATGTTTGTCATTGATGACAACATATGGAAAGTAGCATGTGAGGAAGCCTTATGCAATAAGCCTTCAGATATAAAGTATGGACATGATATCAGCATGATATCATGGGCGCAAAGGTTAACTATTAGTAAAGACAGTGTTATAGCAAACTGATGTCAGTAGTGTTCTTGACAGAGTAACAAGTAGTGTTCTATGTGTAGTTGTCCATATAGTGATCATGAAGTCATGTGCTCTAAGATTTATGTTGAGGACATGTTAGTGATGTTTTAGTTATGGATGCATAGTCTAATGTTGGATGCAAGTGAAGTTATGCGGTCGCTAGTCGCCAGTTGCAGTTTCCTGTGTTTGTTCAGGAAAGCCGACAGAGATTTTATTGGTTCATGAGTTGCACCTATATTGAGGGTATGCGCCCTTGGAGTTAAGCTTAGAGATAATTTTTTGATGTTTAGCTAAGAGCGCATAAGTTAACTCAGCTTGGAGAGAAATTTAGAGTTGTTTTGGTAGATCTGACAGTGTGTAGCGTGCACCTACAATTATCTTATATGAACAGGTCCCACAATGTGTTGTACCCATAGGAGAGCCAACAAGATGATTATAGAAGGTTTTTATGATGTCTCTAATATGATTTTAAGGTGGTTATAACAAGCTAACCTAATTGTATGATTTAGAGAAAGATATTTACAACTAGTCATTTTTTATTGCTACAGTATGGCTCGGAGTTGATTAAGCAGAGCAGAGCAGAGTGTGCAAAGTGTGGAGCCACCATGAGAAGGTCAATGTGACCAAGTAGAGTGTGTGTGCTATACATTGGAACTGATCCAGACAAGAAGGTCTAAGCGCAGTTCACCAAGATCGAGATATAGTGTATATCTATCATTCAGAAGGTTGTAGCCTTCTGCCCTTTGAGCAATGAGCTCTTGGATAGTGCATCCTCTCCACTCACAGGGACAATTATAAAAGACTCCTAACAAGGTCTGACCCTTAACCAGGTCTACTGTACTTACTACATTGTAAAGCTACTCCTAACAAGGTAAAGGATCTTCTAGCAAGAATCATTATACACTAGTACAGAATATTAGTGGCTGTCAATTCCCATCGGGGTTTTTACCTATTTGGATTTCCCCATAACCAAAACATTATGTTGTGTTCAAGTGTTTTTTCAATGTGTTTTTTCTTTATGTTTAAGTATACTTAATTGGATAAATAATTTAAACTTGTAGATAACTAATTCACCCCCCCCCCCCCATCTCAGTTATCTCTTAGGACTATTCCTAACAATTGGTATCAGAGCCATGTGCCTCAAAAAAAATTTTAACAGCTTGAGGTTGATTAGATGGCATACTTCAGAAAAGAAAGTGCTAAGTTTGATGGAGAAAATTATCTTGATTGGAAAAACAAGATGGTGACCCATTTGCAGTGTATTGCTTTTGAAGTTTTTAATGTTACTATCAAAGAAGCAAGGATTCCTACTCTAGAAGATCTTGGAAAGGATGATGCTACTAACAGACAAAAGGAGTTATTTCATCAGATTTCTATAGCCAAAGAAGCCCTTATCAACACCCTATCTGACAATGAGTTTTCAGAAATAAAGAAGGTGGACACCGCCCATAAAATATGGAAGCACCTAGAAGATACATTTAAAGGAGACAAGCAAGCAAAGGATGTGCGTAGAAAGACTTGGAAGAAGAAGTCTAATACATTAGAAATGATGCCTGAAGAAAATATCAAAGCTTATAATCAAAGAATAAATGAAGCAATTGCTGGAATAAGGAACAATGGTGGAGAAATTTCACAAGAGGACATCATGGACAAGTTGATGACCACTCTCATGTCTGAATATGAAAGCAAGATCAACATCCTTGATGAGACCATGCAATTGACATCTAACTTCAAGAGGGAGACCTTAATTAGGAAAATCTCAGCTTTTGAGATTTCAAGATTGAAGACAGAACCTAAGAGTGAGATAGCCTTCAAAGAAATGGTTCATGGTAAGAAATCTACAAACACTTGTGATAATTTTGATAATGATGATGAATAAAAAACATTAGATGATTTTATTTCTATGATTGCTAAAAGAAAAGAAAGGAAAAGGAAAATATGAAGGTCAATTGCCTTTCAAGTGCTTTTCATGTAACAAGATAGGTCACTTGGCATCTAAGTGTCCTACTAGAGCTAGGAAGTTCAAAAGGGATTACATGCCTAAGTACTCCAAGGAATGTTACTTTGCTGGAGATGGAATCTTAGATGATGAATTGGGTGATAAAGGAAGATTTGTTCATCTAGAAAAATACAATGGTGGGATGGTTAGATTTGGAGATAACACTCCTAAACTGATAGTTGGTAGAGGAGCCATCACTTTGGATGGAAACAACAGTACTGATGATGTTCTATATGTTGATGGTTTGAAACATAACCTTCTAAGTGTTGGACAATTACTTGGAAAAGGGTATCAGTTGGAGTTCAAAAATGAAAAATGCATCCTTAACAACAAGGATGGTGTTATGATTGCATCAGGCTCAAATACAAGAGGTAATGTTTTTCAACTAAAGTTGTTTTGTTGCTAAAGTTGATGATAGTTGGTTGTGGCATAAAAGACTATGTCATATCAATTTTGATAACATAGTAAAGATAAGCAATGTTAAGGCTATAAGAGATCTACCTAGCATAGAAAAGCTAGTTGATACTATATGCAGGGAATGTGTGATGGGAAAGCATGTGAGGAATTCATTTAGGAGCAAGAACAATTTAGCAGAAAACAAGTTGGATCTGATCCATACAGACCTATGTGGACCAACTCAAACAAGATCATACTATGGTGAAAGGTATTTCATTTTATTTGTTGATGATTATACTAGGATGATGTGGGTTGCATTCTTGAAAGATAATTCAAAAGCATTTGATAATTTCAAAATATTCAAAGCTAAGGTTGAGAATGAATCTGGATTAAAGATAAAATGTTTGAGATCGGATAGAGGAGGAGAATTCACCTCTAATAGATTTTATGAGTACTGCAAAGAACATGGCATAAAGAGACAATTAAGTGCACCTAGAACACCTCAGTAGAATGGAATTGTAGAAAGAAGGAATAGGATCATTCTAGATATAGCGTGCACCATTATGATAGAAGGAAAAGTTGCCCACACCTATTGGAGAGATGCAATCAATATAGCAGTCTACACAATCAATAGAATTCAACTAAGGCCAGGCACTGACAAAACACCTTATGAGCTATGGTTTGGTAATGTTCCCATAGTAAAATACTTCAGAATCTTTAGAAGCAAGTGCTACATCAAGAGGGATGAAGCAATAGGAAATTTTGATGCAAGAAGTGATGAAGGTATTTTCCTTGGTTACTCTACTAAAAGTAAAGCTTATAGATGTTTTAATTTAAGATAGAAAAGATCATTGAAAGTGCTAATGTGAAGATAAATGAAAAGTTTATGATTCAAGAAAAATATCATGATTACTCACCCATGATTGAGGAAGAACCTAGACCCTCTACTAGTGAGACAGTAATTGAAGAAATGTTTGATAGCATTGATGTGTTATTCAATGACCCTGAGACAAGTGAGGAAGAAACTCCTAAGGCTAATGAGTCAACAACAGCTAAAGCTCCAAAGTTTACATCTAGAAACCATTCTAAGAAAGATATCATTGGAGATTAGAGCGCAAAAGTTATAACAAGATCACAAGCAAAGAAATCAGCTAATGATGATGTGGTATGTTTACTATCTCAGATTGAGCCCTTAAGTGTTGAAGATGCTTGTAATGATTTAGATTGACATAATGCTATGAAAGAAGAACTTGATCAGATTATTAAGAATGACACTTGGGAACTGGTCCGAAGACCTAGTGATAAAAATGTAATTGGAACAAAGTGGATATTCAGAAACAAAATGAATGAAGATGGTAAAGTAGTGAGAAACAAAGCTAGACTAGTATGTAAAGGATATGTACAAAGAGAAGGCATTGACTATTCAGATACATTTGCACCTATGAGAAAATTAGAAGCTATTAAGTTGTTTTTAGTTTATGCTACAATCAAAAACTTCAAAGTATATCAGATGGATGTCAAGTCAGCATTCTTGAATGGAGATCTAAAAGAAGAAGTATACATTGAGCAGCCAAAAGGATTCACCCTATCAGATAGACCTGATATGGTATGCAGATTAAAGAAGGCCCTCTATGGACTTAAGAAAGCCCCTAGAGCATGGTATGAAAGGCTAGATGGATATCTAACAAAAATTGGATTCAAGAAAGGAGTAGCAAATTGTAATCTATTCATTAGAGAGACTTCTAAAGGACTACTACTTGTAGCCATATTTGTTGATGACATTATCTTTGGAGGTAATGACAAACTAAGTGAAGAATTTGCCAAAGAAATGCAAAATGAATTTGAGATGAGCATGATTGGTCATATCAAATACTTTTTGGGATTAAATGTGCAAAAGACAGAGAAAGGTATTTTCATTAATTAGTCAAAATATTAAAGAAATTCAAGATGGATGATTGCAAGCCAGTAGGGACTCCTATGATTACTAGATGCAAGCTTAAAAAAGAAGATGACTCACCAGCAGTTGATATAACATTGTACAAATCTATGATTGGTAAACTCATATATCTTACTCAAAAAAGACTTGATATTTCCAATGTAGTTGGCATAGTCAGAAGATTTGCAGTAGAAACTAAGCAAAGTCACCTCATGGAAGTAAAGAGGATATTCAGATACTTGCAAGGCACTATAAATTATGGTCTATGGTATCCTAATTCAAAAAATGTTGAGCTTCATGTGTACACTGATGCAGATTGGGTAGGATGTGTTGATGATAGAAAGAGTACTTTAGGTGTAGTGTTTCTTGGTGATAGACTTGTCACTTGGACAAGCAAGAAACAAAATTGTATTTCTCAATCAACAGTAGAAGCGGAGTATGTTGCAGCAACTCTAAATTGTTCTACAATTGTTTGGATCAAGTAGATGGTAAGAGATTTTGGAATTCAGATTGATTATCCCATTGTTATTTACTATGATAACACTAGCACTATCAATATGTCAAAGAACCCTATGATGCATGCAAAGACAAAGCACATTGAAATTAAGTATCACTTCCTAAGAGAGAAAGTGGTAGAGAAAGAAGTCAAGATGGACTATGTGAGTACCAAAGATCAGTTGGCAGATATATTCACAAAGCCCTTGCCTAAGGATACCTTTGAGTATCTCAGGGAGAAGTTGGGAGTAATTCCCTTCCCTAATTATGCTTAAAAGTAAGAAGGGATGACATCAATCCCCAGGGACTGGTGGAAGGTTGACTACTCTACCTTAGGAGTAGTATCAGTGCTTAAAATGAATGGCACCCTTTTTCGTTGATGTCAAAGGGGGAGTAGTATTTAGAATCATGAAAAATAGGAGTAATGTACTTAGGGGGAGCAATATTCAGTTGTGATAGCAGTTTAGTTCAGGAAATGAAGAATGTTGGAATATATTGCAATAGATGGAGGTTTCATATTTGGGTGAGTTTTGAAGAGGAAATGGAGAATGTTATGAAAGAATTATTCATTTGGGTTGATGGTGGTTTTTCATTCCACATGTTTCCATCAATGCCAAAGGGGGGGATTGTTGCAGATTTTCCAGTAGGCCAGAACTGACTGTATGTTTGTCATTGATGACAACATATGGAAAGTAGCATGCGAGGAAGCCTTATGTAGTAAGCCTTTATTATATGAAGTATGGACATGATATCAGCATGATATCATGGGTGAAAAGGTTAACTATTAGTACAGACAGTGTTACAACAAGCTAGTGTCAGCAGTGTTCCTGACAGAGTAACAAGCAATGTTCTGTGTGTAGTTTTTGTTAGGAATGAATGTTGGATGTTGGCAGTCATTCTATAGCAGTTGTTGTTGTATTCATGATTATGATTGTCATTGATGTCAACACAGTGATATTCTGGAGACTAGCAGAGAAGCAGACAGTGTTTTGATTAGCGCACATGGGATATTGCAGTTGGTGATATACGATGTTGAGGTTATACTCTTTGATATGTTATATGTCTATGGTTAAGAGCCCAGATAGTAATTTATTGATTCATGAAAGTTATGAGCATTTTGGTAAAAGCAGTATTCAGGTAGAGTTCATGAGTAGCGGTTTGTGGAAATCAGATGATATCTCCTAATCGGGATGGAATCTAGTTTTGCATAGTTAAAGAGAAGTTTTAGACACATTGATGGTGGCATGGTTCATAGTGCAAACTTTGAGGTCACGCGAGTGAAGATTTATTGCATGTGGAAGCTGATAGTTTTGAGTAATTTTGATGTAACGTGTAGAATCTTTTATTTTGTAATTGGATGCCGACTCATTTGTAATTATTTGAGTGTGGTATAAAGGAAGGAATGTTTTTTCCTTATTATATAGAGTGGTAATGTAAAAGAATTGTGAGCATGGTTTGGTTTCATGCGAATGTAAGCATGAGGTGAAGAAAAGAGCCTATGAAGTTGTGAAAGAGAAACTGTGAAGGAAGACATGCGAAGTACAGAGATCTGATGTAGTAGTGAGTGCAGTTTGGTATAGTGAGGAGGTAACATATTTCATATTATTCTGCTAAATAATATTAAGGTTATTTGGATAGTGTGTTCAGTGATCTTATCCTAAAGCTATTTGGGCAGTGGGTCCTTCTGTCTTCCATAACTCTTAACAGGGTTAGAATCTATTAACAAGGATTCAAAATCTCCTAACAAGGATTTATATGTACTGAATGTATTTCATAAGACTCCTAACAAAGTCCATCCTTTCACAAGGAATATTCATATTAGTGCATCTTTTGTGGGCATCATTCCCACCGGAGTTTACTCTTTGATCAAGAGGTTCCCTAGTCAACATATCTCATGTTATTGTATCATTGTGTATGAATATCTTTCTATGGTTGGTAATTACATTGCTTACATGGTTAAATGTTGTTGAAGTTGATAAAGGTTAGGATTATCTGATAACTAATTCACCCCCCTCCTCTCAGTTATCTTGGTGTACTTTACTTTCTAACAATTGGTATCAGAGCAGCAGGTCCTTGAAAGGAAAGTTTAACAACTTAAGGAGATCCATGGTGAATTTCAGGAAAGAAAGTCCTAAGTTTGATGGAGTAAATTTTGATAGCTGGAAGGAAAAGATGAAGACACATCTACTATGTTTAGGACTAGGCTATTGGTTGATTACAAAGAATGATAGGACTATAATTGAAGAATACAGTCTTGAAACAAGTTCTAAAGATGAGGTAGATCTATTCATGTGTAACATACTTGCAAGAGAAGCACTTTTGATAGCACTTCCAGAGAATGAATACAATCAAGTAAAATGTTTTAAGAAATCTAATGAAATTTGGAAATCTTTACACTCTACTTTTCAAGGTGATGAACATGCAAAAAGAGCTAGATTACATAATTGGATATGTGCATTTGAGGATATTAGAATGATGGAAGATGAATCTATTAGAAGCTATATTGGTAGAAAGTCAGAAATTGTTGCAGGAATAAAATCTTATGGAGGATCAAAGACAGAGAATGAGGTGATATGGAAACTTTTGAGGACATTGACTCCTATATTTAATCAGACAACATAGATGATTGAACAAGTTATACCTTGTACTACAAACTTTACAAGAGAGACTCTTCTTGGAAGATTGGAAGTAGCAAAGATGAACCTGAGGTTATCAGGAGACCTACCTATAATGGAGACAACATTCAGTGCTCTTAGTATTCATCCTACTTTGTCAAGAAGTACCAGTGTAAGTGGAGATTATGCCAGTAGCATCAAATCTAGAAATAAAGAAGATAAGAAGATTGAAGAAGGTATTGCCTTGCTTGTGAAACGAGAACCAGATGGTAAGAAAATTTTTAAATGTTGGACTTGTCAAGAATATGGTCATTTTTCATCTAAATGTCCTAAAAGAGTTAAGAAGTATAGAAATAATTTCAAGCCTAGAAGATCTAAGGAATGTTATTATGCTAATGATGAAGATCTTGAAGCTAGTATAGAAAGAACCTTGAGTGAAAGTGATACTGAGAATAATGATGAGATAGGATTTGTAGCAATTAAAGAAGAGAATCTTGAAACTGATGTTAAGGAAGAAAAAGCCTTAGTTTCCCAAGTTGAAAAGAAAGTTGATTGGATTATAGATAGTGGTTGTTCACATCATATGACTGGAAATATGAAGTTCATAAAGTTTCACAATTATGATGGAGGAGTTGTTAGACTTGATAACAATGCACCTTCTTTGATTAAAGGTATAGGATCTATTACTCTTGGTGGAAAGACTAACATTGATGATGTTTACTTTTTTTATGGATTGAAACATAATCTTTTGAGTGTTGGACAGTTAGTGGATAAGGGATATCAAGTTTGGTTTACTGAGAAAACTTGTGTGATAAAGGATGAAGATGGAAATCTGATTGGAACTAGATCTAGAACCAGAGGTAATGTATTTCGGTTGAATCCTACTAAGATGACATGCTTGATTACTAAAATTGATGATAGTTGGTTATGGCATAGAAATTTTTGTCATATAAACTTTGATAACATTGTGAAAGTGACTACTACACTTGCAATAAGGGATTTGCCTAAAATTATGAAGCCTACTAACATGATTTGCAAACAATGTGTGATGGCTAAGAAAAAGAGAAGTTCATTTCCTAGTAAAAAGTTCACATTGGCAAAAAAGTTGGAGATTGTTCATACAGACTTGAGCAGTCCTACTAGGACTAGAGGATTCTATGGAGAAAGGTATTTTATGATTCTTGTTGATGATTTTACAAGAATGATGTGGATTGCATTTCTGAAAGAAAAATCTGAAGCATTTGATAAGTTTAAGGTCATTAAGAATAAAGTTGAGAATGAATCTAGAATGAAGATTAAATGTTTGAGATCAGATAGAGGTGGAGAATTTACTTCTAGAGAGTTTAACACTTTTTGTGAAGTGAATGGTATTAAGAGATAGTTTTCAGCCCCTAGAAAACCTAAACAAAATGGTATTGCAGAAAGAAGAAACAAGTCAGTAATTGAAGTAGCAAGAGCTATGTTGTTTGAGAATGATTTGGTGAAGACATTTTGGAGAGAACTAGTGAATACAGCAGTATATACAATGAACAGAGTAAAAATCAGAGCAGACACAGACAAGAAACCTTATGAATTATGGTTTGGACATGCACCCTCAGTTAAGTATTTTAGAATTTTTGGAAGCAAATGTTATATAAAGAGAGATGATGATATTGGAAAGTTTGACCCTAGAAGTGATGAAGGAATTTTTCTTGGATATTCTTTGAAGAGAAAAGCATATAGATGTTACAATAAGAGAACTTAAACTATTGTTGAGAGCACAAATGTTAAATTTGATGAGAAGTTTAAAATTCAGGAAAGAATGCTTGATTATGGATCTGATGAAGAAGCTCATCCTCAGCCTAATATTGAATCTACTGAATTATTCTGTGAGACTGACAGTGAATTGTTGAATGAGAATCATACTACAAAAGAAACTAGAGAAGAAACCAGAGAAGAATCTAGAGAAGAATCTACAGTTGAAGCAAGATCTATGACTATGACACCGAACAGGTATCTATCTAGATATCATCCTATTGAGAAAGTTATTGGAAGTTTGGATAGAGGAGTTGTTACTAGAAATAAGGTACATTTATGTTTGATTTCTCAAATTGAACCTAAATCTACTAATGAAGCTTGTGAAGATGAACATTGGATTAATGCTATGAAGGAAGAACTAGATCAAATTGAAAAGAACAAGACATGGGAATTGGTCCCTAGAGCTAAAGACAAGAATGTAATTGGAACTAAATGGGTATTCAGAAACAAGATGAATGAACAAGGAGAAGTAGTAAGAAACAAAGCAAGATTAGTATGTAAGGGATACTCACAGCAAGAAGGAATTGACTATGAAGAAACTTTTGCACCTGTAGCAAGACTTGAAGCAGTAAGAATGTTTTTGGCTTATGTAGCTTTTAAGAAATTCAAAGTGTATAAGATGGATGTGAAGTCTACATTTTTGAATGGTGAATTGGAAGAAGAAGTCTACATTGAGTAGCCTGAAGGTTTTCCTTTGACTCAAGAAGGAGATATGGTATGTAAACTAAAGAAAGCATTATATGGACTAAAGCAAGCACCTAGAACTTGGTATGCTAGATTGGATAAGTATTTGTTGAAATTGGGATTTACTAAAGGAACAGCAGATAGTAATCTGTACACAAAAGAAATTGAAAATGGATTGTTAGTTATAGTTATTTTTGTTGATGACATTATTTTTAGAGGAGAAGATGAAGCTAGTGACAAATTTTCTAACGAAATGAAAATTGAATTTGAAATGAGCATGATTGGTGAGATGAAATATTTTTTTGGATTACAGATAACACAGAACAATGATGGTATCTTTGTTAGTCAGACAAAGTACTTGAATGATTTGCTGAAAAGATTTGGAATGGAGAATTGTAAACCAGTTGGAACACCTATGGTTATAGGACACAAACTATCGAGCAAAGATGAAACACCAGCAGTTGAACAAAAGAAATACAAATCCATGATTGGAGGATTGCGGTACTTAACACACACTAGACCGGATATAGCACATTCAATTGGAATGGTAGCAAGATTTCAAGATGAACCTAAAGAGTCACATTATGCAGTAGTAAAGAGGATACTGAGATATTTAAGAGGCACAATTGATTATGGATTATGGTATGAAAAATTTGATGATTTTACCCTATGCGCATATACAGATGTTGATTGGGGAGGTAGTGTTGATGATAAGAAAAGCACCAATGGTGGAGCCTTTTTTCTTGGAGGAAGATTAGTTTCCTAGTTTAGCAAGAAGTAGAATTGTATTTCACAAAGTACAGCAGAAGCAGAATATGTAGCAGTAGCAAACAATTGTAATTAGATAATTTGGATGAAGTAGATGCTGAAGGATATTGGAATTAAGTTTTTTGAGCTTTTTGTCATACATTGTGACAACACCAGCACAGTCAATATGTCTAAGAATCCTGTATTGCATTCTAAGACTAAGCATATAGAGATCAAGTATCATGTTGTAAGAGAGAAAGTTGCTGAAAAAAAAGTCAGGTTGGAGTACATAAACACAAAGGAGCAGATAGCAGACATATTTACAAAGCCTTTGCCTAAGGATACATTTGAGTATCTAAGAGGTATGCTTGGGGTTATGCTCCAGCCTACTTTAGAGTAAATTATGCAATTGGTTGCATCTGTCCTATGGTATATGAGCCCTATCTTTTTCTGGATTGCATGTTGGTACTTTCTCTATGGGGGAGTATGTGTATCTGAACTAAGTCATGAGGACTCTTGTGAATGTATTTTCTAAACAGTGTCTTTTGACATTGAGTTGTTGACATAGTGATGAAATTTTTGTCATTGATGTCAATGGGGGAGAAGTGTACATGAAAAACCCTTTGTACCATCTATTTAAGAGAACTAAATAGGAAAATGAAGCAACATTTGATTGATGAAGAAGACTTGAAGAATTTTTAGAGCATCAGAGTAGCAGTGTTGCAGTATTGGATTTTTGGAACATTGGATGTTTTTCATCTATGTTGCCATCAATGCCAATGGGGGAGATTGTTAGGAATGAATGTTGGATATTGGCAGTCATTCTGTAGCAGTTGTTGTTGCATTCATGACTATGATTGTCATTGATGTCAACACATTGATATTTAGGAGACTAGCAGAAAAGTAGACAATGTTTTGATTAGCGCACGTGGGATATTATAGTTAGTGATATGTGATGTTGATGTTATACTCTTTGATATGTTATATGTCTATGGTTAAGAGTGCAGATATTAATTCATTGATTCATGAAAGTTATGAGCATTTTGGTAAAAGCAGTATTCAGGCAGTGTTCCTAAGTAGCGGTTTGTGGAAATTGGATGATATCTCCTAATCGGGATGGAATCTAGTTTTGCATAGTTAAAGGGAAGTTTTAGACACATTGATGGTGACATGGTTCATAGCACAAACTTTGAGGTCACATGAGTGAAGAGTTATTGCATGGGGAAGCTGACAGTTTTGAGTAATTTTTATGTAACGTGTAGAATCTTTTATTTTGTAATTGGATGCTGACTCATTTGTAATTATTTGAGTGTGGTATAAAGGAAGGAATTTTTTTTCCTTATTATATAGAGTGGTAATGTAAAAGAAGTGTGAGCATGGTTTGGTTTCATGCGAATGTAAGCATGAGGTGAAGAAAAGAGCCTATGAAGTTGTGAAAGAGAAATTGTGAAGGAAGACATGCGAAGTACAGAGATTTGGAATTGAGATCTGATGTAGCAGTGAGTGTGGTTTTTCATAGTGAGGAGGTAACATATTTCATATTATTCTACTAAATAATATTAAGGTTATTTGGACAATGTGTTCAGTGATCTTACCCTGAAGCTACTTGGGCAGTGGGTCCTTCTATCTTCCATAACTCTTAACAGGGTTAGAATCTTTTAACAGGGATTCAAAATCTCCTAACAGGGATTTATATGTACTGAATGTATTTCATAAGACTCCTAACAGAGTCCATCCTTTCATAAGGAATATTCATATTAGTGCATCTTTTGTGGGCATCATTCCCACCGGGGTTTACTCTTTGATCAAGAGGTTCCCTAGTCAGCATATCTTGTTTTATTGTGTCATTGTGTATGAATATCTTTCTATGGTTGGTAATTACATTGCTTACATGGTTAAATGTTGTTGAAGTTGATAAAGGTTATGATTATCTGATAACTAATTCACCCCCCCCCCCCTCTCAGTTATCTTGGTGGACTTTACTTTCCAACAGTTGTCCGTACAATGATCATGAAGTCATGCACCCTAAGATTTATGTTGAGGACATGTTAGTGATGTCTCAGTTATGGATGCATAGTATAATGTTTGACACAAGTGAAGTTATGCCGTCGCTAGTCGCCAGTTGCAGTTTCCTATGTTTGTTCAGGAAATCTGATAGAGATTTTATTGGTTCATGATTTGCACCTATCTTGAGGGTATGCACCCTTGGATTTAAGCTTAGAGATGAGTTCTTGATGTTTGGCTAAGAGCACATAAGTTAATTCAGCTTCAAGAGAAAGTTAGAGTTGTTTTGGTAGAGTCGATAGTGTGTAGCGTGCGCCTACAATTATCTTATATGAATAGGTCCCAAAATGTGTTGCACCCATAGTAGAGCTGACAAGATGATTATAGAAGGTTGTTATGATGTCTCTAATATGATTATAAGGTGGTTCTAATAAGCTGGCCTGATTGTATCTTTTAGAGGAAGATATTTATAGGCAGTCATTTATGATTGCTAGAATGTGGCTCAAAGTTGATCAAGCAGAGCTGTGCAGAGTGTGTGAAGTGTGGAGCCATAATGAGAAGGTCAATGTGACCAAGTAGAGTGTGTGTGCTATACATTGGAACTGATCCAGACAAGCATGTCTAAGCATAGTTCACCAATATCCAAATATAGTGTATATCTATCATTCAGAAGGTTGTATCCTTCTGCCCTTTGAGCAGTAAGCTCTTGGACAGTGCATCCTCTCCCCTAATAGGGACAATTATAAAAGACTCCTAACAGGGTTTGACCCTTAACCAATTCTACTATACTTACTACATTGTAAAGGTACTCCTAATAGGGTAAAGCATCTTCTAGCAAGGATCATTATACACTAGTACAAAATATTAGTGGGTGTCAATTCCCACTGGGGTTTTTACCTATTTGGGTTTCCCCATAACCAAAACATTGTGTTGTGTTCAAGTGTTCTTTCAATGTGTTTTTTCTTTATGTTTAAGTATACTTAATTGGGTAAAGAATTGAAAATTGTAGATAACTGATTCACCCCCCCCCCCCCCCCTCTCAGTTATCTCTTGGGACTATTCCTAACAAGGTAATGTTTTCCTACTCAATTCATAAGCATGTTGTTTTGTTGCTAAAATTGATGACTATTGGTTGTGGCATAAAAGACTATGTCATATCAATTTTGATAACATAGAAAAGATAAGAAATGTAAAGGCAGTAAGAGATCTACCTAGCATAGCAAAGCCAGTTGATACTATATGCAGGGAATGTGTGATGGGAAAGCATGTGAGAAACTCATTCAGGAGCAAGCACAATTCAACAGAGAACAAGTTGGATTTGATTCATACAAACCTATGTGGTCCAACTCAAACAAGATCATACTATGGTGAAAGGTATTTCATTTTTTTTTTTGATGAATATACTAGAATGATGTGGGTTGCATTTTTGAAAGGCAATTCAGAAGCATTTGAGAAGCTCAAAATATTCAAAGATAAGGTTGAGAATGAATCTAGGCTAAAGATAAAATGTTTGAGATTGGATAGAGGAGGAGAATTCACCTCTGACAGTTTCTATGAGTACTGTGAAGAACATGGCATCAAGAGGTAGTTGAGTGCACCTAGAACCCCTTAGCAGAATGGAATTGCAGAGAGAAGGAATAGGATCATCCTTGATACAACGTGCACCATCATGATTGAAGGAAAAGTTGCACACACCTATTGGAGAGATGCAGTCAATACAATAGTCTATACCATCAATAGAATTCAATTGAGGCCTGGCACGGATAAAACACCATATGAGCTATGGTTTGTTAATGTGTCAATAGTAAAATACTTCAAAATATTTGGAAGCAAGTGCTACATAAAGAGTGATGAAGAAGTAGGAAAGTTTTATGCAAGAAGCGATGAAGGTATTTTCCTTGGTTACTCTACTAAAATTAAAGCTTATAGATGTTTCAATTTAAGATTGAAAAAGATCATTGAAAGTGCTCATGTTAAGATTGATGAAAAGTTTATGATTCAAGAAAGATATCATGATTACTCACCCATGATTGAAGAAGAACCCATACCCTCCACTAGTGAGATAGTTATTGAAATAATGTTTGATAGTATTGATATGTTATTCAATGAACATGACACAAGTGAAGAAGAAACTCCTAAGGTAGATGAGACAGTATCACCTAAAGCTCCAAAGTTTACATGTAGATATCATTCTAAGGATGACATCATTGGAGATCAAAGCTAAAAAGTCACAACAAGATCAAAAGAAAAGAGTTCTGCAAGCAATGAGGTAGTATGTTTACTATCTCAGATTGAACCCTTAAGTGTTAAAGATGCATGCAATGATTCAAATTGGCATGATGCTATGAAAGAAGAACTAGATCATATTATCAAGAATGATACTTGGGAACTGGTCCCAAGACCTAGTGATAAGAATGTGATTTGAACAAAATGGATATTCAAAAACAAGATGAATGAAGATGGTACAGTAGTAAGAAACAAGGAAAGGTTAGTGTGTAAAGGATATGCATAGAGAGAAGGCATTGACTATTCAAACACTTTTGTGCCACTGAGCATATTAGTAGCTATTAAGTTATTTCTAGCTTATGCAACATTCAAAAACTTCAAAGTTTATCAGATGGATGTTAAGTTAGCATTCCTGAATGGTGAATTGAAAGAAGAATTATACATTGAGCAGCCAGAAGCATTTACCCTATTAGACAAACCTGATATGGTATGCAAATTCAAGAAAGCCCTCTATGGACTTAAGCAAGCCCCTAGAGCTTGGTATGAAAGACTTGATGGTTATCTAACAAAGATTGGATTCAAGAAAGGAGCAGCAGCTTGTAGTCTATTCATAAGAGAGACATTTGAAGGACTACTACTTGTAGCTATATTTGTTGATGACATTATCTTTGGAGGTAATGACAAACTTAGTACTAAATTTTCTAAGGATATGTAGAGCGAATTTTAGGTGAGCATAATTAGACCTATCAAATACTTTTTGGGATTGAACATGCAGTAGATAGAAAAAGATATCTTCATTAATTAGTCCAAGTATGTGAAAGAGGTATTAAATAAATTCAATATGGATGATTGCAAGCCAGTAGGGACACCTATGATAACTAGATGCAAGATTACAAAAGAAGATGACTCACCAGCAAGAGATATAACATTGTACAAGTCTATGATTGGCAAAATCATTTATCTTACTCAAACTAGACCTAATATTTCCAATGCAGTTGGCATAGTTGGAAGATTTGTAGAAGAGGCTAAACAAAGTCACCTCATGGTAGTAAAAAGGATATTTAGATACTTGTAAGGCAGTATAGACTATGGTCTATGGTATCCCAATCTAGAGAATGTTGAGCTTCATGTGTACACTGATGCAGATTGGGTAGGATGCATTAATGACAAGAAGAGTACATTAGGTGGAGCAATGTTTCTTGGTGACAGACTTGTCACTTGGACAAGAAAGAAATAGAATTGTATTTCTTAGTCAACAGCAAAAGCGGAGTATGTAGTGGCAGCCTTGAATTGTTCTACAATTGTTTGGATCAAGTAGATGATAAAGGATTTTGGAATTCAAATTGATTATCATATTGTTATTCATTTTAATAACACTAGCACTACCAACATGTGAAAGAACCCTTTGATGCATGCAAAGACAAAACACATTGAGATCAAGTATCACTTCCTAAGAGAGAATGTGGCAGATAAAGAAGTCAAGGTGGACTATGTGAGTACTAAAAATCAGTTAGCAGACATATTCACAAAGCCCTTGCCAAAGGATACTTTTGAGTATCTCAAGGAGAATTTGGGAGTAATTCCTTTCCCTGATTCTACTTAAAAGAAAGAAGAGAGAGCATCAATCCTCGGGGATTGATGGATGGTTGACTACTCTACTTTTGGAGTAGTACCAGTGCTTAAACTGATTGGTGTCCTTTTCCATTGATGTCAAAGGGGGAGTAATATATAGTCATGAAAAACATAAGTAAAAGGAGGAGTAATATACTAAGGGGGATTAGTATTCAGTTATGGCAGCAATTCAGTTGAGGAAATGGAGAATGTTGAAGAATATTGCAGTAGATGGAGGATTCATCTTTAGGGGAGTTTTGAAGAGGAAATGGAGAATGTTATAGAAGAAATATTCATTTGTAGAATTTTTCATTCCATATGTTGCCATCAATGCCAAAGGGGGAGATTGTTGGAGATTTGCCAGCAAGTCAATGCTGACTGTATGTTTTTCATTGATGACAACATATGGTAAGTAGCATACAAGGAAGGCTTATGTAGTAAGCTTTCAGTATATGTAGCATGGACATGTTATCAGCATGATATCATGGGTGTAGAGGTTAAGGATCTTCTAGCAAGGATCAGAAAACACTAGTACAAAATATTAGTGGGAGTTAATTTCCACCGAGGTTTTTATCTATTTGGGTTTCCCCGTAACCAAAATATTTTGTTGTGTTCAAGTGTTCTTTCATTGTGTTTATGATTTTGTTTAAGTATACTTAATTAGATAAATAATTAAATCTTGTAGATAACTAATTCACCCCCCCCCCATCCCCCCCCCTCCCCTCTCAGTTATCTCTTGGGACTATTCCTAACAAAATGAAAAGGAATGATTATGGAAATATTCTTCCCACACAATAATGTAAAGAATCGTAATGGAAATAAATTTTTAATATTAAGTATAAAATATTCTTATTACATTAGATGTTTTGGACTTTTATTGGAAAGAAGTGCTAGAGGGGAAGTCTTCAATGTTGGTGTTATATTTCTGTTATGTCTGTAGCTTATGGATTTGATCTATTGTTGCATCTATTATCACCATAATTCATGGATCTCTATTTTAGTGAATGGATGATAAATTTGTGTCATTTGTTAAGGCTAAAAGGGAGAGTTGTTGTTTAATTTAGATGCACTCTTTTTTCTCTTGTAATCTCACTATAATTACTATTTTTATGCAGTGGTTTCAATTTGTATAAATCTGCACTATGTGTGAAATGTAAATTAAGGCATATCATTATTGATTAATGAGAGATGGAAATTCTTGTTCAACATGTTCTATTTTTTTCCTTTTCTATAAAAGCTACTTTGTTTTCTATTTTTCTTAGCTAGATCTATGCAGCCACAACAACAAAATTCTACATGGTATCAGAGCTAAGACTGCTAGGAAGAAGAGTAAATCATTTTTTGTAGGTACAAAAAATTAGAGCTTCAAAGAATGGATTTTTCACTATTTTCTCTTCTGAGGCCATATGATTATTTTGAATGGAAGCCACAAATTCTTCTTCAGCCCACAAGTAGAGGTTTGTATCGAACAGTTATGGCAACAGAGGTTGAACCAAATTTTGCATCAAAGATAGGTCAAGGTCATTCTCTCTCTGCATGGGCCTTGCCTTCTTTTCCTCTTTAGTGACATCATGTCAGTGGACCTGTCATGCCTCTCTTTTCAACATTATGGAGGGGTTTTATATTGTTTGTGTTGATGATTATTTGCTTCCATAGTTGATTAGTTGGATAGACAATTGGCACCTTTATTTTCAACCAGCACTTTATTCTTTCATAGTTGAGTAGTGTCAATAGGGTCACTCGTATTGATTTATATGTCATCTGCATCCTTGAATGATAGATGTTTTGCCTTTGTTTTCCATCTATTCATTTTTTGGGAGCACATATGAAGATTATTGTCTTCTGTATCTTTGAGTGTTATATGTTTTGCCTTTGTTTTCTATCTATTCATGGTTCGAGTACTATCATTGGGGGCACTCATGTAGATTGATTTTGATCTTCATTTTGGTTTTCGAGGAATCTCTTCATTCAGCACTATGGTAGTTATCATTTGACAAATGTCTACAATTTTATTGTCACAAAACATTTTCAGTTGCATCTTTTCTTTCATTAGTTTATTGTTCTCCTTAGTTAGCCTTAAGGGGGTGTGTTGGTGTTATATTTATGTTATGTCTGTAACTTATAGATTTGATCTATTGTTGCATCTATTATCACCACAATTTATGGATCTCGATTTTAGTGAATGGATGATAACTCTGTGTCATGTGTTAAGGCTAACAAGGAGAACTGTTGTTTAGTTTAGATGCATTCTTTTTTCTCTTGCAATCTCACTGTAATTACTATTTTTATGCGGTGATTTTAATTTGTATAAATCTGTACTGTGTGAAATGTAAATTAAGGCATATCATTATTGAATAATGAGAGATTAAAATTCTTGTTCAACATGTTCTATTTTTTTATTTTCTGTAAAAACTAATTTGTTGTCTATTTTTCTTAGCTAGATCTATGCAGTCATACTTGCAAAATTCTACATTTTGCTGATGTCCACTCAACCATGCACTTTGCTATATATTTTAATGAAACTTTTTCATTCCTTCTTACCCTCTTCTTCTTGTGGTTTTGCTCACATAGAAAATATCATTGCAAATGAAAATGGATTGCGGAGTTGTGGTTCACTTTGTAATTTGTGTGTGTCTTATGGGATTTCCTTCTACTGCTGCAAAATGTGTTCCTGAAAAGTGTGGTTCCATGAATGTGAGTTACCCTTTCTATTTCCACAATTTTGATTGTGGATACCCTAGTTTCTAGTTGATATGCAAGAATAATTCTTTTGGGATTCTCACTCCATATCTTCCTGCTTATGTTGCTAATATTACCCACACAAATTTAACAAGATCTTATCATAAGATTTGGGAGATCAATTATTCTGGGCACGTTGTGATTAGTTCGAGATCTCTTTTAAAGCCATTTTGTGTCTAGGAAGGGAAGAGGCAGACGCATTCATTTTGTTTCACTTACCTCAAAATGGGCCATTCATTATTTCCATGTCCAACAAATTTGTGGTTGTTGGCTTCAACACATCTGGGAGTTACGCATATGACAACTTTGGAGGAGAAGCTAGATGTATAGCAGGGTGTGTCTCTCAAACTGATCCACCATACTGCACCTATGGTTGTTGTGAAATTACACTGCAAGATATTTATAAGTGGTTAAATTTCACTAGAGGAGGTCTAGTTTACCTTAACAAATTAGATCAGAAGAAATGTGGGTTCAATGCACAAAGTTGGGTACCAATTCTACAGAAGTCTTGTAGAAATGAAAGATGTGACTTGAAACGGGTGCCCGTTTTCAAAAAACAAGCACCCATTTTAGGTTCATGCACCCGATCCTAAATTCAAAAAATGGGTGCCCGTTTTTTTTTCAAAACGGGCACCCTTTTTTTGAATTCAAAAAATGGATGCTTGTTTCTATTTGTTTTTTTTTAGAATTAAAAATACATTTTAATACCTTGATTTTTTTTTTAAAATGGGTGCCCGTTTCTTAAGACATGAGCGGGAAGCACACATTTGCCTCGAATTTCATTCCAAAATCAGTTTGGTTTAGTTGACCTCCAAAAATTTGGTTAAGGCACTGGAACACCAGATTTTTGCCTTGCCATAATTTTTTGAGGGCTTTTCTAATCTTATCATTTTATGAAAAAAAAACCCATTAGAGTTCTCACTTTCTTGTTTTCAAAAATGTAAATTCCTAGTGATGTGATTATTTTTACTATTTTTGCATTATTTATTAGTTAAAAGTGGTACCTAAACGTAAAATAGCGAGGTTCACTAAAACGTTAATAACTTTTTTACTTTTAGGTTTTTTGGAAAATAAATTATATGACATCAATCTAGATACAATTCTCTGGAAGATTTTTTAAAAAAACAATTTTGAAAAAATATTCAAAATTCTCATCAAATTATGGTGGCCATACACCAAAGGTTTTGAAAATGTATTTTACAGTCAATTAAAAATTAATTAAAAAAATATATTCAATAAAAAAATAAGGAAAAATATTCTTATCAATATTTGGTGTCTTAGGTATATTTCCCTATAAGGATTTGCAAAAATTCATTTATTTAAGTTAAAATATGGTGGTCGTACAGGGCTATGGTATGGACTTGAAATGTGCATTTTGAAAACATGGTTTTTAAGAATTCTTACTAAAAAGAAATTTATACCATGTGGGTATTTAAATAGATTACATATTTGAGAAGTAGACTCCGAGAACTACATTTTCTATTAAATTTTTTTGAGATTCAATCTCTAAGTGCCTCAAATTTAGACATCAATTGACAGGAAATTTGAAAAAAAATGGAAAACACTTCCACTTTTTGCCCAAAAGTGGGACTCAACTTCTTGCACCCACCCTGTGGCTTCTCTGCCATATTAGATCCATCTACCTTCACAATAGGGGATGATATAGAGGACCTCTATTGGGGATATTTTATGAAGGTCCGTTATGGTCTCCACCTTAACTGGGATATTGGCCTTCAGAATTGCTCCATGGCTAAAGCAACTGCCAATTATTCTTTCTCCTCTTTAGCAAAATGTATTGACTCCTATTTATCATCTTTTAATTTGTGTATGGAAGAAAAGAAGCTTGTAACAATCTTGTTGCAATTTGTTTTCTTGAAATGATCATTTTGACAAGATTATAAATACTTTTTTTAGTATTATTTTATTTATAATGATCTTAGTTATAAGTATATGTAATGGTAGTTTACATTAGTTTGATTAATGTATTCCAATCTTCATATATTTTTCTAATGCTTCATTGGAATAAATTTTGGTAATTTCAAATCCTTACATAGAACCTCAACTTAAATAAAATTGATATTACTTGTGGAAAAGATCCTAAATATATATCAGTATCCAAATTAGTCATGAGATGAGAATATTAAAAAAATTGAGTTCACAATTTGGAAAAATAGATTGGAAAAAGGAAATAAATAGATATAAATTAGGAATATTAGAAGTAGAAAAGAAAAGGGTGATGTACCTAGAATATGATTGATCAATTGTTAGAAATTGATTAGACAAGTTCTAGATACTATAAACTATAATGGACTATAGTAGAGTTTTAGATCTTTGTTCACCATAATGGGCGAGATAAGAGGTCATGAGTTAATATTTTGGATGTTATTAGATGTTAGAAAACTTGCACTAAATAGTAATTAATAATGTTGTTGTTTGGATCGATGCATTAGAAAATATAAAAAATACCAATATAAAGATATTTGTACTATATAAAATTAAATAGTAGAAATTCTAAGTGTACAAATGAGACTATCTTAAAATTTTCCAAGGCCTTGAGTTTTCAATTGTATAGATTGCATAGTTAATCAAAAACAAATATAATATGTAATGTCCCCGCAAGGGAACCCATAAGGAATCAGGTCTATGACCTAAAATTACAACTAACAAATTTTTTTTAACATTCTAACATATCATCATTACCATTCACAAGTACATTCCTTAAGGTTCCCTTAATGAATTCAATTACCATTATTAAGTATTTCATTTTATTACTTAATCAAACAAATTCTATTTCCATTACAACTTCAATTTACATTGATTCCATTTCACATCAAAACCAATTACATTAATGAACTAGTGGAATTAATTTTCCTTACCGACTAACACGTAATTTATCCTTAGAAGTGAAACAAGCATACATTACTTATCACATCCACTAAGTATATTTATTCTTTCATATTTGTTTACTCCTTAACATTATCTATGCTCAACTCAATTGCACCATCAAAACTCAATTAAAATTTTCCAATAAGAGTCCTTACTCCCTATCTTCATTTCAAGATAATAATAGAAAGAGCGTAAAGTACTTATCCATGTATTGATAACCAACATAAATCATCAAATGAATCATTTTGCCACAAGTTTAACTTCCACAAATTATCATCTATAACCTTGTACAAATCTAGTTAAGAATTGAGATTAAAACCTAGTTTGAAAAACCACACATTACTCATATTGAACTATACATTTAAGAAATCACTTCTCACCACTATTTTAATAACATGCATATTTCTTACCCTTAGCATTGATTTTCACTAACCATATATCAAAAGAAGTTTACATCCACAAGTACTTTTATTACAAGGATTTGCATAGAACCATTACTTTCAATTTCATTTAAAATTCATAAGAGATATAAAGTGGGGAATTTCTCATTGATTCAACCATACTCAATCCCCTTTTCAAATTCATAATCCTACCCTTCCCTTATACATAGCTTATATCTTACAATTGCCTTTTTACAAACATAATTACAGTTACCGCACAATGCCCGAAGGCATAAAGGAAGATAATTACATCAAGTTTCCCAAAGCTCACAATACATCTTTACATCTTGATAACAAAAGATAGATACACATGATACAAGGATAGAATCTTCACCACTGAACAACTCAGAATCCAAGCCACAACACGAACCATGAACAATACCTCGAAAGAGATTTGCCACCCAACCAAACAAACTCCATGAGAATATAGACTACACACACTTTCTCTTTCTCCCCCACCTTAGGCAGGGACTCCAGCTACATGCAACCCTTGTTAGAAATCAAAAAATTATATCGTAATGTTGGGACTAATTTTTCTAGTTAATAAATGAGATGTTGTATATGTTTGTCAATGTTTTGAATTCTTACTTTAAATAAGGTTTCTGGAGTCTAGCAAGTTGGTCATTTACTTGTATCAACCCATTCCATCAAATAAATAGAATAAAGAAATTGAAGTCATGTCTAATATATTGATCATAATATCTTAATTCAAACCTTCCAAATGTTATTAAGGTAACTTGAAGTATAGGATAGAGGATTTGTTCCTCAAGACTATAGTTGCAAGAAATTATTATTATTATTATTATTATTATTATTATTATTATTATTATTATTATTATTATTATTATTATTATGTACTAAATTAGAAGATTTCTAAAAGTATAGTTGAGAAGTGTGTTGAACTTTGGTTTGTTATTTAGGTATAAAGAGTTATTTGTTAGATTTATTCTGGAATCTATAATTGAAGTCCATCATGAATTCAAGGTGTGCTCTTTTAATTGTAGTAAGCTTCTATAAAAGCGATAGGTTATCACTTTTATCCTCAAAATGTTTGCAAAGTCCTTCACCTTACTCATCCTAGTTATGAATTGAGTTATGTGGAAATCCTCTGTAGCACTACAAGGCTTTGCCCTTTAGTGATGAAGCTAGAAGTCTAACAAAAAAATTATTCTCTATAACACCATGTATATTCTAGACATTTCAAACTTCTTGAATGTGTTCTATTGGGGAAATGCAAGTTTCACCAGTAAAGTTCGATAAGCTATTAAGTGCAGCTATTGGTATATCATGTCTTTGAGCCAAAATAAGAGAACTACTAACATTAAAGGTATAAAAGATGATTTCTAGCAACAACCATATGAAATAATGATCTATTCAATTGAGGAGATGGTATCCTACTTTGAGATCTATCAACATGAGGATTAGAAAGAGATCGAGATGGTGTAGGTTTTTCTTTAGATCTCCTAAGGGGGTGTTCCTTTTGATATCAAACATGATATGAAAAAGGTGGCATATGTAAGCCTTTAAAAATCAACCGATGATAGGGGTCATAGGTTGCTTGCACTGTCTATTTGGATTTTCACTAATACAAGGTTGATACTAGTCCTTTGCTTCTTATGAAGCTGGTCATTTCCAAATACAAAAATATTTTCTTGGGATTCTCTCTCTTGATGTAGCCACATGAAGATGGTGAACAAAATAATGGGCCCTATACATGTGTTTGAAATGGGTTTGACCATGTAGGACATGTGCATTCTTGGTGAGAATTCTTGTTGGTTGCTTTCTGATGCAAGAGCATCCTGGGTGTAAGAGCAATCTTGCATCACCCAAAAATATTTCTATTTTTGTATTCAACAAGGGTTATCTTGTGTAGAGCTGCTATTTATGGAAACTTGCTATTTTTAGTAAGTTGGTCATACGATCTTGGAATGTTTTGATTTCACATGTGGAGGTTCATCTTAGTCGTATTAGTCTACCGGTAAAGTTTCATTGACATATCAAGTCTAGCTTTGTAGATATTGAAGATTTTTGGTATTGGCAACAGGGTACAGAAACTTTGAACTTAGTTTTGAAGGCTTTAGAGGCCCCAAATGAGGTCAAAATTTTGAGTGATGGGTCCTTGCGCAAGTCAAGCCTATAGAACACTTCGTGGCCTTTCCGAATTGGGGTTATAATAGTCAATCAGAGCAACTGGCAATGACTTATGGTCTTTGGAAGTTGGGTCACCTAAAATGGCAGAAAATGATTTTCCTTCAAAATTTCTATTTGGGTTTCAAAATTTATTTTGAGCTGAATTTGATGTAATAAATTGTAAAATAAAATAATTCTAAGTTTGGTTGGCCCTTTGTGCTAAATTTCTGGAACCTTCTCAGGTGGTAGAAATTGCCTATATAAAGAAGGCCTGTAGTATTGTCTTAGGCAGTTCTGGGTAGATCTAGGTAATAATTCAAGGCTTTGTCCTATAGAATATTGTAAGGGAATGCCCATGTGGCTTTTCATATTGTAATTTTGAAATTTTTTAATTCCACATTTGTGGAGATAATAAGAAGCCAATTTTATGTTCTTGCATATTGTTGTTGTTTCTCTATTTCTATTATGTATTTGTGGTATTAAGGGGAGCACCCTTCATCAAGTGGTATCAGAGTAGGAGTTCCTAAGTGTGTAAATAGATCGCTGACTGTGAGGCATTTTGCACCAGGACCGTGGTTGGGTTTCAGCACGCATCGTGAAAATGCCTCCACAAAGGGAACATGGCGGAAGAGCTGGTGTTGTAACACCTAAGGTTAGAGCACTCCAGAGACAAGTGCGAGCATTACAAGAAGAGATTCGTAGAGGAATGAATCTTAATGTCAGAGATGAAAGTGAGGATGAAGCCGAAGAAGAAGATCAAGAAGGGGAAGTCAAAATTGTGAACCAGGAGGAAGAAAGACTTTTTCAGGCCATTTTCAAGATTGGGAAAAGACCTAAGATTGAGGTTCCTACATTTTTTGAAAATCTTAACCCAAAAGAATTGATCGACTGGATCAATGAATGTGAGGAATATTTTGAGTATGAAGATATTGAGGATCTTGATAGGGTCAAATTTGCGAAGGCCAGACTGAAAGTTCATGTGAAGATCTAGTGGAAAGAGATTCAATTGGAGAGAAATAGAGGAGAAAAGGATAAAATCACAACATGGGATCGGATGGTGGATAAATTGAAGTGACAGTTCATTCTTGTTGATTATGAGCTTGACCTACTAAAGAAAATGCAAAGTTTGAAGCAAGCGGGAAAATCTGTTCAGGAGTATATAGAGAAGTTCTATCGACTCCTCATCAGAATAGGCCATGCAGAAGCTGATAAGGAGAAAGTTGCCCGATACCTTAATGGGTTAAGGCAAAGCATTCAAGAGGAGTTGAGTCTAGTTTGAATGAACAGTATTGAGGAGGCATACCAGTTTTCCCTAAAAGTAGAGGAAAAGTTGAACAAGAAATTTGAGAGCAGACAAAACGGAAGAGGTCATGGTGGAAGATCTGGTGGACGGTCATATGGTGGCCGAAATGAAGATCTAAAAAAGAAGGATGAGGCCAGTAGTAGTCAGAATCAGTGAGGAAACAATTCCAATCATTCCCAAGATCAGAATAATAGAGATCAGAGAGGAAGAGGAAGAGGACAAGGATTTGGAAGAGGAGGCTTTCATGGAACATGTTTTCATTGTGGAGAAGAATGTCATAGGGCATTTGAAAGTCCTCAATGCCAAGGCAGAAAAGACAAGAGAAATGAAGGCCAGGCCAGAGTTGCACATGAATATGAAGATGCCAGATCATCAAATTCTAAAGATGTTGAAAGAGGAGAAACGTTGATTAACAAAAGAGTCTTGTTGAGTGGTGAGAATGAACCTGAATAAAGGAGGAGCCTGTTTCGCACCAGGTGCAAATGTGAGGGTAGATGTTATGATGTGATTATTGAAAGTGGAAGCACTAATAATTTGGTGTCAAAAGAGATGGTGACAAAGTTGAAGCTCAAGAGACAGAAACACCCACATCCATATCGGATTTCCTAGGTACAGGATGACCACAAGGTCATGGTCAATGAACAATGCCTAGTGAAGTTCAAGATTGGTCGATATCATGATGAGGTACTGTGTGATATCATATCTATGGATGTATGTCATATGTTGTTAGGTAGACCATGGCAGTTTGACAAATGTGTTGTACATGATGGTCATGCGAATACCTATTCCCTGACAAAGAATGGAGTGCGACATAAGCTAAAGCCATTGAATGACACAGAAGAAAAGGTATGTGGTAGTGCAAGAATAAATTTTGTTGATGGAATAAATTTCCTAGATGGTATGAGGCATGAGAATGTGTGTTTTTCTTTAATTTCAAAAGCTGGTAAAGAGGAAGTAGAAGATGTTCCTGTAGAAGTTGCAGAATTGTTGAATGAGTTTTAGGATATTGTATCTGATAATGTGTCTAATGGATTACCACTAGTCAGGAAGATCAGTCATCAGATGGACTTGATCCCAAGAGTGAGTTTGCCGAATAAGGCAGCACATAGAATGACACCTGCAGAAAGTGAGGAGTTGAACAGACAAGTACATGAGTTGTTACAGAAAGGATTGATCTGTGAAAGTTTGAGTCCCTGTGCTCTACCAGTGGTATTAGCACCAAAGAAGAATGGAGAGTGGAGGATGTGTGTAGATTCTAGAGTAATAAACAAGATCACAATCAAGTACAGGTTTCTATTGCCACAAATGGATGATATTATGGACTGTTTGAGTGGAGTTGTGTATTTCTCAAAAATAGATCTGAAGAGTGGATATCATCATATTCAGATTAGAGAAGGAGATGAATGGAAGACTGCCTTCAAGAAAAAAGAAGGACTGTATGAGTGGTTAGTCATGCCTTTTGGGCTAACCAATGCACCGAGCACTTTCATGCGGCTCATGAACGAGGTTCTGAAAGAATTTCTGGGTAAGTTTGTCATTGTTTACCTAGATGATATTTTGATCTTTACTAAGACATTGGAGGAGCATATGATGCATATTCGTATGGTATTTGAGAAGCTGAGAGAAGAGAAATTATTGATTAATTTGAAGAAGTGCAGTTTTGTGAAGAAAGAGTTAGTGTATTTGGGCTTCATAGTTTCAGCAGAAGGTCTAAAAATGGACCCGGAGAAGGTACAAGCTATCCTTGAATGGCCTAATCCAAGGAGTGCTATTGAGGTAAGATTTTTTCAAGGTCTAGCTAGCTTTTACAGAAATTTTATCAGAAATGTTAGTAGTATTTGTGGACCCTTGACTGAAACAATGAGAGGTGATAGAAAAGAGTTTAAGTGGAATAATGGGGCAAAAAAGAGTTTTCAATTGTTGAAACAAAAAGTTATAGAACAACCTGTTTTAGCACTTCTAGATTTTAATAAGGTGTTTCAAGTAGATTGTGATGCTAGTGGTATTGCAATAGGAGTTGTTATGAGCCAAGAAGGTAAACCTATTGCTTATTTCAGTGAGAAGTTAAATGATGCCAAGAGAAAGTATTATGTTTATGATCAATAATTTTATGCTATAGGTCAGGCATTAAAGAAGTGGAGACATTATCTGCTTCCTAAGGAGTTTGTTTTGTATACCGATCATCAAGCTTTGCAATATTTGAATAGTCAAGGAAAGTTGAATCAGAGGCATTTGAAATGGGTTGAGATTTTGGAGAGTTATACATTTGTTTTGAAACACAGGAGTGGAAAGTCTAATAGGGTTGCAGATGCTCTTAGCAGAAGGCAACTATTGCTGATAGAAATGCAGATTGAAGTGGTTGGGTTCAAGGAACTCAAGAATTTGTATCTAGAGGATCCTGATTTTGGTGAAGCTTGGAAAGCTTGTACAGAACCTATTACTCTAGACATGACGAAATGGCTGGATTTCATCATCCAAGATGATATGCTATTCAGAGGGAGTCAATTGTGCATTCAACGAAGTTCTATGAGGGAGAATCTCATCAAAGAGAAGCATAGCGGAGGATTGGTTGGACATTTTGGTTATGATAAAACCCTTGCTTTGGTTAGTGAGAATTATTATTGGCCACAGTTGCAACAAGATGTGAAGAAGTTTGTACAGAGTTGCAAAGTATGTCAGATGGTGAAAGGAGTGAAGCAAAATATAGGGTTGTATCAGCCATTACCTGTACCAGAGAAGCCTTGGGAGGATATCAGCATGGACTTTGTTCTTGGTTTACCGAGGACTCAGTGAGGACATGATTCAATTTTTGTGGTGGTTGATAGATTTTCGAAGATGGCACATTTCATTCCCTGCAAGAAGACTAATGATGTTGTTCATGTAGCAGAATTATTTTTCAGAGAAATAGTGAGACTACATGGTTTGCCAAAGACCATAGTTTCAGATCGGGACACTAAGTTTGTTGGATATTTCTAACGTACATTATGGAAAAATTTGAAGATAGATTTGAAGTTTAGTTCATCACATCATCCACAGACTGATGGACAGACAGAGGTGATGAATAGGAGTTTGGAAAATTTGCTGAGATGTTTGGTTGGAGATAAGCCAACAAGATGGCATTTGATTTTACCATAGGCAAAATTTGCATACAATAATTTTGTCAATAGAAGCACTGGTAAATCACCATTCTAGATTGTATATGGAAGTAGTCCAAGAAATGCATCTGAATTGAGAAAGATAGATAAAGGAGAAATAAGTAGTGCTGAAGCTGAGGATTTTGCAGAACACTTGAAGAATATCCATGAGGAAGTGAGGAAGCACATTACCAAAATGAATGCACAGTATAAGGCTAAGGTAGATGAGAAAAGGAGGCATAAGGAATTTTAGGCTGGGGATGAAGTCATGGTTCATTTGCAGAAGGAGCGGTTTTCAGTTGGTACATATAACAAGCTGAAAATGAAGAAGTTTGCACCATGTAAGATACTGAAGAAGCATGATTCAGGAAATGCATATGAGGTCAAATTGCATAGTGAGCTGAATATTTCACCAGTGTTTAACATTTTAGATTTGACAAAGTATCATGAAGGAATTGTTGAAGATGAGGTCACAGCAGCATAGTGGAGTATTCCAGCAAGTCGTTCAAATACCAAGGAGATTGAAGACATACCGGATAGTCATGTTGGCAGAAGCACAAGGAATAGGACATTTGAAGAATATCTGGTCAAGTGGAAAGGATGACCTGTTGAAGATTCATCATGGATGACAAGGGAGGAGGTTAACCATCTTGGTTTTCCTCTACACACCTGAGTCGTGACAGGGTCACTTCTTAAATTACCTCAGGTGTCTGATGCAGGAGCATCCTGGGTGTAAGAGCAATCTTGCATCACCCAAAAATATTTAAATTGTAAAATAAAATAATTCTAAGTTTGGTCGGCCCTTTGTGCTAAATTTTTGGAACCTTCTCGGGTGATAGAAATTGCCTATATAAAGAAGGCTCGTAGTGTTGTCTTAGGCAGTTTTGGGTAGAT
Organism: Chamaecyparis obtusa; assembly: GCA_027943335.1. Classification (NCBI taxonomy): domain Eukaryota; kingdom Viridiplantae; phylum Streptophyta; class Pinopsida; order Cupressales; family Cupressaceae; genus Chamaecyparis; species Chamaecyparis obtusa. Next base: position 368,342 of record BSBK01000241.1, on the reverse strand, counting down.
CTGGGTAATAATTTGAGGCTTTGTCCTCCATAATATTGTAAGGGAATGCCCATGTGGCTTTGCATTGTAATTCTAAAAGTTTGTAATTCCACATTTGTGGAGATAATAAGAAGCCAATTTTATGTTCTTGCATATTGTTGTTGTTTTTTTGTTTCTGTTATGTTTTTTTGGTATTAAGGGGAGCACCCTTCATCACTTTCTTAATCTTGTTTGAAGGTGTGTGGTGATGCCACCTATTTGGGAAGATAGCAGTGAGTTTCACTTCAATTCAAGTAGTGAGTAGGGATCTCAACCCTTGGTCATGATTACTTGGGGAACTTATGTTCATAGGATGATCATTACAAAAGTGGTCTATAATGACTAAGGAATCACACCTTGCAAGAATCCCCCCAGTGCAAGTGTAAGTTTCAAACTCGTGACCTAGGCTTTGATAGTAATTTTTGGTGGTTGTTCCACCAAAAGATCAACCTATTGATGTGTAATACAACCACTTGACTTATAGACCATGAGAGGCAATTAACCCATGTCACAAACCCAAGCACCTCACTACAGCAAAAGAAGACCAAGAGCATGCACCATGCAACACCATCTTGATTTGGTTGTGACTTATTTAAAAAAAAAGGAACCTAAGGATGCAAAGAAACTTGAAAATGCTAATTACATTGTAAACAAAGATTACGATTGTGTAGGAAAAAGGTTTCTTTGGTATCTAGTTCTCACTTTACTAATAAAGAATATTATGAAGACCATCAAAAACTTGATAATTACAATAGGGTCCTATATGAATTTATTACAATTTGGGATCAAATAGAAATGAAAAAATATTGGGGACTACTTGAATATTTTTCATGAAATTTTATTTTTATTAAATCATTTTTCTAGTCTATATACTGATGAGGATTATCAAAATTACCAAATGGATAACTGGTATAACGTGAATCTTAACAATGACCCATATAACTTAATGTCATATTAAGCCAATAAAATGCATGGACTCCATTGGGAAAAGGAAATAAGTGACAAATCTAGTGAAGTAATTGAATTTATACAAATTTTTACATCCAAAGAAGTGTTACTATTAATTTCCACCATAACACTCACAATTCTTTGTTAATTACTTATCTGCACCTTTAGATTTTCCCATCACTTACGAAGAAGTCTATGTCGCATTATATATATTGTGTAATGATAACTGTTATACACTGAATTTGCACCCTTAGTTCAAGCTCTCGTAGTCTTGATAACTTAGTATAACAAGGGAATCATCTCAAGGTTGTGGGACCTTTTGCTAACCGAGATGAGACTTACAGATTCTAGGCTGGTTCCTCTTGGATAGTCACCCATATTTTCTCTTAACAGGAAAGTAAACTTTTGAGGGAAAGGGATAGAAGGAGTACATGAAAGGAAATGACTGAAAGAAAATCTATCCTACTGGGTGATGCACCGAACTTGGGTTTGGATCTCAGTACAAAGGGATGAAATCAATGAAGGAATCAGGTCCAAGAGATTACAACTTACTGAATAGGCTTGCATAAGTATTTCATAGGAGGATGTGAACAGGGGACTCAACCTATGACCTACAAACAAACATCCTTTTCTACAACTAGGTGTAGGAATGAGACAAGGCTGCTAGGGGTTGTAGTATACCCACAAAACACCTAAATCAGATCAGACACAGGAAACACACAAAATTGCAGAAAGCAAGAAGAATCAGGAAACCTTAGATATCTTTGAAATCATTCATAAACTTTGATTCAATAAGAGATAATCCAGACATGAAGGCATGAGGACAACAAAAATGTCACAGAATGCTTTGCAATATTTGAATTCATCAATGAAAACTTACAAGATGTGGGAAACTAGAGAGCAAAAATGCTACAAATAGTTCTCCAAGGAAAGACTTTCCCTTTTTACAAAATGTCCATTCTGAGCTTCAAAAGCTCCAAAAAAAAAATTATATACATCTCTGCACATAGGCAGAAATCAAAATATCTCCGAATTAGGGCTACATAAATCTACATTATAATAATCATCCCTAAAATCGATCACTTCTGATCATAAAATGTATTCTGTGAAAATATCTCAACAAATCAAATATCCTTCCTTGCGTGCCCATCTCTGCACTGATCCTACCTATAGACAAACATTCATCTTGATCCATCTACCTCCCTGTAACCTACTCTGTCATGAATGTTTCAAAAATCTGATCAGATCGTAAAAAGGACCCAAAAAGGCAGCCTAAATCCTCTACAAATTCTATCCAACCGCAACCGTCTCTAGAAATCATCAATTTCAGCTACCCGTACAAAACTCCCTCAGAAGAAAGCTAAAAAAGGGCCGCAATGCCTTTGAAATGAACCTGGTCGCATGATCGCATGAACTAAAAAAAGGTTCATGCGATCACGCAACACCCCTTTGAAACTGCCACCGCTTTGCCAAAGCAATGGTCGCATGATCACATGAGGTGAAAGGCCTTCATGCAATCATGTGACAACCTCTTGAGAAACTGCCTCCACTCTGCCACATAAGACATCTGGGCCCCGCAAAATCTGCCACCTGCCAAGCTTCACCGACCGCCAGCCATCATACTTGCCAAACTCACCATGTGGCCCAACATGAGCCGACCACACAGCTGGAGCCACGACCATATTGCTTTGAAAAAAGTCAGTGGTCACATGATCACATGAGCCGAAAGGCCTTTATGTGATCATGTGACAACCCTTAGAAAATCCACCTCCGCTTTGACAAATGCTGGGGCTTACGATCACACTGCAAAAACTAACTCGATATTTACCTCAGGTTCCAATTTTCTTTCAGTCGCGGAATCGTTTAATACTTTAGCTGACCCCGGTTAAGTTTGGCAAATGTGAGATACCCTTTAGTCACTGAGTCGCTAGATATATCCTAACCCTGGGCCCATCTGCCACGCAAGACACCTTGGGTCTATTCATTACACTGCAAACTTAACCCTGGTCTCACCTCGGGTTTCAAACTCCCCTTGTCGCCAAGTCGCGTTATCTTTTTCTTAACCTCGGGCTCACTTGGTGACCATGCGAACCCCTTCAACCATGAAACCGCACATCACTTACCAACCTCTGGCCCACTCTGCCACATGTCATCCCTCTATTCGTCCTAGCCACTACACCAGCAAACACCTTGGCAACCCCTACCATCAGACCCCCTGCAACATCCAGATTCCCATCTAACGGTGGGCGTAAGATCGCATGGCCAAAGAATATACCCTATGCTCTTATGCCAACCGCAGATCTCCTTTCAACTAGGACCCCACTGACACATCAGTCCACCTGTAAAAGAGCATCGGATGGTTGTCGTTACACCACTAGCTTAAAAAGGCATCAACTTTCCTTAGCGGTGTAGTGACAGCCACCAGATCTTGCCGAGCGTTAACCTTTGAAGATGAAGAACGGGCCCACCGACAGGTGTCATCTTGTCACATGATCGCAAGTGGCAGGAAGGCCTATGCAATCATGCGACCAACCGTATGATGCTAGCCACTGACTGCCACTACACCACCAAAAATGGGACACATCACCACCCACCAAAGCCCCTGCAGACCGCTTGTCGCATGGTCACATGCGGTCAAGGGGCTGCATGCGATCATTCGACCAACCACATGATGCTTCCCCCGCTAACCGCTAACCACCACCAATGAAATGGGACACAGTTTGTTGCATGGCCGCATTGGCTCAAAAGAGCCCATGCGATCATGCGACCAACCGTAAAATGTTAGCCGCTGACCGTTGGATGAACCCTTTTTGACCACTGACATTGGAGATACCGCATCAATGATTGTCATATGATCTCATGGGATTGGGAGATCCCATGCGATCATGCGATAGCCATCGGATCTTCCGCACTGGCACGGCCTTAGGCACCGGGACCCACCTGATCGGAGTTGCGCGCTTAGGGTGGAAAACACAGACGGTGTCAAAAACACACAGGGTTTTCGAGTAAAGGTCAAAAACAAACCAAATTTTTAGAGCTGACAGGTCGAAAACACACCAAAATTTTAGACCAAAAGGCAGAAACATCCCGAGCCTACAGAGAGGAAGTCGAAAACACATTGGGTTTTTTGACACTTGAGCATTTCACTGGAAAATAGGACTATGGCCGAAAATGAATGAGAGGAAAATTTGGGCAACATTTTGGCGACCTCTGCGGGATGTCAGCCTGCTAGACATTTAGACCAGTTGCCTTGACATATCCATTGGGCATGGGGTCATCTCTTTATTTGAACACAAAGACTTTGACAAAGAGAAAACTGAACTAGCAAGACAAACCTGTGCACGTGCACTTCTTGGGAAACAGGAACTAACCTAGAAAGCAGGGAAAGAAAGCAAGAAACATATTTACAAGAATTTACAAAAAGGACCTACAGAGAGTGATTAACCTCAAAGCAAGGCTTCAAGTGGAAACCATTCACTAAGATTGGCAGGGCATCTCCTTCAAGAGTTGAAAGCTGAAAAGCATTGGATCCTCTGCACTCCGTTATAACAAATGGTCCACCCCAAAAGGAATCAAACTTTGTGTGCTTGCCAGGTTTTGACCTGAACTCATCCCATTTGAGAACTACATCTCTGACTTTGAAGTTTCTGACTCTGGCTCTTTTATCAAAGCTTCTCTTTGTTTGACTCTGATGGAATGCCATATCTTGCATTGATTTATCTCTGATCTCTTCTAGCTCCATCAACTGGGCATATCTAATTTGCATAGGATCACTTTCTTCAAACAAGGCATACTAAGTGGCCAAGTCCAAAGCTGGTAATTCAGTTGAAATAGATAACTTAGCCTCTCTACCATACACCAACATGTATGGGGAATTACCAATGATTTTCTTTGGAGTAATTCTATCTAACGACAAGGCAGATCTCAATTTGGTATGCCAGTCCCTTTGACTATCTTGCAAGGTCTTTTTGATTATTCTAATCAAATTCTTATTTGTTGATTCTGCCAAACCATTCCCCTAAGGATAGTAATTGGAACTTGTATTTAGATAGATGCCCTTCTTGACTGCCCACTTTGAGACTTTGAGGCCTGTAAATGCTAATGCATTGTCTGAAACTATAGAATCTGGGATGCCAAATCCATGAATGATGTCATCATAAAAACTTAAAACATCACTCTCATTAGCTTCTTTTAAAGCAACTGCTTCTGTCCACCTAGTGAAGTAATCGGTTGCAGTGATTATCCACTTGTGTCCTGCACTAGATGGAGGGTTAATCATGACAATGAAATCTATACCCCACTTCATGAAGGGCTGCTCTGTTTTGACTGGCTGTAGGGGCAGAGTTGCAAATCTTTCTTTCCCTACAAAAATAGCACATTTGATGCATCATCTAACATAATCATGACTATCTTTGAAGATAGATGGCCAATAGTATCCAGCCCTCATGATCTTAAAAGTTGTAGTCCTAGGAGAGAAATGGCCACCAGAAGCCCCATCATGAAACTCAAATAAGACATCTGCAACCCTTTCTGAATCTATGCATCTTAGAAGGACACCATTGTGATCCTTTCTGAAAATAATTTCATCTATCAGCACAAAAGGAACAGATTGTAACCTGTAATACCTCCTTTTTGCTGAATCTAGGCCTGTAGGACATTGTCATGTCTTCAAATAATTGATCATATTAGGCAACCAGCTAGTTGCCTTGGCTTGCTCTCCTGTAGAATGCGCCACCATAGATGCATCTGTGTATTCCAATTTCTTTGAACTTCTATCTTCTACCAGATGCTCACAAAGACCTCTTCCTCTAACCAGCTTAGTAATCTGAATATCTATGTCATATTCCATCACCTTAGTGATCCAACCAGCTCTTTTTTCATTTAGGTCCTTAGAAAGCAAAAATTCTTTGACACTTGGATGAGTAACCATCAAATGCACCTTGTTATGGGTCAACAAATGTCTGAATTTTTTGAGGCTCTTTACCACAGCAAGAACATGCTTTTCTACAAAAGAGTATCTTTGTTCATACTCTTCTAAACCTTTGCTGAAGAAAGTAATAGGCTACTCCAATCCTTCAGCATTTTCTTGAGTCAACATTGCAGATATGGCATCATGACCCCCATAAACATAAAGGATAAAATCCTTACTGAAATTTGGGTTTAGGAGAGCAGGAGCTTCTGTTAAGGCTTCTTTAATAGCTTGACAGTTAAATTTTCCTTCCTTGGTCCAACTGAAGGTTGAACCCTTCCTCAACATGGCTGTCAAAGGCTTGAGTAACTCTGCAATGTTAGGCAAGAATCTCCTAACAAATTTAATCTTTCCTATGAAAGATTGGAAACTTTTCTTGTGATGTGGTAATGGTAGTTCTAATATGGCTGCAATTCTCTCAGGGTCCACTGTAATTCCTTCTTTGGATACTACATATCCCAATAGTTTTCCTTCATGAACCACAAACACACATTTATTGGGATTAAGGGATATCCCAAACTCTCTGCATCTTTCAAAAATCTACCTCAAATGCCTGATGTGGTTTACTGCATGCTTTGAGTAGACGGTTATGTTGTCCAGGTAGACCAGCACAAACTTGTACATGAGGCCCTTAAAGGCCATATCCATTTCCTTTTGAAATGTAGCACCTGCATTCGACAAACCAAAGGGCATCTTCTAATATGCCATCGTTCCCCACTTGGTTGTAAATGCAGTCTTATATTGATCCTCTTCTTTCACTAAAATTTGATTGTATCCTGAATAGTCATCTAACAATGAGAATCTCTCAAATCCAGAGACACATTGTAGAATTTGTTCCATAGAGGGTAGTGGATGGCGGTCTTTTAATGAGGCTCTATTCAGATCCCTGAAATTAACATATAACCTCAGCTCCCCATTCTTCTTCCTGACAGGAACAAGGTTGGAAACCCAACTAGTATGTTTGATGGGGTAGATGATGCCACCTTCTATTAGTTTGAGTACTTCCTTATCCATAAGTGGTTTGAGCTTGGGATTAATAGGCCTTTGCTTTTGCCTTACTGGTTTAGCATTAAGCTCCAATTCAATAGTGTGTTGAGCAAGGGTAGGATCAAAACCCTTGAGGTCTTCATATCCCCATGCAAAAACATCACTGAATTCTCTTACTAATTTAGTGTAAGCTTGCTTTTCTGAATTAGTGTTTGCTTTTCCAAATTGTAGGCTCTTACCTGGTTCCAACTCTAATTCAGCACAATGTTCCTGTTGGACTACCAGGCCAGCTTTATTTTTCTTAACTTCATCATCCTTGTTGAAGATAGTCTCTAAGGTGATGAGACCTTTAGGCATATTATTAGATCTAATTTGTATCACTTGATCACCATAGTTCTATGATAATCTCTTTTGATTGTGCCTTGAAAAGACATCTTCTTCAAACAAGAACTGTAGAATTTGTTCATCATTGTCAAACACTTTCCAATTAATATTATTATCTGGAATTGAAGGTCTGACAATAATCTTGATGTGCTACTGATCTACCTCTTTTGAAATGCTATTGGGAATGTCAAACTGAGATCCAATAGCAGCTAACCTATTGGCATTTTGATTTAATTTTCTAGGGATAGCAACGATATTGAAAGCATGGAAGTCTTCAATTGCATCCCAAACTCTATGTTTGTATGCTTTCATGACATCATTTTTGGTTTCACTCATCCCTCTTACTTGGCTGACAACAAGTTCACTATCACCATATACTTTTAACACTTTAAGCCCTCTTTTTCTAGCCCATTCTAGTCCATTAACCAGACTTTCATACTCTGCAGTGTTGCTGGTGCAGGAAAAATTGAATCTAAAGGCAGTATAATACCTTTCTCCTTTTGGGGACACTAGCATAGCACCTCCACCAGAACCATGTCTGCTTCTAGCTCCATCAAAAAATAGTTCCCAGACCTGACTATCTCGATTATCCGAATCAGTGTATTCTTTGAGAAGGCTTGGTTCTATGGCTCCACTTTCTTGAATCGGATAACTCCCCAAACAAAAATCCCAAACAAGACTCTCTTGGATCTCTGAGGTTCTTTCATCTAGGAGAATATCAAGGATATTTTCTATTTTGGTGCTTGCTTCACTAATGGTTGGGAAATCATTGTCATTAAATATAAGGCAATTAGTATTGATAGAATTGGACACATATGGCTCTATATGATGTACTACTAAGGCTTCTGATTTAATGGTGACTTTGGTACCATACCTTGTATGAAAGAGCATGTGAGACCAATTGGAAGAAAGATAACCTCCTATCTTGGCTGTGAACTCTCTTGAGAGACATATGGCAAATAATGCAGGAAGATCTATGATATATATGTCAAGGAGAATGGAAAAATTAGGACTAGCATGGAGAATTAGACTAGTATCTTTGGCCACACCTATAGTACTGACTGAGGATCCATCAAGTAGTGTAACCTTCTTTTGGAAGGGTTCATATTTGAGTCCTAATTGATCAGCCACTTTCTTGGGCATTACAGTGCTAGTAGCTCCACTATCTACTAAACAATTATGTACTAAAGACTTCCCAATGATTAAAGATACGTAAAAGGGAGGTGGATTTAAATTCCTACCTTGCATGGCATTGGCCTTGGAGTTGCTAGTTGGAGTCTCCTTTTCTTGATCAGTGTTGACCAACACTAGTTTTGCAGTTTCTTTTGCAGGTTGAGGATTTGCTGCCTCTCTCATGGCTTTCTCCAAAATTTGAGGTTGTCCTAGAATAGACAAAGAGTCCCACATAGACATGGTGACATTCACCTTCTTCATGTTGTCTACAATATTATAGGGTGCCACAGTGTGTACTCTTTGTTGTGCTTTTATTATGATGGGTTCTGCTTCCTTTGGAACTTGGCCTTCTTTGCTTGTGACGACAGGGGGCTACTTGGATGTGATAAGGGAAACTTGTTGTAGTGGCTCTATAGATGTAGTGGCCTTAGTTCCAGAATCTACTTCCTCCATGTCTTGGGCTCTTCTCTTTGCTCTTGTGTAGGCAACAAAAGCATCTTCATCATTGACTCCATTGAAATCTAGTTGCTCCCAATTGAAAAGAGCAGTTTCATTCTCTTGTGTTTCTTGTTGAGGAGCTGTCCCACTAGAAGGAGCTTCTGTTTGAGCTTGTGAAGCATTTTGAACCATTAGTGCTTAGTTCATCCATCCATTAGAACACATAGCCTGATTGTGGGGCTGATTGCAAGGGACACACCATTCATTATCCATGGCCATATTGTTTTGACTAGGAACCATATCCCTGACTGGATTTACAGAATTAAGAGGTGCAGGGTTATATGGTTGGAATGGTCTTTGATTAAAATTTTGTCTTTGCCCTTGATAGCCTCCTTGGTATGGTGGTCTATTTTGTTAATAAGGCTGTCCTTGATTTTGGTATTGCTGATTAGGACCTTGGCCTTGTGATTGGAAGGGTGGCCTAATGCCTTGGTTTTGTTTCTTCAAGTTTGTGACCTCTTTGGTTAGAGTCTGCAGCAAGTTTTCCATTTCTTTTATTTTAGTTTGCTGACTACTCATCACCTCTTGCAACCCTTGGGAGAAATTTGTTGCAGCATGTTCCTAACCACTGGTACTAGCTTGAGGTGCTGATATTATGGGAATAGGGGTAAATGGGGGTACTTGTGCAGGTGCAATGGGCTGAAGACTGGGGAAGATAGGCATGGGAGGTCTTCTCTCTATCATGCCTACTTGGATCAAACAATTTTCAGCCCTGACAGTAGTGTCAAAGGGTTGGGGTAAAGTGGTACCACCCATAGACTGGATCATGACAGAAATTTGTTTATTTAGACTTTGCAAGTAGTACAGGAAGGCATGGTCAACTAATGGCTTTACAGAGACTGGGATTCTATTCCATATTTTAAGGAACCTACTATTATAATTTGTCATTTGCTCTTGAGGGTCTCTCTTTATAGTTGTTAATTGCTCAACCAGAGACAAATTATCTGATTTATCCTCAAAATGTTTGCTTAATGCATCCCCTAATTCATCCCATGAAGTAATAGAACCAACAGTTAAAGTTCTAAACCACTCTAGAGCCTTACCTTTCAGAGATGCTGCTAATAATTTGGTGGCCACATCCTCTTGAGTAATGTTGTGTATGTTGCAAATGGTGGTCACATCTCTTATGTGCTTAAAGGCTGTTGTTTGTCCCTCCCCTATGAAATTAGGTATACTCTTTAATGCCACCAAGGGCACATCATGATGCACTACAAAATTTAATGGGCTCCCCTGATTGAAAGGTGCAAACATGAAATTTCTAGCCATTGTAGGAGGTGTAACCTAAGGATTAACAACTATATGAGTTGTATTTGCTAGACTTGGATCTCCTTCTTCTTCTGAAATGAAAGAGGACAAGTCTCCTCTCTCAAGTATCAGGAGGTGTAGATTGGACTCTTCTTACAGGATATTCTCTCTGATTTGACCTGCCTTTGTAGCTTCTTTTCAAGGGCAACTCTAAAAATCCAGCAGGTTTTGAGCTTCTAGTCTCTATCTTTCTCATAAACTTTAAACAAGGTTGGCCTGAATCTTTGAAACTAGTGGAGTCACCAAATATACTTGATAGAACAACCTCTAAAGGTCTGTATTATGCAATCTGCATATCAGAGATGACACAATCTTCAACAAATGAACTTCTTTGCTCTCCCACCGGGCGTGCCAAAAATGTTATACACTGAATTTGCACCCTTAGTTCAAGCTCTCGTAGTCTTGATAACTCAGTATAACAAGGGAATCATCTCAAGGTTGTGGGACCTTTTGCTAACTGAGATGAGACCTCTAGATTCTAGGTTGGTTCCTCTTGGATAGTCACCCATATTTGCTCTTAATAGGAAAGTAGACTTTTGAGGGAAAGGGATAGAAGGAGTACATGAAAGGAAATGACTGAAAGCAAATCTATCCTACTAGGTGATGCACCGAACTTGTGTTTGGATCTCAGTATAGAGGGATGAAATCAATGAAGGAATCAGGTCCAAGAGATTACAACTTACTGAATAGGCTTGCATAAGTATTTCATAGGAGGGTGTGAATAGGGGACTCAACCTATGACCTGCAAACAAACATCCTTTTCTACAACTAGGTGTAGGAATGAGACAAGGCTGCTAGGGGTTGTAGTATACCCACAAAACACCTAAATTAGATCAGACACAAGAAACACACAAAATTGTAGAAAGCAAGAGGAATCAGGAAACCTGAGATATCTTTGAAATCATTCATAAACTTTGATTCAATAAGAGATAATCTAGACATGAAGGCATGAGGACAACGAAAATGTCACAGAATGCTTTGCAATATTTGAATTCATCAATGAAAACTTACAAGATGTGGGAAACCAGAGAGAAAAAATGCTACAGATAGTTCTCCAAGGAAAGACTTTCCCTTTTTACAAAATGTCCATTCTGAGCTTCAAAAGCTCCAAAAAACAAATTATATACATCTCTGCACGCAGGCAGGAATCAAAATATCTCTGAATTAGGGCTACATAAATTTGCATTATAATAATCATCCCTAAAATTGGTCACTTCTGATCATAAAATGTATTCTGTGAAAATATCTCAACAGATCAGATATCCTTCCTTGCGTGCCCATCTCTGCACTGATCCTGCCTGCAGACAAACATTCATCTTGATCCATCTACCTCCCTGCAACCTACTCTGTCATGAATGTTTCAAAAATTTGATCAGATTGTAGAAAGGACCCAAAAAGGAAGCCTAAATCCTCTGCAAATTCTATCCAACCACAACCATCTCTAGAAATAATCAATTTCAGCTACCCGCACAAAACTCCCTCAGAAGAAAGCTAAAAAAGGGTCGTAATGCCTTTAAAATGAACCTGGTCGTATGATCGCTTGAACTAAAAAAAGGTTCATGCGATCACGCGACACCCCTTTGAAACTGCCACCACTTTGCCAAAGCAATGGTTGCATGATCGCATGAGGTGAAAGGCCTTCATGCAATCATGCGACAACCTCTTGAGAAACTACCTTCACTCTGCCACATAAGACATCTGGGCCCCACAAAATCCACCACCTGCCAAGTTTCACCGACTGCCAGCCATCATACTTACCAAACTCACCACGTGGCCCAACAGGAGCTGACCACACGGCTAGACCCATGACCATATTGCTTTGAAAAAAGTCAACGGTCGCATGATCGCATGAGCCGAAAGGCCTTTATGCGATCATGCGACAACCCTTAGAAAATCTACCTCCGCTTTGACAAATTCTCGGGCATACGATCGCACTGCAAAAACTAACTCAACATTTACCTCAGGTTCCAATTTTCTTTCAGTCGCGGAATCGTTTCATACTTTAGCTAACCCCGGTTAAGTCTGGCAAACATGAGATACCCTTTAGTCGCTGAGTCGCTAGATATATCCTAACCCTGGGCCCATCTGCCATGCAAGACACCTCGGGTCTATTCATTACACTGCAAACTTAACCCTGGTCTCACCTCGGGTTTCAAACTCCCCATGTCGCCAAGTCGCGTTATCTTTTTCTTAACCTCGGGCTCACTTGGTGACCATGCGAAACCCTTCAACCGTGCATCGCTTACCAACCTCTGGCCCACTCTACCACATGTCATCCCTCTATTCATCTTGGCCACTACACTAGCAAACACCTCAGCAACCCCTACCATCAGACCCCCTGCAACATCCAGATTCCCATCTAACAGTGGGCGTAAGATCGCATGGCCGAAGAATATACCTTACACTCTTATGCCAACCGCAAATCTCCTTTCAACTAGGACCCCATTGACACATCGGTCCACCTGCAAAAGAGCATCGGACGGTTGTCATTACACCGCTAGCTTAAAAAGGCATCAACTTTCCTTAGCGGTGTAGCGACAGCCACCAAATCTTGTCGAGCGTTAACCTTTGAAGATGAAAAACGGGCCCGCCGACAGGTGTCATCTTGTCACATGATCGCATGCGGCTAGGAAGGCCTATGCGATCATGCGACCAACTATATGATGCTAGCCACTGACTGCCACCGCACCACCAAAAATGGGATACATCACCACCCACCGAAGCCCCTGCAGACCGCCTGTCACATGGTCGCATGCGGTCAAGGGGCCGCATTCGATCATTTGACCAACCGCATGATGCTTCCCCTGCTAACCGCTAACCGCCACCAACGAAACGGGACATGGTTTTTTGCATGGTTGCATGGGCTCGAAAGAGCCCATGCGATCATGCGACCAACCGTAAAACATTAGCCGCTAACCATTGGACGAACCCTTTTTGACTGCCGACGTTGGAGATACTGCATCAATGGTTGTCATATGATCTCATGGGATCAGGAGATCCCATGCGATCATGCGACAACCATCAGATCTTCCGCACTGGCACGGCCTTAGGCACCAAGACCCGCCTGATCAGAGTTGCGCGCTTAGGGTGGAAAACACAGACGGTGTCAAAAACACACAGGGTTTTCGAGTAAAGGTCGAAAACACACCAAATTTTCAAAGCTGAGAGGTCAAAAACACACCGAACTTTTGGACCAAAAGGCAGAAACATCCCGAGCCTACAAAGAGGAAGTCGAAAACACACTGGGTTTTTTGACACTTGAGCATTTCACTGGAAAATAGGATTGTGGGCAAAAATGAACGAGAGGGAAATTTGGGCAACAATAACTAAAGATAACTATAAACAGTTTTCTCCTTTGCTTCATAAATTACATGGATAATATATGTTTCTATCTTTATTTATTCAATGTAATTTATGTATATTGTATGATGGTCAATGATAATTTAATTACTCTACATCAGGATTCAACAATCTTACCTAATCCTTCACACTCCCTTCCTAAAATATTTCCTTGACAAAGTTAGTTTCGAAGGGAGATGTAAAGGATAAGTCCAAATCATTTTCTTTAAGTATACATGAAGTCTCAAAGGATAGGATCCCATCCAAGGTAAGGGGTTTTAGAGAATTTGAAGAGCTCTAAATATCCTTATGGAAAGGGTAAAGCTCCATATTTTTTGGGGGGGATGAATACAATAGAATATTCCTTCAAGGGGTAAGTCATCTCCACCATGAAATCAAATTTGGGAAATGGATTCGAGGGCACTTTACCTTTAATATATTTTTATTTTGGATCCTTTAAATTTGGCTTCATGACTTGGAGTTTATTTACAAAATACCCATATTCTAAAAACAAATTTGTGATAAAGCCTTGAATGTTTATAGATGATCTTTTGAGTCCACTTCTTAAATTTTGATTACAAAGTGATAGTGTTTGGAATGGTGCTATTCACGTGAACATTAAATCAAATTATTGTAAAGTCTATTTTGGTTTTTCCTATTGTGATTTTATCCACAACTAGGTATTGGCCAAAGGTATTTACAACGTCCACAAATACTTATTTTATCCCATAGTTCGAGGAGTAAACTAGGGATCTTGATCAAAATAGGTGCAATATCACATAGGTTATCCTATGGATCAAAAGGTTGGTTTTGATTTACAAAGAGATAATTTTTTTTACCCTTTTACTTGTTGGAAATTTGGCTAATGTGGATGCATAGATGTTGTCATTATGGCAACATGTGATCTCTATTAAGAGCGCAAAATCTGGAATGCAAGTATGCAAAGTTGAAGGAAGAAATTGTCTAAGTTTGGATACAGTGATCCTGACAGAGCACCCGATGAAGATTTAGTTCGTGACGTCCACTGGGGAAATATTTTTGTTTATGTAGTTAACTGAAGCTTGTATAAAGTATGAGGATACCCCATCTCAGTGTGCATAAAGTTTGGAGTACTACGGACAAAGTTATTCAAAGATTACCGAAGACAATTTTGCAGACAGAGCAGTTTTTGGAGACAGTTTTAGTGAAAGAGTTAAGGGATTATTTTTGCTTGTCAAAATAATGACTTAACATTATTAAGGGATGACATCCTAGATGTTTACTCTTGGATAATGATTTTTTGATTCTGACCATGTAAAGTTATTAGCTTTAATAACTCATATATTAGGCATACTTGAAATGTAATGAAAGAGAGAAGTGATATGTAAAAAGAAAGAAAAGATAACTTGCGATAGTTGTATATTGTGATAGTAGCAAAGGCTATTGATGTGAAGTTGTAAGAAGTTCCATATTATAGTCAGAAACATTTTTGTATTACCTATTTGGGCAGTGAGCTCAGCTGGTGATCAGGTTTTGTAATCTAACTCCTAACAGGGTTAAGGCTTCTAACAAGGCCTAAAGTCCTTTAACCAAGACAGATCTACTATATATTGTAAATTGACTCCTAATAGGGTCCAATATTCCTAATAGGATACTTTTGATTAGTGATCTTTGTGGGTACCATCCCCACCAGGGTTTTCCCTTGGCCAAGGTTTCCTCGAGAACATATGATGTGTTATGAGTTCTTTCTATTTACTGCTATGTTTGTTAATTAGCTTGATAATCTTTGTATGCACTAAAGTAATTTGTTATATCCATAAGTGGCCAAAAGAAAAAGTTTGTGAAATACTGATTCACCCCCCCCTCTCAGTATTTCCTATTTCTAACAATTGGTATCAAAGTGCAATTACTTGGAGAAGGAACATTCAAGGAAAGCTTAGCAGCTTGAGTAAGATCTCTATGGATATGGATCAACTTCAGAAGAATCTTGAAGAAGCTCTTGAACAGATTGATATGCTTACTAATGAAAGAAACTCCTTAAGAAGAAAATATGAAGATGCAAAGAATTCTATTGACAAATTAAAAGGTAAGATTAAAGATCTGAAATCTGAAAAGAAATCTGATATGCTTGTTGAAGATTGTGATGAATTAGAAAAAGAAAATGAGATCCTTAAGCATGAGTTGAAGATAGTAAATCTGAAGCTTAGTATGAAAGATGGAAATTTAAGATCTGATAATGAAAAATTGAAAATTGAGAATGAAGATCTGAGGTCAAGACTTGAAAAGGAAAAATCTGAATCTGAAAAAGTAAAAATGCAGTATGTGGAACTTGAGAAGTATAATAAAATTATGAAAGGTGAACTAACTCAATCTAAACAACAACTTGAAAGGCTATATTCAAAAGGTGATAAGACTAAAAACAAATTTCTTTTGAAGAACCATTCTTTGATAGGACTGGATTTGGATATAGTATGTTTAGAACAAACCATGAAAGTAAGAAGCCAGATCTAAAGACGTCTGAAAGTATGGAGGAAATAAAGCTAGATGAGAACACATTAGAAGATCCACCTAAAGAAGAACCACCTAGAGAGAAAGATGAATCAAAGCAAGAAGAATTAAAATAGGAAGAATCATCTAAAGGTATGCAAAGAGAATTCAAAGGTAGATGTTTTGCTTGTAATACTATTGGGCACATGAAGAGAGATTGCACAGGTAAGCCATTTAAATCTTTTAATGGACATTGTTATAATTGTCATAGTTTTGGACATAAAGCTAACGAATGTAGAAGACCTAAAGTAATTTTGAATAATTATGATAGAATGATTGGGAATACTAACAATGTAGATAAGAAATTTATTGAAGAAATGAATCAAAGAAAAGTGGTAGTATGTTTCAGATGCAACAAAGTAGGACACATTGCTAGAAATTGCAAGTCACAGATTAACCAGCAAGGACAGAGATTTGGAAACAATGGAATCATTTGTCAGATATGCAACAAGTTTGGACACTCAGAAAGATTTTGCAGAATGAACAATGGAGGTTATCATCATAACCCTAACCCTAGGAACAATGCAAGAAGGAATGAAAATGCAGGAAACAAAGAGAAAGGTTGTAGCAATAAAGATGAAGTAGAATTTGACAAAGGCACAAATCAAGGAGGTATAGTCAGCACTGAAAGTAGTCAAGAAGGTAATGTAACCGATGGTAAGGATGAATCTTTACCTGACCCTTCTTTATGTACTTAAATTATGTAAGTTTTTGTAGTTTAGGACTTAGGATTAGTGTAGATTAGGAATTTGAATGAGTTAAGTTTTGCACAGTTAGATGTAGGTTTATTATGTTGTACTAATGCTATGGTTAAGTGCGCAAAAGAAAATATTGTGTTTTGCGAGGTCGCAGAAATTTTTATGATTGCAGGTTTGCAGAATCAACTTTTTGAGGTTTTAGCGGCAAAATGAATGAATGCGATGTCAGATCGAGTTAATGTGAAGTGTTATAAGGTTGAAATCAAAGTTATTATGATTAAAAAGTGATTGAAAAGAGATTTGAAAGAAGAAAAGTGAGTTAAGGATGATTTGAAGAAGTTTGGTAGCAGTTTGCAGCGACGATCATACGAAACCCTAGATTTGCAAAGTTGAGGTATTTCTTGATCTTTAATCAATTGATAAGATGGATATTTCTATGGTTCATAATGTTAGGGATAAGAATAGACCAAAGATTAAGAAAGAACCAGTAGAACCAACTGAAATTGATGACAGTCTAGCATTATCATCCATACTAGACGGAGTATTGCACATTGAGAATGTTAAGGGATATTTAGGTTGTAAGTTTGAAACTTTGGGAGATGCAGATTTTAGTGATGATTACAGGAAGTTATACAATCAAGACATGTCAGTCAAACCAGCTTATGGGCACTTAGAAAATAATGAAATCATCAAATATTCCATGAAGTATGAATTCAATGATGAAGAATGTACCAAGATCATTTTAAGTAGAATCCACAATGGGAAATTCTGGATGGAGGATAGAGTTATTGATATAACTGCTGACCTAATTCATGAAGTTACAGGATTATCTAAAGTTGGAGAGATTCCACTAAATGAAAAGAACATGAGAAAGATTGTTTTAGATAACACTGGATCTAGTTATAATGGTAGAGGAATTGTGATAAGCAAGATTAAGCAAGATGATGTTAGGTACCTTTGCAAGATCCTAACAACTAAATTTTGTGGTAGTTCAAGGGAAGATGACATGGCTGTAGGAATGATTCATGTAGCTTATCTTATGTGTATTGAGAAGAAACCAGTGGACCTATGTGAAATCTTGAAAATTCAGCTATTTGAGAACTTAGAAAAGATTAAGAAGGCTAAGTACACTCAGTTTAGGTTTTCATCTCTGATAACCTATATGTTTTTCCATATTTTGAGAAGATTTCCTTATACAGTTGATTGGAGTGACAATGTGAACACAATGGAAAGAATAAACTCAGTTTACATGAAGCACCTTTTTGATAAAGTTAATGACAGTGTGAAGCTTGTATTGAAGACTTTTCAGAATATTGTTAAGAAAAAATCAAGGATTCCTCAATCCTTAGTTGAAAAGCATAAAGATGACATTTGTTTTATGGTTGACACTGATTTCACCTACATTGAAGCAGTTGAGCCTAGAATGGAATTCATAGACCCTCTTGGCTATGAAATATCTGAAGCAAAAATAGTAGGATATGTGAACAGATTGTTAAAGTGTGAGTTGGATGGTCATGCAAACTGGTTTGGAACCTATGAAGAGAATTTCAAATCTGCAATAAATTTGAGAGAAAAGAAGCAATCTAGTAAGAGAGTTGAATCTACTATGAAGAAGATATTGAAAGAATCTGGTATGTCAATTCATGAGTTTGACATAGCTAAGAAGACTGTAGAAGCCCTGAGGCAAATTGAAAATCTTGTAATTTCACCTGAGACATCAACTGCAAATCATGTTGATCCTATTGCAGTTAAGGTAAAAGTTGAAGTACCTAAAAAAGATGAAGGAGATAAATCTTTTTCTCCTATTCCTAGCAAAAGAGTAAAAGTGAGTGCAACAGGACCCGGCAAGAGACAGAAAGTGGTTGTACCACCCATACCTAGAAAGGTAGCAATGATTAAAGATGATGATGTAGTTTCAGTCAAGAAGAAAACTTGGAAACCAAGAATTGAAAGAGTTAATGAAGATATATTGAAGCATGGAGACTTCACTAAGTTGAATAAATTCTATGATCTATATGGATCATTTGACAAATTGAACTTTGAAAATGCAATGGTTACACACATGATTGTGGCAGATAAGAAACTTAGCACCATTCATGGTAAGATCCCAGAAGATTTGTATAATAGACTTGTGAATAGAAAATAGAGAGCACAAGAAGAAGACATGAAGATGAGAGAACATGTAATCAAACAGTTCTATGAAGTTAAGGATGAAGATCATTTGAAGAGATTCTTGAAGTCTCTTGGAACTTTATTGAGAACAAAGAGAAGAACAATCCTTATAATGGGAGGCAAAAAGGAGGAAGTACAGAAAGAGACAGAGCAAGCAGTAATGCAAGTTCTTGTAGATATAGTTGCAAAAAAGCATGTTGAATCAGACCCTCAGTAGAAGCAATCAGAGGAACCACATGCAGAGAAAGTTGGTATTGAAGAAGTCCCATCTTCTTCACATATCAATATTGGCAAAGAATTAATGGATATTGAAGGCACCAAAGTGACTTTAGAATCAGATGATGCAGTATTTCATGATCTAGGAAATATTGTTGACAATTTGGCTTTGGGAGAGCAAGAAACAGTCATAGAATCAGAGAAGAATACAGAGGCAGAGGAAGCACCAACTGTATCAGAATCAGTTCCAGCAAAGCAGACAGTCAAAGGAAAACAAATTTTGACAAAGGCCACTACCTCTAGTGCACCTTCTAAACCAGTTGAAAACATTAGTGCACCTGACAGTAAGAAGAGGCATATTGGCTCAATGTTTGAAGACCTTGGAAAAGAAGTTGAAGATGATGATCAGCTTGAGTTCATTACATCTCTGAACAAAATTATTGGAAAGAATAAGAAGGTGAAAGACCTTGAAGGCAAAGTTAGAGTTTTGACAAAAAAACTTGAGAGTGTGATCAGCACTAAGGTATCTGAATTAGATCCACTTGAGAAAGCTCAATCAGTAATAAATTCTTTTGACTCTGAATTTTCTAACTTGAAGGATATTGCGAAGATAAAAGTTCAGGAAGACTTTGAAGCAAAAATGCAACAAACTTTGAGTGTAAATATTCGAAATGATATTGGTAGTTTAGATGTATGCATAAAGAATTTGAGGAGACATTTTGAGACAGGAAAGAATTTGTATATACAATGTACTAAATTAGAAATCATAACAGTTGAAGAGGATAAAAAGATCATAGAGAAGTTAGATGCTATTACAGCTGAGACAAACACCTTGACAAGCCCTAATGTCAAGATAAGTTCTATTGAGAAGAACATAAGGAAATTGAAAGATGAAATTAGAATGATAGCAGAGGAGAAGAACAGGAAGATGATCAGGGTTTACATCTTGAGAGAGCATGTCTCAATCAAGATATCAATTGTTGAAGATCAAATTGAGCAGTGTCTTTCAGCAAAGACATCATTTCAGAAGTTTAGCTTCAATTCCCTGCAAGCTTGTCAGACAGTAGCATACGGATTGAGTACTCTACTCAATGTTGCTGAATCCATCAGGATGATATGGGAGACAGATTTTGAATCTTGGAAGTTAGATTTTGGTGATTGTGTTGCAAGCCTACCGGCTTTGCAATAACTGATAATAAGGTATAAAGTTTTTTGAAATTTTTGTTCACCCTATCTTTGTCATTGTTGTCAAAGGGGGAGAGATAGTAGCAGAAAATTGTATATATGTTGAGGAAGGATACTCATAGGGGGAGCTATTCTATGGAGTATGATATTGTATACATATTGTATAACTTTTGGCCACAAAATTTTGTATAAGTGTTTTTGAAGTTTTGTTTGCACACTTTGCCAATTTTCCCATATGTTGCCACCAATGACAAAGGGGGAGATTGTTGGCAATTTGGCTAATGTGGATGCATAGATGTTGTCATTATGGAAACATATGATCTCTATTAAGAGCACAGAATCTGGAATGCAAGTATGCAAAGTTGAAGGAAGAAATTGTCTAAGTTTGGATATAGTGATCCTGACAGAGCACCCAATGAAGATTTAGTTGGAGACATCCACTGGAGAAATATTTTTGTTTGCGTAGTTAACTGAAGCTTCTATAGAGTATGAGGATACCCCATCTCAGTGCGCATAAAGTTTGGAGCAGTACGGACAAAGTTATTCAAAGTTTACCAAAGATAGTTTTGCAAACAGAGCAGTTTTTGTAGACAATTTTAGTGAAAGAGTTAAGGGATCATTTTTGCTTGTCAAAATAATGACTTAACATTATTAAGGGAAGAAATCCTAGATGTTTAATCTTGGATAATGATTTTTGGATGCCGACCATGTAAAGTTATTAGCTTTAATAACTCATATATTAGGCATACTTGAAATGTAATGAAAGAGAGAAGTGATATGTAAAAAGAAAGAAAAGATAACTTGCAATAGTTGTATATTGTGATAGCAGCAAAGGCTATTGATGCAAAGTTGTAAGTAGTACCATATTACAGTCAGAAACATTTTTGTATTACCTATTTGGGCAGTGAGCTCAGCTGGTGATCAGGTTTTGTAATCTAACTCCTAACAGGGTTAAGGCTTCTAACAAGGCCTAAAGTCCTTTAACCAGGATAGATCTACTATATATTGTAAATTGACTCCTAATAGGGTCCAATATCCCTAACAGGATACTTTTGATTAGTGATCTTTGTGGGTACCATCCCCACCGGGGTTTTCCCTTGGCCAGGGTTTCCTTGAGAACATATGATGTGTTATGAGTTCTTTCTATTTACTACTATGTTTGTTAATCAGCTTGATAATCTTTGTATGCACTAAAGTAATCTGTTATATCCATAAGTGGGCAAAAGAAAAAGTTTGTGAAATACTGATTCACCCCCCCCCCCCCTCTCAGTATTTCCTATTTCTAACAATACTATGGACCTAATGAGGACCATATTGAGATCTTCAAAAGAAGTGAATGCAAAAACAAAAAGGCCCTCAACCATGACACTTACAATAATGATTAAGTTATCCTTCCATGTAAATCTAATCCCTTTTCTTACAACATCAAAATTGGGATGAGTAGAGAAGAATATACCTATCAATACATTCTTCATTGAAGCTATAATGGAGTTTGCAAGGAAGTTTAAAATTTTAAGTTGCACTCTCTCTTTTTAAAAAAACACTTCATAAGAGAAACTAAAACTAGAGTGACCATGATGCAACAAGTTTCTTGCCACTATATATCAGACGAGATATATTTTTTTAAAATTTTGTGAGAAATTATGAGAGAACCTCTTATAGGAATCGTAAAGGATGGAGAAGCTTGAGAATACCCCATCTCACCTAGCTCAAATATGGTGCTTTCTACCTAGCACTAAATTTAAATTTTGACTATTAACACTTTTATTTTGTTACTCCTGCTCATGTTCCTATTTCCTACTTTTTCATTTAAGCAAATGTTGAAAGGAATATATAAGTACTTATTTCAAACTGTGATAAAACATCATTTCATATACCATTTTACAATCATTTTATAATTGTGTGAAAAGTGACAAGTACCTATATAAAATGAGATTTTTATTACATAGAACTCATTAGATATTTCATGTGACAAATAATAAATTATGATATAATATTTATGAAATGATGATTTATTTCAAATTCCCTTCACTTTTGTCTACAAAATAATAATAGCATCTATACAAAATGTGTATTTGTCATTAAGAACTCAATCCACTTTCATGCATTTTCTATTTCATCTATACATGATCTATTGGCGATATCAATGTAGGAGCTCACTGCTTTAGACTTGTAACCAGAGACTCAATGCCCATACAACACAAAATATAGATAGGAGCTCACTACTCTAGACTTGGAAATAAAGGCTCACTACCAAAAGTAGAAAGATACATAAAATAACTTGTGCACCCAAGACTCGTTGTCTGAGGGACAAGGTACATTCAAATTTACATAATATATCTAAAGAGAAATTAGCTTGATAATGCAATTGTCCTACAAAAACTCTATCAACCTCCGAAACACATTTCTTTTGCACATAATCTAGACTCTACTCTTCTAAAAACCTACTTCACTTTCTTGTACTTATTACCTTTTTTCCAAAGCACACAATGTGCTTATATACATGATTGGTCATCAAAATTATAACAAGGTCGCTCATTCCAAAAGAAAATTACAAACAAATTACAAGTCAGCCATCTCAACAACAAATTATAGTAAGGTCCAATGCCAAGAGCATCTAGACCAAAACATAAGTCACACATAACATGAACCCATCCAGATAAGAGATAAATATTAAATGCACTACCCAGACCAAAAAAAGTAAAATATGATCCACTCTAGGAGATAGATGGACCATGAACATGTTACACATTGGCCAATACAATATCCACAATTGTCCAAAAATTTCTATAGTCATCTCAAACATATAACCCACACTTCGCTAAGAACCACAACACTTGTCAGTTGTATCTAGACTTTGACATGCCAAGGTGAGATCTAAAATCCATGTCAGATGCCATATCACTAACCAACTACCCACATTAGAAGCCATCACGATACATCTCTAGACCAAAACATAAACTGATCATAATTGAGACACTTGGTAACACTACCTCAAGATTACCAAGAATAGTTTCTGAATCACCAATCCTAAAGACTACAACCAAGACCAAAACGTAGATATAATACAAATCACATCCACACAACTTCAACCTTTATTTTTGGACCAAAAACCTTCTAGAAAGTGCAGTTGAACAATTGTCATCTTCAATGGTATATATTTGTATAACTTTGATACTTAACCATTGACTTCCAAACCAAAGAATATAATATTAAAATACTAAGAACCATTATTCTCATATGATCACTAGAAAACATATTTGTCTTCCATTGTTCTGGAGCACTAACATGTCCAACACGTAACTATACTTCTTCCAAACAAACATATATACCTAAACATAAAACTTCAACAAATAATTATGGACCATAGCATTTGAGCAAATAGAGAAAATACATTTAGACCACAATGTTTGACATCAATGACAACTAGACATATACTAAACATATATTTTCAATAGTATAAATGTAAAATTTTAGTTCAAATTCTATTTTCAATTAGTTGTTTGATCATTTGAAATCTGAAATAATGTTTTATGAAATGCAATTATTGTAGTGTATAAAGAAATTTGTTTCTTCAAAAATTAATTCCACAAAAAATTTGAACTCAAGCCTTTCTTACCATCATTTCTATGGAAAATAATATTAATAAAATATAATTAATATAATCACATTAACACATAAATCAATTAAATATGTTTTACAAACTTCAACAATTAAAAAACATTTAATTTTCTTAACCATTAAACCAAATCACTCCGTCTCATTGAAAAATACCTTAAACATAATTAGGGGAGAGGCTTCATTTCTCATATGATAGCCCATGCAACTTAAAAATATGTTATATTATATTTATATTCAATAATCTATTTATGTAGAATGTAATATATAATTAATTATCAATAGATAGACATTTGCAATTGAATATAAAAAAATATGTGTAATTTTATTAACAAGATTATAGAGAAGATAATATAAACTAATGTTACTCTCATTTCTTTATCTTTTAAAATTTTCATTTCTAGTCATACATGCATTAGAAAAACACTAAAATGAATGTACTAGAATGTATTATCATTTATATATAATTTAAATCTAATGTGATAATATATTTAAAATATATAAATATAATATATAATATCCTATATATAATTCTAAGTTTGTTAATATGTCTTATAAAGATAAAATTTTAGTGGATGTTATTGTTGATTAAGTGATTGATCATATGAAATGATGAGATAATGTTTTATGAAATGTAACTATTGTAGCATATAAAAAAATTAAGTTTCTCATAAATTAATCACATAGAAATTTTGATAACAAGCCTTTCCATCATTTTCATAAATAATATTTATAAAATATAATTACACCGAAGGCATTTCTTATACGAAACACATCCGACTGGGTTAAGATGATGGATGGCCATCTTGCCTGTCGTACGCATGCAAGACGATTGAACTGAACCGAATCATCCACAACATTTGCAAAAAGCCTGATTTTGAAAAATTACTAAATGTGAATGCCACTGCAGTTTGAAAAAGCAAGATTTATTAACTCCCGATCAACCCAAGGTTAGCTCTGCAGTTTAAGAGACACGCAAAGTACTTCCTTGGACATGCAAGGTACTTCATTCGAGACTGATGATAACAAAATCAAAAAATCATTAAACCCACAGTCAAACTAGGTGCCAAACTTGTTGGTTGAAGTGCAGCGTCGGTCATCCATGCTGAGAAGATCTGAGAACATGACAATAAATCATCTTCCTAGTTTTGGGCATGAACAATAAATCATCTCTGCTACATGTTGGGAATTTCATGGTAGGACTCACAGTAATCTTTCACAAAAGGATTAGTAAATGAAGAATATTAAGAAACTTGGAACATGCAACTATGATTTAGCAGGGATGCAAGGGGAAGAAGTAATGGAGGGCATATGAAGGCTATAATGGGCACGTGGGACCACAACTTAAAGCCTGTTAATGAGTTCGACATGCTGGAGAATTAAAGCTCATAACTTTCATTGTCAACAGATCGATTTGTTGTCTCGTTTGAATCACAGGAGCTTGGTGTCCCTGCTTGGCTATTGTAGTGACTTCAAACAACTTGTGCTTGTTTATGAGCACATGCCCAGTAGATCACTTAAAGACCACCTCTACGGTGTGTCGATAGACATTAAAATGTTTTAGTATTACCACTCCACAAGAGCTTTCAACAAACATTCTCACCTGATGATAATGCCTCTCCGTCAGAGGGCGAAGAAGAAACTGAAATGAAGCATTCATGTAACAAGTGGTGCCCAGATTCTTCATCCCCACTAGAAAATCCAAGCTGCCAAAACTTTCTATTCCCATTGCTAATTCCTCATTGCCAAAATTTTCCATCACTACTAATAAATCCATGTCACCTAAATTTTCTATCCCCAATGATAATTCTGTGCCACTGAAACTTTCCTTCCCTGCCTCCCATTCTCGCCTGTGCCGCCACCGACCACCACCAACACTCCCCCTCTTTACATCATCCATAGTCTCCTCGTATTCAAAATCACATACGTTTGGCAAAGCATTGTCAATATCATCATGCCATATTCCGTCTGTGCAAACCTTCATTGGCACAATTTCACCAGCACTGCTCTCATATAATTTTCTCAAGATTTCTCTGCATCGAGTCCCGCCGCCTTCCCAGAGATGAAATTGGTCACTCATATGCTTGAAACTTGAGTCATCCAATTGGCCATTGAAGTGAATTCTTCCCCCATCGTACTGAAAATTCATGCCTTGGATGTATTTAGGTTTGAGCACTAGGCCTCCATTGTACCACTTGCAGAACTCCATCCATTGCTTAGTGTCGAGAATCACATAATCTACCTCAAAATTTGCTTCAAACCGAATATAACAACTAGAATATCTGCATGTAAGCTGCACACCAAAAATCATTCATAGAGATGTGAAGATCTCAAACATCCTATTGGACTCTAGACTACGAGCAAAAGTATTATCCCACATTCGCCAACCATTGTTAGTTAGAGGTATTTAAAAACCATAGTGCTTAAAAGAGAAATAAAGAAGTAAGAAAGGAAGAGAGTCTCACACGTGGCACTTGGCGGTGAATCCAAAATTCAAGACGACGTGGCAGGTGGGTCCCAAGCATAGTTAAAACTAGTTTTGATAGTATGCGGTCTGTAGGTTCTGTGTCTTGAGATGCGTGCACGAGGATCCGATGGTGGTCATATCTTTGAGATGCGTGCATGAGGATCTAACAGTGGTCGTATCTTCGTGATGAGCAGAGTTGCCCATTGTGAACATGCAACAAAATGACATGTGGCGGTGAGTTTGCAGGTTGGCGCTAACAACTAACCAATCTGATGGCCTCGATATGTGTGTCCAGAGACAATTATTTAGCAATTGCATTTCAATTATTTTAGTGTCTTGGCGTTGCAATCATAGCATTGAATACATGTTCTTGATATAAATTTATAATATTAAAAATTATTTATATACTAATAATAATATAATATAAATTTATTTTTTATTATTTAAATTTTATTTATATTATACTAATATTATACTTTTGTTTGTATTTTTGAACAATTCTAACAAGTGAATCCAAAAAGCATTATTTTTAGAAAATCCTACACCATGACTTTGAAATTTGAACTATCTATAAAAATTTTAACTCGTTTACAAATGTGCTAACTTTTTATAAAAATTAAAACAAAAAATTAATGTGAAAATACATGACAATTAAGGTTATGAAAATATAATTGAGAATATAATTGTTCCAAATTTTATTATTATTTTTCTTTAATTATTTAATAATCTCTTTAAAACATTAAGTATAAAATAGTTTTAAAAAAAAAAATCCTTATCAATTCAAATAAGACATTATCTAATATAGGAAATCCATTTAGTAGATGGTCATAACAAGAATCAATTTTATCTATTAGATTTCCACAATCCATACGTATGGTGTATTCAGTTTCTGGATTCGATTGTGTAGGTTTTTTTTACCATCAACGTTTCGGACCATCAAGGTTTTTTGGTTCCTCTTGCTCTTGCTCTTTGACATCCTGATGATGGATCATGTAGTATGATCTAAAATGTTGATGGTAAAAAAAACCTACACAATCGAATCCAGAAACTGAATACACCATAAGAATCAATTTTCTCAAATCCTTCTTTATAATCAAATAATAATTTACTTTTATTTGATAATTATTCATGAATAAACGTATCTAAAAAAAAAAGGATAAAACTAAAAAATTAAATAACATAACATCTATTCAGTGTAAAAATTGCAAACCGAGTTGCAATTACTAGTTAATATAATTACACTAATAAATAAATCAATTATATGCATTTTCCAAACTTCAACGGTTAAAATAAATTTAATTATCATAATCATTAGACCAAATCACTTCCCCTCATTGAAAAATAGCTTAAACATAATTAGGAGGGAGGCTTCATTTCTCATACGGCCCATGTAACGAAGTCCGTGAGTTACGGTCAAACACGGCTTGATTGGACAGCATCTGAAATCTGTAAACTTCAATTTGGACTTAGTCTTCACAATGATTCTCTCCACTGAACAAAATCTACGTAGCGTTTAGTGAATATTACAAAAGTAATGTTCCATAACTACCCTATCGACTCTTGAGAGAAAAAGTAATGAATAAGGCCAACAATAAAAGAAGCGAAATATATTTCTATTAACCTGGTCAAAAGGATTTGTATATTCTACCTACCATATGAAGTTTTCTGCCAACTTTCTTATTAAAGTTGGCATTTGCAAAGACTTCAGGAAGACTTGCAACGAACGGACTTGAACTTTCCGTGTTCTCCAAAAATAAAATTCAACAATTTATTTTGAGTGGATTGGAAAATTTTAATTAATTTTGTGTGGGGTCTTCAATATTACCTACAATGTGGAAAAAGGAATTCATTTTGACTTGGAAATTATGTGAAAAATATTAAGTTTTAAATAATTTTATAATACTTTTGAAATATAAGATCTTAAAATTGTAATAATGATATTTATCAATTCTTATTAAGTTCTACAAAATTTTCTTTGTTTATAAAAAATTAGAAGATTATAAATATAAGTTTCTGATTTTGATTGTGTGACTATTTTTAGTATCAATGTTTCGAATCACATTCTGTGATCCATTATGAAGAACAGGTAGGGAACGAAGGACCAAGCACAACGAGGAAGGAGGATGAAAAAGAATCAAAAGAAAATTAAAAAACATCAAACAAGATGAAAGAAAAAATACAATGAAGGAGAAGGGAGAAACTAGTCCAAATATAATCCCCCTCCATTTCTATTTTTGCTTTCATCTTGTTTGATGTTTTTTAATTTTCTTTTAATTCTTTTTTCTCCTCCCTCCTCCTAGCTATGTGTCCCCCTTTTCCCTACCCTTTCTTATATGTCTTGAGTTGGTCTTAATTTGCTACTTACATTTTTTTATATCTCTTGCACTCTCTTTCATCCTAATGATGTATCATGGAATTTGATGTGAAATGTTGATACTAAAAACACTCACACAATCAAAACCATAAGCTTATATTTATATTCTAATAGATTGTGTGAATCTGATTACATTAATTAGAAAATTGTTTTATAGAAACCAATAAATTCAATCATCTTAAAATTTCATTAAATTTTATTTTAACCTATAATTTAACTTTTTATTATATATAAAATTGTAAATCTCAAATATATAAAAATCATCATAGTCCCAACAAAAAAAATATCAACATAAAATAAATCTATCAATCATTTTTTATCTTCTTATAAATATAAGTTTTAAAGAAAACTTGAAACCCTTTCAAATAAAGACTAATTCAACAAAGAAACAATTAAATGTCTCACCAGTAAACCACTACAAGAACACCCAAAAAGAAATGATCACTAAGATAAAGATCTACAAAACCCCACCCAAAAATAGAAACTCCCAAACTACCAATATTTAAAAATTTCATCTACCTTTTGTTCCCTGATAGAAACATCTTACAAACAATATAATACTAGATTAAAACAAATTTTAAAAGAAACATCAAATCTTTTATGACAAACACTAATTCAACAAGTAAACAACCAAATAACTTTTTTCAATAGAAATAATGCATAAATAAAAACAAATTATACAAAGGAATGAATGAAGAGACTATCTTCAATAATAGAAAAAGTAGTCCATCATTGTAGTCTCATGAAAAACAAAACACCACTTAATACACCAACAAGAACAAGGTCAAATATAATATTTGAAAATAAACTCATAAGCTGATAAACAGCTAAATGTTTGCCAACAGTAAACCCACATAATAGTTAACAAATGGACCACTGAGATAAACACCTAACCCAAGGTGGGGAAAAGAACTAGAAATACATGCAGATTTCAACTACCTCCAACTCGTACTATTTGAAGCGTCCCATAAACATTATAATACCAGATGTAGATCAACGTCCATGAATCCTCGACATCTCTGTGAGCTAAAACAGTGAATTCATTGACCCACTTTGAGCCGCACTTGACATTTGGTGGTCGAGGTTGTTTAAACATGGAATTGATGTGGCGAGCCTTGTGGAACCTCCAATCTCCTCAAGCTTCATCTTCACCTCTCTCATGGATGGTCTTTCACTTCCTTCGGTGTTAAGACATTCTCTACCTACATTTTCCACAACAGTCATCTAATTCAGGTTCTCTGCGTTCTTCACTCTTGGATCTAAGATTTCAATCAAGCAGTTGTCATTACATTTGAAAAGAAAAAACTTAGATAACACTATTTTGTGAGGAGGTTTTCCAGGAGACGGGGGTTCTCGACTGGTCAAAAGCTCTGCTAGAAATACACCGAAGTTGTAGACATTGCTTCTATCAGTGAGCATGCCCATGTTGAAGCATTCAAGATCCATGTAACTGCAAGTGCCCATTGTAGAATTAACAAACTTGGAAATAAAACCAGAAATACAAAATTAAAGAGCAGCATACAAATAAATGCAAAACACACAATTTATCATGGTTCACCACAATAGTGGCTACGTCCACACTGAGAGTAGAAGAATTATATTGATCTCTAAAATAGAATGTTTACAAATGACAAGAAGAGTCTTATTTATAAGCTCATACTGAGCAGCTGAAAAGACAAGGCTACAACAGACAAAAGTCCATTGGCCTTCCAATCCCAACAAACTCCCACTGGAAGTCAACGGATAATTTAGTTGATCAGGCATTCCCCTACTCTACATGCTGACCTACTTCAGCTTAACAAGTCCAAGAGAAGTCCTTGCACATTCGAACTTCTCTTTGGTTACAACTTTTGTGAATATATCTGTCGGATTGATTTTAGTATCAATCTTTTCAACCTTCAACCGACCCTCTTCAACCATGTGCCGAACAAAGTGAGCATGAATGTCAATGTGTCTTGAACGTCATTGAGAGGTATGATTACGAGCCATAAATATGGCGCTGTGACTATCACTAAAAAGAACATAATCATTTTTTTGATACTTCATTTCACCTAGTAATCATTGCAACCAGATCATTTCCTGAGCACCTTCGAAAAGTGCCAAATACTCAGCTTCAGCAGAAGAAAGAGCAATAGAATGTTGCAACCTTGAGGCCCAACTAATAGTAGCTCCAATGAACATGAATAGCAACAAGCGAACTCGTTTCATCTATCATAGCAACAAACCAATTGTTCTTGTCACTGCTTATACACGCCTCTTTATAATTTGCAGGTTCAATTTGCTCAGAAATTAATAGTTTTGGCTCTGCCTCTTCAGCAAATAATAACTCATAATCAGAGTATTTAGCTGGCATTTTCCTTTGTCTGATTGATCTTCATAATTGAGGTTCAACACCTTCCGTTTGATCCTAAATTAACTCAAATGAAGAGCCATAAGTTGTAGCTCTTGAATGTTTAATGTTTAGCCTCTCTATTTCATTCCCTCTGTTATTCCCCAAATTATGTATATCCACAAGACTTGGCATTTCCAGCATTTGCATTGGCACATCTCCAATAGCTCCTCTATGCCTTTTATTAGTAGCTCTATCGAACTCTTCTCCAACAATTCTCCTGTGATCACCTGTGTGAGAAATTGCCCTATCATGGAGATGCTGGAAACCATCGTGAGTGTCTTCTCCTCTACCATGAGTTATTTCTTCTTTACCATGAGTTGCTCCAACTCTGTCATTTCTATCATGAATAGTTTGATCCCTGCCATGGCTTTCAAACCTGTGTTCATGCTAATCCCTACCAAGAGAAATTTCCCTTCGGTGGATGGTTTGGTCTTGTGACTGCTGGAGGTTGTCGAGAGGTTGAGTTGTCTACAGATTATCGTGAGCTACTTGCGTTTGAAGGGGAGTAGTCTGTGAGTAATATACTATAGTGGAGTCCACCTCATCCATGTGACAACATGTAGAGGGATGATGTGGGCAAGGATCAACGTTCATGCCTCTATTATCAATGCCAGTGCCTATTCCTCTGTCATGAGTGTCGTGAGAGCTGGGGCAGGTAATGTGGTGAGAAAATTCACCACATTGAGTAGATTCTACCATGTGGTGTCTAGCTGATTCACCATGAATATCATGTGAAAAGGGGGAAATTCCTTGCAGGTGAGGTGAGTGACAATTAGCAGTCACAAACTGATTTTGAGAGGCAGGGGATTTTTCAAAAAGAGAGTGACTGTGACAAATCATTTTGATCTATTTCAAAATAAGACATAGAATCTCTTGTGTGATTATCACTTTGATTCCACATGTTGGTAGAGAAAGAAGATACAGGAGCTGGGACTAAAATCGATGTAGGAGAAATAATATTTTGTGAAACATTATTTTGTATATCTCTATCAGACCTATTATTGTTATCAAAAATAGAGAAGGGAACAAATTCACTCACTGATTTTCCTTCCATATTAGAAGTTGGAAATGCCTTCTCATTAAAGACTACATCTTTGCTCCGAATTATCTTCTTCTCAATCAGATCCCAAATTCTGTACCCAAACTGATCTTCACCATAGCAAATGAATATTCCCTTTTGTCATTTGAAATCCAACTTTATGCTTCTTTCTTTTGGGACATGTACATGAGCTTCACACCCAAAAACTTTGATGTGTGAGTACGAAATCCTTTTTCCCAGCCATTCCTCTTCTGGAATGCCAAACTCTAGATGAGATGGAGTCATATTGATTAAATAGATTGTTGTATTGCAGGCTTCCGCCCAAAATTCTTTGCCCAAACTGGCATTGGAAAGCATACATTGTGTTTTCTCAAGAATGGTTCTATTTAACCGTTATGCTGCCCCATTTTCTTGAGGGGAATAAGAAACAACCTTAATTCATCTTATACCATGATCTGCACAAAAGTTATTAAACTCCAACAAACAAAATTCACCTCCATTATCCATTTTCAAACACTTAATTTGATGACCACTCTGATTTTTCACAAGAGCTTTAAAAACTTTGAATTTAGAGAATACCTCAGATTTTCTAGAAAGCATATAAACCCATACCTTTCCGATGCTATCATCAAGAAAGGTGACAAAATATTGTGCGCCTCCATAAGAGGTTACCTCCATAGGTCCCAAGACGTCTGAATGCACTAACTCCAAAGGTGTTGTCCTTTTGTCATGTCCATCCTTCAAGAAACTAACCCGCTTTTGTTTCCCATGAAGACGATGCTCACAAAATTCCAAATTTGTAAATTTGAGACCCGATAGTTGATCATGATTCAACATTACCTCAAGGCCTTTCTTGCTCATATGGCCTAGCCTTTGATGTCAAAGTGAAACATCGTTGTCCACAAGTGTCAAAGTAGCTCCCACCTTATCAATAGGTTTCAAAATATAGAGACTACCGGTTTTGTCTCCTTTAGCAGTAGCCAATGAACCTTTGACTATTTTTCATGTATCTGTGAGTTCAGTTTTAAATCCTTGGGTGTATAATTGGCTGACAGAAATTAGATTCCTCTTTAATTGAGGAACATGTCTAACATCTTTGAGAAGTAATTTTGCTCCACCTTCAAGATGCAAGACAACATCTCCTTTCCCAATTATTTTACATGCTTTACTATCACCCAAATATACCTCTCCAAATTCTCTTTCTTGATAATTTGTAAATGCATCCATGAGAGAGGAAGCATGAAAGGAAGCTCCCGAATCAATCACCCACGAATCATCTTTTGTATCACTTGTTGATAAAATTAGGATACCCAAATCCTTTTCACAAATTGTGTTTTCTTGAATGTCCAATACTTGTTCTTGTGCCTTCTTATATTTTCTACAATCCTTCTTAACATGCCCATCCTTCCCACAAAACCAACAACCATTTTGTCTCCCTCTTGACTGCAATCTTTTTGCAGATTGGGACCTCTGATTGTTATTAAATCTGCCTCTATATTGGCTTCTTCCTCTATTTTCGGTGCTCACCATTGTGATAGCATTACCGGAAGGGGACTCATCATTCTTTCTCCTCAAATCTTCGGAGAGCAGGGTGGCTAAAACTTCATCAAAAACTAGCTTCTTGGTAGTTGATGTTGAAGTGCTTATGGCTGTCACAAGTCCATCCCAGCTATTAGGAAGAGAACATAGCAATAGAACAACCTTATTCTCATCATCTTGTGTCATGCCAATTGAATTTTCTTGGCTGATCAAGGTGTTAAATTCATTGAGATGATTTGTCATGGCTTCACCTTCCCTCATCTTAAGTTTGTATAACTTCTTCATGATGAAGACTTTGTTCATAGCGGATGCTTGTGCATATGTTGAAGCCAATTTATCCCATACATCTTTGGTTGTATTTTTGTTGGAAACATTATGCAGTACATTATCACCTAATGCAAGAAAGATTGTCGCCATGGCTTTCTCATCAAGCTTTCCCCAATCTTCATCCGACATGGCTGAGGGTTTCTTTGCTTTTCCTTCAAGTGCCAACGAAAGCTCTTTGTTAACTAATAGAGACTTCATTTGAATCTTCCATATCTTGTAGTTCTTCCCAAAAAATTTCAAAACTCTTATATCTTCCATAATTCTGAAATTGAAATCTCAACCAGCAATTAACCTCGCTCTGATACCAATTGTAGAATTAACGAATTCGAAAATAAAACCAGAAATAAAAAATTAAAGAGCAAAATATAAATAAACGCTAAACACATAATTTATCATGGTTCACCACAATAGTGGCTACATCCACACTGAGAGCAAAAAAATTATATTGATCTTTAAAACAAAATGTTTACAAATGACAGGAAGAGTCTTATTTATAAGCTCATACTAAGAAGCTGAAAAGACAAGGCTACAATAGACAAAATTCCATTGGCCTTACAATCCCAACACCCATTACATTGGTGATGAGATGCTTATCATTACCACACAGAAGCTAAGATATCCCAAAATCTGCAACTTTTGGAGTGACGGTGTTGTCCAGAAGAATATTAGTTGATTTCACATCTCTGTGAATGATGGGGCAATCTAATTATGAATGCAGATATGCCAAAGTATCTACACTACCCATCGCAAGACAAACGACCAGAATGCAGCTGATGAGAAATTTTTCCCCCGCCAACAAATTCATATACTAGAATAGGAGATTATGTTTGCAGGCAACACCCAACCAAGCTCACCATGTTTTTGTGATGAAGACCAGACAGAATCACAATTTCATTGATAAACTGGATCAATGGCTTCTTCTCTTTCTACACCAATGGGAAATTCCTTGAACTTTTTAATGGCCACAGCTATACCATTTGAAAGGATGCCTTTGTATACCATGCTTGAACCACCGGTACCCCAGTTAAGGTGGAGACCATAATCAGCCTTTATGCCATCCCAAAAGAGGTTTGTTTTATTATCCAATACTCTGAAAGTAGACGGCTCCATTATGGTTGAGAAGCCACATTTTGCATCAAATTTGTGGGTTGTAGAATTACGCAAACCAAACACACCTCCACCTGTCAAATTTAGCCACCTATAATTATCTGGAAGGGTAGTTTCACAGTAGCCATAGCAAAAGTATGTTGGATCACTCTGAAAGACACATGGTGATACACATCTAGCGTATCCCCATTGATCACCAAATTCATAGGTACCGAAGCTATTGCAGCCAATAACCACAAACTTATTGGACTTGGAAATAGTGAATGGACCACCGTTAGGTGGTTGAAAGAAGCTTGATGCACTGGTGTTTGCCTCACACAACTGGACTTTCAAAGAAATCAAATTTATGGTGAGATGACCCGTGTAATTCATGTCCATAATCTTGCAAATGAACAGTGGAAGTTTCTTCTGTGTAAATTTACCAAGATAGGCCATGAAGAATGGAGTGAACTTCCCAGTAGATTTTCTCCTATTGCATGTTATCTGAAAGCCAAGGTATCCACAATGAGACCTTTTAATCCAAAAAGGGTAGCTCACATTCATCGAACCACACTTTTTAGGAGCACATTTTGCAACAATAAAGCCCACCAAACAGAAATAAATTACACAATGAAGAACAACTCCAAAATTCATTATGAGCAAAACTGGGTGCTCAATTTATCAAAACAACCAAAAACAAAGATCTTAAAAGAATGAAAAGTCGAGTGAAATAAATAGCAGAGCGCATTATTGACTAGACAATAGAAGACTACGAAATACCAACCCCTCGATAGTGATAGGTCTTCACAATGATTTTCTAGAGTGAAACCAAAATCTGTGTTGTATCCGTAATAAATGAAAATTAGTGGGAATTAATGTAAAATGAGGTATCATTTTATGGTATTGGATAAATCGTAAACTAAAACTTAAAATATATAAGGGTCTATTTGGTTGCTGGAATTAATTTGGAATAGGAAAATGGGAATTGGTGAATTGGCATAAGTTAATTCTCATTTTGGTCCAAAATGAGCATTCATCTAATTCAGGTTCTGAGAGGAATTAGATGAATTCTCATTTTGGACCAAAATGAGAATTAACTTATGCCAATTCACCAATTCTCATTTTCTTATTCCAAGTTAATTCCAGCAACCAAATGGCCCTAAGGGAAGTTTGACAAAAAAAAGTGGCCCCCTTGGTAAGATATCATTTTAGTTTGCAATTTAGACATTGCCTCATTTCATCGTCACCCTCCGGAAAATTCAAAATGTGAGCCATGTGAATAAGGCCAAGGAAAAATGAATTTCTTCAAAAATGTACAAAGATAGTCCACGATATCAAATGAAGTTTACAAGTGGTTTCCTAAAAAATGATTTTCTTATACTAGGGGAGAGGACTCACTACTTGAACATGTTCCAATGGTTGTGATAGTAGTTCTTAACTTAATACCCATAGTTCTTGATTTAATATCCAATATTTTTGACAACATTGTACCAAAAGTTGTGACTTTAAAGTTGTTTTTGCTAATGATGACTACCCATAATTGAATGAAATGTGCCCTTTGTTTTAAAAAGAAACTAATAGTATGATGCCACATTAGTTGCACAAGTATTAGGGTTCCTTATTCACTGTGATTGGTCTCACTTTTTTGGGGGGCTATTTTGGACACCTTAGCAAAAAGAATGCTGAAGTGGCATCATATTTGATGATGTGGCTCCGAAACATTAGTTATAAGAAGGAGACTCGCCAAGTAAGCTAATGTAAAAAAATGGGAGTGATTCAAAATTTCCTCCTAGGATTTTGAGAAGCTCGAAGTTAGGGTGCTCAACTACTGGGTCCTCTCCCCTAGTGTAAAAGTTCAATTGTATAATTTTTTTAATTCATATTTTATTCATGGTTCACAAGACATTTCATGACAATAAATAGTATAATTAAGCTGATAGGCTTTATGTGGGAGCTTTGTTTCCAGAAATGAATTTTTTTCACTAAAGTTGTTAGCCCCTCTTTCCGAATAATTTTGTTTTTCTGGCAATGGAAAGCACTTCATATTTTTATAGCAACTTACCTTATTTTTTTAGTAGGGTTGGAAACAACAATGAGTGGGAGCGGTTGCAGCGCGGGAGTGGGAGGGGTTCTTGGCAGCGAGGAGGATGAGGGTGCATCAGATGAGGAGGATGATGACCCAGGTGAGTGGCTGTAGAAAAATTGGGTGGGGGGCAGCTGCAGGCGTGGCTGGTGCTCTCGCCTTTCTCCTAAGAGGGTTGTTAGGGTTTGGGCTCCCTACAACAGCATAGTTTTTGGGGGGTTTCTTTCCCTCTTTTTCTTGGAGAGGAGGTGACCCTTGTCTCATCAGAGGTGTGATGGTGTGTGGTGGCTCTGGGTACTGTTGTGGGATCCTGTTGTATTGGATTGTTCATGGGAACCTCATGGGTGGGCCTCTTTATGGGTTCCACTGCTTCTTTCATGTGTTTGGGAGAGGGGTGTTGGTTCATTTGGAGTGGTCCTGTGTGGGATCCCTATTGAGTTGGGGTTGCACACAAATGCTCTTTGGCAGTTGTTGGTTTCTCATCAACATTTCTCCTCTTCTTTGTTTCCTATGGAGGTGGAAGCTTGTTTTGAGGCGAAGGTTTCTTTCCCTCTTAACACCTCTTTCCCACTTTCTATAGAGGTGGAAGTTCCTTCTGAGGTGGAGGCTCTGCCTATTGAAGTGGCTAGTAGCTGGATGGAAGAGGAGGGTTGGGGTTTTGTTGGTGAGTTCAGCCATAGCTAGAGGGCTCAATTTTTGCCAGAAATTAGTGATGGTTTCATCTTTTTCTTGGCAAGTTGTAATCTGGTGGAGTGGGGAATACTCTTCTTCCCCTCCATTTCTTCATTAAAGGTTGGGGGAGCCTTTCAAAACCCTTTAGGACTCAGCCTTTGCTGGAGGTTCCTATTTTTGCCAGAGACCCTTGAATGTCTTTTCTTTTTTCTGGCAGATCATGACTTGGTGGTTTGGGGAGACATCCTCACTCCCATTTTCGTGTTAATAGTTGGGGGAGCCATTCAAAACCCTAAATACTATGGTGCAACTAAAGATCTTCTAGCTCATATTCATAAGCTATTGTCTCATCTTTGGTATGGTCATGATAAGGTGGACTGGTCTATTTTCTAGTTCTATTGGATGTTAAAACCCATCTTGGGAATGGGAGCCATCAATAAGGTTGGGGGAGCCTTTTCAAAACCCTGATGGTCTGGTACAGCTAAAGCTCTACTTGCACAATTATGTGAGCTAATGTTTCATTAAATCTGGTTATGGGAACCATCAAAACCCTTATGTTTGGTTTAGGCAGCTTGAAAACCCTAGATATATGGTGATTCTGTAAGGCGATGATCTTACATATTAAGTCTTGGCAGCTTGAGCCTTTTTGAAAAAATTTCTTCCGACTATTGTT
Source organism: Chamaecyparis obtusa (assembly GCA_027943335.1). NCBI lineage: Eukaryota > Viridiplantae > Streptophyta > Pinopsida > Cupressales > Cupressaceae > Chamaecyparis > Chamaecyparis obtusa. The sequence goes on along the minus strand of BSBK01000241.1, from coordinate 329,654 downwards.
GTAATGTTGAGTTTGTGCTGCTGGTAATTCTACTGGCAGTATGTGCTGGGGGGTTTTGTAAGGTTTATCTTGTTCCCCAACTGTCTCACTTTGAATTGAGCTAACTCTTCCTATTGTTAATATCAGGGTTATAGTTCCCACCAAAAACTATTTGTAAATGGTTTCGGGGCCCATTCAAAACCTACTTTTACCTTAATAAAAAACTTACCTTATTTTTTCTTTAAACTTCTCTAACTTTTTTTAATTACTCATGTGACTGAGACATTAACATCTCTCACCAATTTAGAATGAGGTCGATTTTTCAATTTTTGTTACTTAGATTAAGAGATTTTGTTAAGGATTAACTGTACTTTTAATTTTTTTGGAGGTTTTTTTAACATACTTTATTTTAAGGATTAACTGTACTTTTTATTTTTATCTATGTATTTATTAAGTTGTTTTGTATGTATTTTTTAAGAATCAACAATTATATAGCTAAGTTGTCAAATCGGGTACTAACACAGGTATGGGTACGTGGATTCAGTACGTAGATATGACATAATTTTTTTAAGGGGTTGGGTACGTTTAGATATGTCCGTACAAATATATATATATATAAATCATAAATGTATATATATATTTTGCAGCATTAAAACAAGAATTAAGAAATAGTATACTTGTAATATTAATTATTTCATATACAGTTTAAAAAATTAATATTATAACAAGAAATAATAAACATAAATTAAACAATTATATATTAATAGCATGAGATTTCCACAATCCATTGTTAAAGAGCTAAATTTCTGGATTTGATTATGTGTGAATTTTAAATAATGTTACTATTAAAATATATAACAATTTGAATTGAAAAAATAAATAAATAAATTTTAATAATAAATTACTAAGATTCCGCAGGGATTCTGAGAAGTACCCAATTCTGGTACGTACCGTACCTAGAATTGGTAGTTAAATTGGACGATTCAACAACTTAGTTATATAGTCAACTGTATATAAACATCATGCAATTTCCTAACATTCACCTGCAACAAATTTACTTTCTATATAAAAACCAAATTAAAAATTAATGTAAAAACATATTCATTATAAAATTTCCTATTTTAAATTGAAAAAAGAAAACCTATTGGCTCATCATTGCATGCACAAAAGAATGTGATTGCTAGTTAATATTGGTTGTAATTATTTGATGTTTATAAAAGTGAAACATCAAAATTTCTTATGAAATCTTTTATCTTAGTATTGTGGACTTAATCTTCTAGTTTCTTTTAAGATCGAATTCATTTAGTTCGTTATCTTATTTGTAAAACTTTAGAAATTTTATTAATAGACAGGTTTTTACAATTGAACATTAAAAAGTAGTGTAATTTTATTAACTAAAAGGTTATAGAGAATATAATCTAAAATGATGATACTTTCATTTCTCTATCTTTTAAAATTTTCACTCCTAGTCATACATGCATTACAAAACACTAAAATGAATGTGATAGAATGTAATAATAAATATAATTATAGTACCATTTATATATAAATTAAATCTAATATAATAATATATTTAAAATATATAAATTTAATATATAATATATTACATATATTTCTAAGCTTGCGAATATGTCTTATAAATGTATTATTTTATTGGATGTAATTGTTGATTAAATGTTTGATTATATAAATTAATGAGATAATATTTTATGAGATATGATTATTGTAGTGTATAAAAAATTGAATTTCTTTACAATTTAATCATATAAAAATTTTGATTACAAACCTTTCTTATAATAATTTCTTATAATAATTTCTATAAACAACAATATTCATAAAATTACTAATAAACAACAATATTCATAAAATATAATTAATATAATCACAGCAACATAAATCAATTATATAAGTTTTACAAACTTCAGCAACTAAAATAAATTTAATTATCTTAATCATTAAACCGAATCAATCCCCCTCATTGAAAAATACCTTAAACATAATCGGGAGAGAGGCAATAGCCCATGTAACTTATAAAAAACAACAAAGGGCTAAAAATGTATAGATAAGGGAAAGCAAAGCATTGAATATTCCATTGGACACGATTTTCTATGCATGGTGTTACTCCAAATCAAAGCCAAAGGACACGAATCCAAAATTGATGAACAATGAAGGAAATAACTAACCAAAGACTGCGAATGATTATGTGAGTGGCAGGCCCCTCATGTTTGGTGGCCCAAAACACAGACTTTCGACGAAGTAAACACAAGTCTGTGAGTTGTGGTCAAACACGGCTTGAGTGGAAAACATCATCTCAAATCCGTACGCTTCACGATGATTCAACAAAATCTACGAAATTAATGTTCAACAACAACCCTATCTACTCTAAGAGAGAAAATAATGAATAAGGCCAACGTGAAATAAATTTCTGTAAACCCGGGCAAAAGGATTGGTTTACTCTACATAGAGGCCACGTGAAGTTTGGTACGACCTTCTTATTAAAGCCAGCTTTTGCAAATACTTCAGGAAGACTTGAACTTTCTGTTTCTTAGAAAAACAAAATTAAACAATTTATTTTGCGTGGATTTGAAATTTTCAATGTTTCTAGAATGTGGAAAAAGGAAAATTTGGACTGAAAATTATATGAAAATATATGAATTTTTAAATAACTTTATGATATTTTTGATGGACAAGATTTTAATATTGTAAGGATAGAATTTATTAATTCTTATTATATTTTTTTATTATATCATAAATTTGACATATTCTTATATTATATTTTACTTATAATTATGTTTTTTTTTATATTAACATGATGATTCTGCACTTATTTGTACTTGTTTCTATATCTTTAATCTTTACCTACAAGTACTTTCATATATAGAACATTGTCATTCATATATTGTATCTATATTTATGAGGCATATATACATATTTGATTCCTAACTCAAAGTCAAAATTTTCTTGTGTAAGGTAAGTCCTATGTAGCGCAAATATCACCCTAACTCTAAATTTTAAAATTTAAATCCTAACCTTCTTTCAGCTTTTCACTAGCCATTGTGAGCCAACTTAGTTTATGTTTTTGTCACTAATTGTTATGTCTTATTATTATTATTATTATTATTATTATTATTTAAAATAAAGTGGAAAATGTCACTGAATAAACTATATTGAAATAAAAGCAAAAGAGTACAAAAGAAAGATACATTCTGATAACTTCAAAGAACTCATCCAAGAACCCTTGAAACATTAAGTAAGACAAGAGAGAAGACCCATACCCAAATCCCCCAACTATACAAAATGATGTGTCAAGAACATATATTTGGCAAAAATGAGGTATCACCCATCAACACAATATACAAGTAGCAGAACTAATTAAGAGATCCATACCCAACCTCACTTTGTCTAATGTTTTACAAATACGTGAGAATATAATGTCTTAAATCCATAGGTTTTCTAAACAACTATCTGATACTCCTAAGAGTTATTTTTGTTGTCATTAGTTACGAGAAAGTTATATTGTTTGTTGAATTCATTTGTTAATCAAGGAAAGATAGGTTGGTAAAGCAGGGAAAGCTATTCAGTAAAGGAAATAAGGAACAGGTCATTTTGGTAAAGGAAAAGCAAGTTATACCGAGCATTGAACCAAGAATGAGTTAGTTACCAAATAAGAAGAAAATGTGTTATCGAGCATAGTAGGCCGACACAAGGAGAATCTTTAAGTATATTGAATCTAGACACCAAACACAAAGTAGTTTACAAATCTCAAGGAGATCGTATAACAGAACATTGGAGAATGAAACATAATGATTACACATAATTACAAGGTGAGATCTACCAATGAGAATAAAGTATGAAATATGCATTGGAGGAATAACCAATGCTAAGCACCGCTTGAAGAGATGATTCTAGAACTCCTAGCATCGCTTCTAAAGTTGTATATAAGATTATTAATGGATCAAAGAATGAAGATTAATGTGGTTAAGTTATGTATGAATGCAAGAGAAGATTGCATGTGTGAAGAAAATTACTGAGAAGGTGATGAGCAGAGAAGTCACCGAGTACAGAACAATGAAGAACATATAGAGATTGTGATTTAGAAGTGAATCTACCGAGTACTGAATTGTTATTGTGAAAGGTACACAATATGAGTGAATGAGCATAAAGAGTCTGATAAGCATATGTTTTATGCAAGTTTGACAGACATATTTTGTGTTACTGATTAAAGAGTAATCAAAATTGTAAAGTCTCTTAACCGAGAAGATCCTATCAGATCTTATATTGTAAATCCTTTAACCAGATGTAGTTCTTAGATTAGAATTGTAAAATCCTTTCACAAGGTAGACTTAATAGTCTGAAGACTCTTAACCGGGTTAATACTCTTAACATGGTAAGCTATCAAAAATAGCTAACATTGTAGCTCTAATTGGGAAAACTTTATACTGCAATAGTGAAGTCTTGTGAGTGTCATTCTCACCACAGTTTTTATCCTCTAATGTAAGGATTTTTGCGATACCAAAATATTTGTGTTGTGTGTTATCTCTTATATCTTTTATATGTTTTATGAGATGCATGCAAAAACAATGGATTCAGTAAATGGTTAAAAATGAAATTTTAATTAGTTTAAAATTATTTTAGAGTATTGATTCATCCCTCCCCTCTCAGTACTCACCTTTGCATACTTAGTCCAACAATTGGTATCAGAGCTCAATTGCTTATTAAGTAGTTTAATCACTCGAGAAGAAATATCTGGAAAGGTGGAAAGCTACAAGTATGAAAGGGTGATTGAGAACATGAAAATGGAACTTAAGATGGCTAATAAGAAGGTTGAAGAATTGAGCAAGAAATTGAAACATTCAATCAACAATAGGAAGGAGCTTGACATCAATTGAAAGACACTCAAGATTAGGTTGAGGAACTTGAAGAACAGTCAGAGGGAAGCATATCTGATGAATCTAATGATATCATATCAGAACTGTTTGAAAAGAATAAAAACTTAGCTGATCAAGTGAAAGCATTGAAAAGAGAACAAGAAGCACAATTGGTAAGGATGTGTGAAATCCTAGAACAAAAAGGAAAAGCTGAAGATGACAAAAGAATAGCTAAAGATGAGAGGAGAAAAATGAACACAAGACTAGATGAGAAAGATAGTGAAATAATGAGGTTGACAAAAATTCACGGGTATGTGCAAGATCATGAGGGGCCAAAAAGTGGCAATGTAAAAAAATCCACTTTTCACTCATCCAAAAGCGCATGAAAATGTTTGTTGACTTTTGAGTAGGCCTGGGTGTCAATACACCTGGGCAAAGTTGACACCAAAGCACAGGCCTAATCGGGTACCCGATATGATATCAGGTACCCGAAACCTGTGGCATAAATCAAAACCCGCGAGCCGTTTTCCTCATTTCTCCTCATGTTTTGGGTTTGGAAAATGGCTTGAAATATCATATACATGATATTTTTGGTTATCTAATTTTGGCAATAACAAATTCGATCTCCGCACTATACAGTAAGGACATTCTTTGTAGATTTTGATTGTTTTATTTCATTTTGATGCTAAATGTAGTTTTTTTGGTTGAAATAGGGTTTTGTATTTATTTTTGTAATAATATATGAAATTAAATTGAAATTTAGATTTGTTTTTTATTTAATCAGGCATGGTTGACAACAATGAAGAAAATAACCCTTCCACACCAAATAACGATCCCCAAAACAATCCCTCGTTTCAAAACCCTCCATCTTTACAAGATTTGATACAAGATAATTTGAACACAATACGGGGTTTTCAAAACACATATCAGAATATACCTACATTAGGTCCCATGCTCGCGACATTAAATGCTATTGTTTAAAATATTGACACACTCACGTAGCAACATAATGCTGCTCTTCATTGGTGTGATGATATGCATGCCCAATTTGATGACGGGCTTGACCATGATGGGATTGCAACCCTTAATATAAGTAAGGAAGATATAGCCTCTCTTTTTGTGAATCCTAAAACCAAAATACCAGTTGACCCCAAAAAGCCCAAATTATCAATAAAATGGTGCATAAATGAAGTAATGCGCACACACTTTTGGGATCACTGGTGGATGGTTTTTGATAAACCACCCCATAGCAATTTGAAGATCCCTTTCTATTTCATAAAAAAATTGTATGTTGAGTTTGTGCTTGGTCACAATGTTAATTATTGGAGTATGAGGCCCAACATGGGCGTAAGCGGAGGAGCTCCTCAGACTAGGCCATTTGCCTAGCGCAAAAAGGCCACTACCTTTGTCCCCCCCACTAATGTCTCACCCCCTCCTCAAGTGCAGCATCCCGATATCATTACAGAGGCTGCCTCACAGATTATTAGGGCCATTCATTTGCTGAGTGATCAGTTGATCACGCAGACCAGGTTAGTGTTGCCTCCTGGTGTGGATGATGCTAGCGCATCGACATCTCGGCAGAGTTCACATGTATGCGAGCCCTATATTTTCATGATATGCAAGAATATATGCCTCAGACCGCTTACTGATGCTGATACATATCAGTATGTTATTGATGAGGAGGATGTAGGAGACGCAGATGTAGAGGCTACAACACCTCATGGAGCATCTACATCTCATGAGAGTGCTCAGGAGGTGTACGCAGAGCCATGGACTTCTGTTGATACAGTAAGAGTAAACATTATAAATAAATTTGTCACATGAATTATTTAATTTATTTATTTAGATTATTTTTAATGATTGCATGCACTTATGTATATATACTTTTTCCATTTATGTTTAGTTGATGACACAGGAGGAGTTGAGACAGGTGGATGAGTCCATAGCTTTGGCCATTTCATTTGGCCTTGATGCCTATATGGTATATTATAAATTATGTACCCATTAGTTTTTTTTATATCATTTAGTGTACATGCTTAAATCTCTATCAATTCGAGCAATAAAATTCATACATTTACTAATATATTGTCATCTTATTATACTCTTGCAGACTACAACCAATGTTAGTGGGGGGCACGAGGGGGTTCCTTCATCAGGTGTCGACAAAGGAAAGGTAATTAATTGTTTAAGATTAATTATGCATGCATATGTATGCCACTTGTGTGTACGTAATAAATATTTTACTTGAATTTATTGTATAGGTTTTGGGTATCGATGATGTTCCGACACAGGTTCAGGAGCCTAGGCTGACAGGCATCTCGATTCAAAGTGATAGTCCGATTGTATGTAGACTTTTACATATTGTTATTTGTATTTTGTAACCATGGTTGTTATGATGAAGTACATTTATATATAATTGACAATCTTTTTACTCTCATAGGTTACTCCTAGTGTGAGGGAGGGCCCATGAGAATCTTTTGTATCTTTGTTGACCGAGCCCACTATTCCAGAGGAGGGATCACTAGATGTAAGTTTTAATTTTAGTTCAAATCATGTCCTATTTTGTAGATTTATTACTCTATGTTGCACCACTCTACTAATCTCATTATTGCAAATATATATTTATAGGTTAGAGTTGGTATTGTTGGCATGGTCCTTTCACTACCAAGGACTTATGCTAGGACACCTGATCGTGGTAGGCGACCAAGAGGCTAGGTACAGATATTTGTATTCAGTTATAATTTTAATTAAATTAGTGTTTGAATTATGAATTATACACACACACACACACACACACACACACATACAAATCATATAACTTAAACAATCTAACTTGGGTTTGAACTCATTTTTGTTGTAGGATCAATCAGAGCCTAACACTTCTTCAAAGAGGCTACATTTTGATGATCCCCCTATGGCATAGGATGTAGTTTTAGTTTTTTGGTCATTTAGAGATGCCACTTGGCACATTTTGAGATGGCATATTGTAAGGAAACTCAGGTGCGGAAACAACTTCCTACACTAATCTCTAAAGGAAAGTATTGTGCAAATTCTTTTAAATCCTTACAATTTCATATTCGTTAACTACTTTAACAATGATATTGCAGCCATATACCATGCATACAGAAAATAGAGAATGACACAATGATTTACCCTAGGGAAACCTTTCGGTAAAAACCCAGCACTCCAAAACTTGCACAATGTATTAATCAAAACTATTACAGTTTACAATACACTTGCAATGCAAGCTCTTTCAGAAGATTTCCAACTCTTGAAGACAAATCGCGACAGCATAAAAATGTTCCAACAATACACAAACTTCACCAATCTTTGCAACCCTAAAAAATGCTTATATCATGCGCTTCCCTTTTTAGGGCAACTTCCAAAGATAGTCGTATTAGGGTTTTACCATTCTCTAAGAAAATAGGAACCCGACCCCACGATTGGGGAAGAGTGTACAGTACTCAACTTTATCAGTTTCCACATGTCTTCACCCGTCATTGAAACTTCCAGACATAGCTCTTACGTGTCATAGGAATCCTTCATAACTATTTCAGCCATGATCTCCTTACACACAATTCAAGATGCCGACACATCAAGTGGAGTGACACATCAACATGCCAACTAGACATGTACACTCATACTTAATTACATTATTTGCAAGAAATACATTTTACAAAACAAATAATAAGAATAGGAATTATCCAAGGTTGAGACACCTTATTCCTAACATTCTCCCACTTGTCGAACACCTTGTAAGAGCCACAGGAACATAACAGGAACTAACCACTATTGGCCAAAAGGCCCATAGACTCCGAACACCATCTGAACTTCTCAATGCCCACTGGTTTCGTTAATGCATCTGCAACATTCTTCACAGTATCTACCTTCTCCAAATTTACCTTTCCATCTTCCACCATATCTCTCACAAAGTGAAACTGCACATCAATGTGCTTTGTTCTGGCATGAAAAGTTGGATTCTTCGCAAGGCAAATAGCGCTCTGACTGTCACACCAAATAGTAATCTATTCTGCATCAACACCAACATCAGAACACAATCTCCTAAGCCAAATGGCTTCCTTACAAGCATGAGTAGCAACCATGTACTCAGCTTCTATAGTGGACAAAGCAACCATAGGTTGTCGCTTACTCATCCAACTGATAGCACCACCAAACATAGTGAACACATAAGCACTGGTGGATCTCCTACTATCAATATCACCTGCCCAATCTGAATCCACAAACCCATGAATACAAACTGAATGCAGAGACCCGGAAGAGTTACCATGGTAACATATGGAGTAATCTGATGTACCCCTCAAATATTTGAATACTCGCTTAACTGCATCCCAATGTACCCATCCAGGGTTAGCCATAAATCGACTCAGGACTCCCACTGCTTGGGCAATGTCTGGTCTAGTACAGACCATAGCATACATAAGACTGTCAACTGTACTAGCATAAGGTACTCTACTCATGTCTTCCACCTCACTAGGAGATTTTGGACAATCATCTATAGATAACTTTGTTCCCACAGAAATAGGAACACATAGTGGTCTACAATCTGCCATGTTAAACCTGTCCAACACATACTTCACATACTTACTTTGACTCAACCAAAGTTTTCTGTTAGACCTGTCTCTACTGATTTCCATACCCAAGATGTACCTTGCTGCCCCAAGATCTTTCATCTCAAATTGTGCTGACAATTGAGATTTAAAATCAGAAATCATACCCTTACCCTTCCCAAACATCAACATATCATCAACATATAATGCAACAATAAGAAGGCAATCATTTTCAACTCTGAAATAAACAAAATGATCTGATTTCAATCTTACAAATCCAATTGACAACACAAAGGCATCAAACTTAAGGTACCACATCCTAGGAGATTGCTTCAAACCATATAGAGATTTCTTTAATCTGCAAACTAAGGATTCTTTACCTTTAACAATGTAGTGCTCAGGCTGTGACATATAAATCTCTTCCTCCAAATCACCATGAAGGAAAGTTGTCTTTACATCCATCTGTTCTATCTCTAAATCATATGATGTAGCAAGAGATAATAGAAATCTAATGGATGTCAACTTTGCAACAGGAGAGAATATTTCACCATAATCTATTCCCTCTACTTGTGAATACCCCTTTGCAACCAATCTAGCTTTGTACCTTTCAACATTCCCATCTACACAGAATTTCTTCTTGAACACCCATTTACAGCCAACATATTTTCTCCCTTTAGACAACTCCATGTATTAATCAAAACTATTATAGTTTACAATACACTTGCAATGCAAGCTCTTTCAGAAGATTTCCAACTCTTGAAGACAAATCGCGACAGCATAAAAACATTCCAACAATACACAAACTTCACCAATCTTTGCAACCCTAAAAAATGCTTATATCATGCGCTTCCCTTTTAAGGGCAACTTCCAAAGATAGCCATATTAGGGTTTTACCATTGGGGAAGAGTGTATAGTACTCAACTTTATCAGTTGCCACATGTCTTCACCCGTCATTGAAACTTCCAGACATAGCTCTTACGTGTCATAGGAATCCGTCATAACCGTTTTAGCCATGATCTCCTTACACACAATTCAAGATGCCGACACATCAAGTGGAGTGACACATCAACATGCCAACTAGACATGTACACTCACACTTAATTACATTATTTGCAAGAAATACATTTTACAAAACAAATAATAAGAATAGGAATTATCCAAGGTTGAGACACCCTAATCCTAACACATATATGCCACATTGTACACCTTGAAACATTGATTTTGTAGACATTTTGAAATGGCATGTGCCATATTTGTATATGGAGATACTTTTGATACATTTGATACTTTCTATATATAGAACATGTTCATTTTTATGTTATATTTGTGTCATCTTTTGTATACATATTTATTATTCATGTTTATGGAATTGAATGGTGAAGTTATATCTTGACTGTGATTATCATTATGATTTAAATTATATCTTGTTGAAGTTACATTTGTTTTTCTTTACTCTAGAATACCCTGTTCATGGAGCTTATTATGTTTGAGGTTTAACTTCTATAGATTTTCTATGTTCTTATGTTTCATATCATTATATATACTCACTTGAGCCACTTAGTACTACATTGTTTCAATACTATGTATATACTCACTATGTATATAACTCATCATATTGGGGTTTACTAAATGCACGAAGAAATGTAGCACTTGTGTTGTTAGGTCACTTGGGTCGAGTGTGGTCACGAGTGTTCCAGTGACTCTATGGGTGGAATGAGGTTGTCACTAGTGTTTACCTGGCCAACCGGAGCCGATGGAGCAAACAGTTTGATGCAATGTCAGACGGTTTGAAAGATATGCTGTTGAGCCGCTTTCAACTGACCCTCATTGCAAGTTTTGGCATCGACTGAGATCATCTTACCAAATGCAAATGAAGTGGAATCGCTCAAAATTGAGAGAGGTTATTGTAGACCTCAAAAACATGATCCTGTAGCCCCTAACGGTTTGTCAATACCTCTCACGAGGTTTGAAATACTAGCCCTAGAAGATCGCTACCCAATTGTGCTTAGTGCACCTTGGGGTCACTTGGGTCGAGCGCGGTCGCAACCATTGCGGTGACTCCGTGGGTGGAATGATGTTGTCACTGGTGTTTACCCAGCCAACTAGAGCCGATGGAGCAGACGGTTCGATGCAATGTCAGACGGTTTGAAAGATACATTGCTAAGCCACTTTCAACAGACCCTCACCTCAAGTTTTGGCATCGATTGAGATCGTCTTGCCAAATGCAAATGAAGTTGAATCACCCAAAACTGAGAGAGGTTATTGTAGACGTTGAAAACATGATCATGTAGCCCCTGGCGGTTTGTTGATACCTCTCACAAGGTCCGAGATACGAGCCCCAGAAGATTGCTACCCAATCGTGCTTAGTGCACCTTGGGGTCACTTGGGTGGAGTGTGGTCGCGAGCGTTCTGGTGACTCCGTGGGTGGAACAGGGTTGTCACTAGTGTTTACCCGGCCAATTGGAGCCAATGGAGTAGATGGTTTGATGCAATGTCGGATGGTTTGAAAGATACACTACTGAGTCACTTTCAACAGACCCTTACTGCAAGTTTTGGCATCGACTGAGATTGTCTTGCCAAATGCAAATGAAGTTGAATCACCCAAAAATGAGAGAGGTTATTGTAGACCTCAGAAATGTGATTCCATATCCCCTGACGATTTGTTGATACCTCTCACAAGGTCTAAGATACAAGCCCCGGAAGATCACTGCCCAATCATGCTTAGTGCACCTTGGGGTCACTTGGGTCGAGCGTGGTCGTGAGCATTCCGGTGACTCTGTGGGCAGAACGGGGTTGTCACTGGCATTTTCCTGGCCAACTAGAGCCAATGGAGTAGATGGTTCAATGCAATGGCGAACAGTTTGAAAGATACATTGTTGAGTCGCTTTCAACTGACCCTCACTGCAAGTTTTGGCATCGACTGAGATCATCTTGCCAAATGCAAATGAAGTTGAATCTCCCAAAACTGAGAGAGATTATTGTAGACCTTGAAAACACGCTCTTGTAGCCCCTGACGGTTTGTTGATATCTCTCACGAGGTCCGAGATACGCGCCTCGGAAGATCGCTGCCCAATCGTGCTTAGTGCACCTTGGGGTCACTTGGGTCGAGCATGGTCGCGAGCATTCTAGTGACTCTATGGGTAGAACAGGGTTGTCACTGGCATTTACCTGACCAACCGGAGCCGATGTAGCAAATAGTTCAATGCAATGTCAGATGGTTTGAAAGATATGCTGCTGAGCCGCTTTCAACTGACCTTCACTGCAAGTTTTGGCATCGACTGGGATCGTCTTGCCAAATACAAATGAAGTCAAATTGCCAAAAATTGAGAGAGGTTATTGTAGACCACAAAAACATGATCATGTATCCCCTGATGGTTTGTCGATACCTCTCACGAGGTTTGAGATAGGAGCCCCAAAAGATTGCTGCCCAATCATGCTTAGTGCACCTTGGGGTCACTTGGGTCAAGCATGGTCGCAAGCGTTCCGGTGACTTCGTGGGCGGAACGAGGTTGTCACTAGTGTTTACCCAACCAATTGGAGCTGATGGAGCAGACGGTTCGATGAAATGTCAGACAGTTTGAAAGATATGTTGTTGAGCCGCTTTCAACTGACCCTCACTGCAAGTTTTGGTATTGATTGAGATCGTCTTGCCAAATGCAAACGAAGTCAAATCGCCCAAAACTAAGAGAGGTTATTGTAGACCTCAGAAACATGATCCTGTAACCCCTGACAATTTTTTGATACCTCTCACAAGGTCTGAGATACGAGCCCTAGAAGATCGCTGCCCAATCGTGCTTAGTGCACCTTGGGGTCACTTGGGTCGAGTGTGGTCGCGAGCGTTTCGGTGACTCCGTGGGCAGAATGGGGTTGTCACTGGTGTTTACCTGGCCAACCAGAGCTGATGGAGTAGATGGTTTGATGCAATGTCAGATGGTTTGAAAGATACATTGTTGAGCTGCTTTCAACTGACCCTCACTGCAAGTTTTGGCATCGACTGAGATTGTCTTGCCAAATGCAAATGATGTTGAATCACCCAAAACTGAGAGAGGTTATTGTAGACCTCAGAAACATGATCTTGTAGCCCCTAATGGTTTGTCTATACCTCTCACGAGGTCTGAGATATGAGCCCCAAAAGATCGCTGCCCAATCATGCTTAGTGCACCTTGGGGTCACTTGGGTCGAGCATGGTCATGAGCGTTCCGATGACTTAGTGGGAAGAATGGGGTTGTCACTAGCATTTACCTGGCCAATCAGAGTCGATGGCGAAGACGGTTCGATGCAATGTTAGACGGTTTGAAAGATGCGTTGTTGAGTCGCTTTCAACTGACCCTTACTGCAAGTTTTGGCATCGACTGAGATCGTCTTGCCAAATGCAAACAAAGTTGAATGGCCCAAAACTGAGAGAGGTTATTGTAGACCTCAGAAACATGATCCTGTATCTCCTAATGATTTGTCGATACCTCTCACGAGGTCCAAGATATGAGCCCCAGAAGATCGCTGCCCAATTGTGTTTAGTGCACCTTGGGGTCACTTGGGTCGAGCATGGTCGCAAGTGTTGCGGTGACTCCGTGGGCAGAATAGGGTTGTCACTGGCGTTTGACCGACCAACCGGAGCCGATGGAGCAGAGGGTTCAATGCAATGTCAGATGGTTTGAAAGATACACTACTGAGCCACTTTCAACTGACCCTCACTGCAAGTTTTGGCATCGACTGAGATCATCTTGCCAAATGGAAATGAAGTTGAATCGCCCAAAACTGAGAGAGGTTATTGTAGACCTCAAAAACACAATCCCGTAGAACCTAACAGTTTGTCGATACCTCTCACGAGGTTCGAGATACAAGGCCCGAAAGCTCACTGCCCAATCATGCTTAGTGCACCTTGGGGTCACTTGGGTTGATGTGGTCGCAAGCATTCCAGTGACTCTGTGGGCGGAATGGAGTTGTCACTGGCATTTACAATGTCATGAAAGTGAACCACCAACTTATAGTCCACACCATTTTCAGTAATGAAAAAGTTAACCCTTTTACTCTCCCGTGCAAACTCATAAAGCACGTCACTTGCAGACCATAAAACACACAATGCATTATGGTACACTGGGCAGCCTGCAAGCAGTTGTATTTTATAGATTAAGTAGTCCTTGGGAACATGTCCTTGTCTGCAGTGGAAACAATTAGGTTTTCATTCTGAAACAAGAGAAGAACCAAATGGGAAAGCATGCACACTTCTTTTCTTGACCTAGTTCTGTTACAATGACTATTAGTGGTATGTTTGAAATTTGAACTGTGAAACTAATCATGATTAAGCTTGTGAAATTTGAACTATGAAGCTTATTATTTTTGAGTTTTAACTTCTATAGATTGTTTGAAATGATAAAAAATAATATCCTTAAAACATTAGAAATAACAATCAAACATGTAAGAATTCAAACCATGCAAATGACATAAGTAAATGACATTTAAGATCCCTTCTTGGCACTATTGGCCACCCATACATGATTTTGGTCATAAGTCCTTATCAAGACTTCTAGGACATTTAACTTTTAAATCAAATTGATTGTTAAAAATTGCCATTATAGGCTTCAAAAGATCTCAATTAACCATTAAGGATCCTTTTGTCCTTCTATCTCTAATTGGATCCATGGTGACCATAGGCATCTTCATAGGTGCTCCTGCACAAGTTAAAATCCACATACAAAACCAGGTTTATTGACTCAAAATACAATCTAAGAAAGGTGAAATTAATGTATTGAAATTAAGCTTAATGAACTTAGAAAATAATGCACTAAGTTAACTTATTACCTAGTCAAGTGTTCTTGAAGGGTCATCTCTTTGCTTCAGGGTCTCCAATAGTGCTTCATGATCAACAGTACTAATAGTCCAAAGTTCTTTTATCTTTGGTCTTCCTTGATGCTTTGACAACTTGACATTTGTTGCTATAACAAGGTGTGAATACATGAGAATAGTTTTGCACTTCTCATAGTCTTCAAATGTGAGAATTCCATTCTTTCTAATCATGTATGTTCGTAGCCATGTTCCCACAACAACTAAACCAGTAGGATATGTGAACCCATCACCATCTGTCATCGGTTGTACAAGCTTCTATTTACCTCATACACAATGTGCTAACCAATAATCTGACCTCTCATCATTCCCCTACAGTGCAACTAATGCAAAAACATCTCTTGGCTTCAGAAGATATGAAAGATGGTCATACTCAACTGAAGTGTCCATGTCATCATTTCTTATAGAGAGTGTCAAAGATAAAAGAGTTAGATACTGTGGAACCCATGTATCCACCCACTCACTTAACTCACAATGATCCCAATCATACTGAAAACACATGGGGCAAAAATAAGCCAACTCTCGTGTCCAAATGGTCCATGTACTACTATTGGAGCTTCGGAATGAATGCATTTTTGAAGAGTCTTTCACTGTTTGACAATCCAATCTATCTCCTATATTTCCCTCCTCAACCAACCAAAAGAATCTATGCATTGTAGAATCAAGAGTCCCCCCTTGTAACAATGCTTTATAAAGTACACCAATCAACAATAAAACAAGCATCAAGAAGTACATCACCTGAAATCCTCAATTGCTCCTTAACTAGAGCTCTCTTCACACACACACCTGCTCCGTCATGCTCCCCTTTCCCATGCCCTGACTAAAAAAAACTCCAAATATGAGGTACACCTCTCTCCACATGCATTCTACACAACCAATAAAACATTCTGGCATTCTTAAATCAACCGGTGCAATTATCTGACCAAATGAGATGCATATCCATAGCAATACCATTTTCCTGCAAGAATTCAAAATAGTTTTGGAAACAATGTTGAACAAACTCATGAGAGTGAGACATGTCGTCGCTCATATAAAAATGGTACTCTCTGATTATCTTTCGCTCATCTTTTGTGCTATCAGGGGAATGTCTATATGTGATGTGTACAAAAATAGCAACCTGAATGGAATTGTAATATTGAGCTTGAGTCTCATTTTGGGGCTGCAAAGTATAGTTATCCGCAAAGTCTACAACGGATATAATAGTTCCAATGGGGAAAGTGTCCTTACATGCCCTGAATTGTTGATCCAACCATTGAGACCTGTGACTATGCCTTGCATACTTGTAAAAAAGATTTGTCTTGAAATCTGAGATAAAATCAACAACATTGTATTCTTTTACAACTAACTCACATCTAGAGCCTTCACCTCCACTCTTCAATGTATATTTCATTGTTACAAGTTGGCCATCTCAATAATAAATTATAGTAAGGTCCAATGCCAAGAGCATCTATACCAAAACATAGGTCACACATAACATGAACCCATCCAGATAAGAGATAAACATTAAATGCACTACCCAGACCAAAAATAAATAAAAATGATCCACTCCAGGAGATAGATGGACCATGAACATGTTACACATTGGCCAATACAAGATCCACAATTATCAAAAAACATCTATAGTCATATCAAACATATAACCCACACTTCTCTAAGAACCACAACACTTGTCAGTTGTATTTGGACTTTGAAACACCAAGGTGAGATCTAAAATCTTTGTCAGATGCCATATCGCTTACCAACTACCCACATTAGAAGCCATCCCAACACATCTCTAGACCAAAACATAAACTGATCATAATTGAAACACTTGGTAACACTACTTTGGGATTACCAGGAATAGTTTCTGGATCACCAAGAAACACTATAACCAAGACCAAAACATAGATATAATACAAATCACATCCACACAACTTCAACCTTTATTTTTGGAGCAAAAACCTTTCAAAAAGTGCAATTGAACAAATGTCATCTTCAACAGTATATATTTTTTTAACTCTGATACTGAACCATTGACTTCCAAACCAAAGAATATAATATTCAAACATTGACAACCACCATTCTCATATGATCACTAGAAAATATATTTGTCTTGCACTATTTTGAAGCACTAACATGTCCAACATGTAACCATACTTCTTCCAAACAAACATATATACATCAACATGTCTTTAGCAAATACCTATGGACCATAGTGTTTGAGAAAATAAAGAAAATACCTTTAGACCACAATGTTTGACATCAATGACAACTAGACATATACTAAACATATATTTTCAGCAATATAAATGTAAAATTTTAGTGAATTTTATTTTCAATCAGGTGTTTGATCATTTGAAATATGAAATAAGGTTTTATGAAATGCGATTACTGTAGTGTATAAAAAATTGTGTTTCTTAAAAAATTAATTCCACAAGAATTTTGAACTCAAGCCTTTCTTACCATCATTTCTATGGAAAATAATATTAATAAAATATAATAAATATAATCACATTAACACATAAATCAATATTATATGTTTTACAAACTTCAACAATTAAAAAACATTCAATTGTCTTAACCATTAAACCAAATCACTCCCCCTATTGAAAAACACCTTAAACATAATTAGGGGAGAGACTTCATTTCTAATACGATAGCCCATGCAACTTAAAAATATGTTATATTATATTTATATTCAATAATCTATTTATGTAGAATGTAATAAATAATTAATTATCAATAGATAGACATTTACAATTGAACATAAAAAAAAAAAAGTGTAATTTTATTAACTAAAAGATTATAGAGAAGAAAATATAAAATAATGTTACTTTCATTTCTTTATCTTTTAAATTATTTTTATTTCTAGTCATACATCCATTAGAATAACACTAAAATGAATGTGCTAGAATGTATTGTCATTTATATATAATTTAAATCTAATATGATAATATATTAAAAATATATAAATATAATAAATAATATCTTATATATAGTTCTAAGTTTGTTAATATGTCTTATAAATATAAAATTTTAGTGGATGTTATTGTTGATTAAGTGTTTGATCATATGAAATGATGAGATAATGTTTTATGAAATATGATTATTGTAGCATATAAAAAAATTGAGTTCCCTCATAAATTAATCACATAGAAATTTTGATAGCAAGCTTTTCCATCATTTTCATAAACAATATTTATAAAATATAACTAATAAATAAGTCAATTACATGCATTTTCCAAACTTCAACAGTTAAAATAAATTTAATTATCTTAATCGTTGGACCAAATCACTCCTCCTCATTGAAAAATAGCTTAAACATAATTAGGAGGGAGACTACATTTCTCATACACGGCCCATGTAACTTTTAATTAAAAAGGCTAAAAATATATAGATAACGCAAAGCAAAAGATTAAATATATAATTCTCCACGATTTTCTATGTATGGTATTAATCCAGAAAAGATTTAAATAACAAACTAAAACGCGTATCTTACTAGGGAGACACTAGGGTTTGTTTACCAAATCAAAGCCAAAGGACATGAATCAACAAGCACAACGAATGATTGTGTGTGGCAAGCCCCTCACACTGTCACGGGCTTATCGTTGGGGTCAAACTCAAAACACAGATTTTCGACCAACTCTGTGAGTTGCGGTCAAACACGGCTTGACTGGACAACACAACATCTGAAATCCGTAAACTTCAATTTGGACTTAGTCTTCACAACGATTCTCTCCACTGAACAAAATCTATGTAGCGTTCAGAGAATATTACGAATTAATGTTCCACAAGTAACCTATCGATACTTGAGAGAAAAAGTAATGAATAAGGCCAGCAATAAAAGGAGCGAAATAAATTTCTATAAACCCAAGCAAAAGGATCTGTATATTCTACCTACCATATGAAGTTTTCTACCACTTTCTTATTGAAGTCGGCATTTGCAAAGACTTTCAGGAAGACTTGCAACGAACGGACTTGAACTTTCCGTGTTTTTCGAAAAATAAAATTCAACAATTTATTTTGAGTGGATTGGAAAATTCCAATTTATTTTGTGGGGTCTTCAATATTTTCTAAATGTGGAAAAAGGAATTCATTTTGACTTGGAAATTATGTGAAAACGTATGAATTTTTAAATAATTTTATAATAATTTTTAAACATAAAATCTTAATATTATAATAATGATATTTATCAATTTTTATTAAGTTCTATAAAAAAAAATTTGTTTATTAAAAAATTAGAAGATAATAAATATGAGTTTCTGATTTTGATTGTGTGAGTGTTTTTAGTATCAATGTTTCGAATCACATTTTGTGATCTATCATTAGGAACAAGTAGGGAAAGGAGGACCAGGCAGAGCGAGGAGGAGGAAAGATGAAAAAGAATCAAAAGAAAATTAAAAAACATCAAACAAGATGAAAGAAAAAATACAATGAAGGAGAGGGGAGAAACTAGTCCAAATATAATCCCCCTCCATTCTATTTTTTCTTTCATCTTGTTTGATGTTTTTTTATTTTCTTTTAATTCTTTTTAATCCTCCCTCCTCCTCACTCTGTGTCCCCTTTTTCCCTAGCCTTTTTAATATCTCTTGAATTGGTCTTAATCTGCTACTTACATTTTTTATCTCTTGCACTCTTTTTCATCCTAACGATGTATTATGGAGTTTGATGTGAAATATTGATACTAAAAACACTCACACAATCAAAACCATAAACTTATATTTATATTCTAATAGATTGTCTGAATCTGATTACATTAATTAGAAAATTGTCTTAATAGAAACCAATAAATTCAATCATCTTTAAATTTCATTAAATTTTATTTTAACTTATAATTTAACTTTTTATTATATATAAAATTTTAAATTTCAAATATATGAAAATCATCACAGTCCCCACATAAAATAAATCTATCAATTATTTTTTACCTTCTTATAAATATAAGAAAAAAAAATAAGTTTTAAGGAAAACTTGAAACCCTTTCAAATAAAAACTAATTCAACAAAGAAACAATTAAATGTCTGTCAACAGCAAACCACTACAGGAACACCCAAAAAGAAATGACCACTAAGATAAAGATCTACAAAACCCCACCAAAAAACAGAAACTCCCAAACTACCAATATTTAAAAATTTCAGCGACCTTCTGTTCCCTGATAGAAACATCTTACAAACAATATAATACTAGATTAAAATAAATTTTAAAAGAAACATCAAATCTTTTATGACAAACACTAATTCAACAAGTAAACAACCAAATAATTTATTTCAATAGAAATAATGCATAAATAAAAACAAATTATACAAAGGAAGGAATGAAGAGACTGTCTTCAATAACAGAAAAAGCAGTCCATCAACGTAGTCTCATGAAAAACAAAACACCACTTAATACACCAACATGAACAAGGTCGAATATAATATCTGAAAATAAACCCATAAGCTGATAAACAGCTAAATGTTTGCCAACAGTAAACCCACATAATAGTTAACAAACGGACCACTGAGATAAACACCTAACCAAAGGTGGGGAAAAAAACTAGAAATCCATGCAGATTTCAACTACCTCCAGCTCGTACTGTTTGAAGCGTCCCATAAACATTATAATACCAGATGTAGATCAGCGGCCATGAATCCTCGACATCTCTGTGAGCTGAAACAGTGAATTCATTGACCCACTTTGACCCGCACTTGACATTTGGTGGTCGAGGATGTTTAAATATGGAATGGATGGCGCAAGTCTTGTGGGACCTCCAATCTCCTCAAGCTTCATCTTCACCTCTGTCATGGATGGTCTTTCACTTCCTTCCGCATTAAGACATTCTCTAGCTAAATTTGCCACAGCAGTCATCTGATTCAGGTTCTCTTCGTCCTTCACTCTTGGATCTAAAATGTCCGTCAAGCAGTTGTCCTTACATTTGAAAAGAAAAAACTTAGATAAAACGATCTCGTGTGGAGGTTTCCCAGGAGACAGGGGTTCTCGACCGGTCAGAAGCTCTGCTAGAAATACGCCGAAGCTGTAGACATCGCTTCTGTCAGTGAGCATGCCCGTGTCGAAGTATTCAGGATCCATGTAACCGCAGGTGCCCATTACATTGGTGATGAGATGCGTATCATCCCCACACAAAAGCCGAGATATCCCAAAATCTGCAACTTTTGGATTGACGGTGTTGTCCAGAAGAATATTAGATGACTTCACGTCTCTGTGAATGATGGGGCGATCTAATTCTGAATGCAGATATGCCAAAGCATCTGCACTACCCATCGCAATCTGCAGGCGACTCTGCCAAGACAAACGACCGGAACGCAGCTGATGAGAAATTGTTCCCCCGTCAACAAATTCGTATACTAGAATAGGAGATTGTGTTTGCAGGCAACACCCAACCAAGCTCACCACGTTTTTGTGATGAAGACCAGACAGAATGACAATTTCATTGATAAACTGGTTCATGGCTTCCTCGCTTTCTACACCAATGGGAAATTCCTTGAACTTTTTAATGGCCACAGCTGTACCATTTGAAAGGACGCCTTTGTATACCGTGCTTGAACCACCGGTACCAAGCTTCATCTCATCTGAAAAATCTTGGGAGGCCCCTTTAAGCTCATTTTCAGAAAAAATCCTGAAGTTTTTTCCCTCCCTCTGTTTTCCCTTTTCTGCCAGTATTTTCTCAAGCAAAAACCCTCCATTGGATCGGAAGTACTCGTCCCTCGCGTGTTTCAGGTAACGCATTCTTAGCCACCAGACTAATCCACACGCTGCTAAACAAACTCCAACAAATGCAGAAACAGAGCCTGCAATTTCCAACACACCCAACAGGGCAAATATGGTGTTATATTAACTATGCACTGACAAATATTTGAAACTAGAAAACTGCATAAAAGATATTAGATGGGGCACATAGTCACCTATAGCTGCAGCCATGACTGTTCTGTTTGAGCTTTCCGACCCGCATCTTGACCCATTTTTGAAGCCATCTCCCTTATAACCCTTTGCGCAGGAACAACTGTAGAAACCTTCCGAATTATGGCATATTCCACCTTCTTCCTCGTCAACGCACATGCTTCTATTTTTAGGACTACATTCGTCTATGTCTGCATTCATCATCATTAATGTTACGCCCTTCATGATTTTGAAGAGGAATTATTATAATGGAGAAACTGTGGTTAAAATTATGAAAAAGTGGGGAAGATTGTACCTCTGCAACCAGTACCATTGGAGTAACCATTTCCTTTATAACCCTTCGCACATGAACATTGGTAGGAACCTGCAAAATTATGGCATATTCCTCCTCCATCTATTCCAACGCACATATTCAACTTTTTATCACCGCATTCGTCTATGTCTGAACAGTTATCATCGCTACGATTAGGATTGTTGACAGTTTTGATAATTGAGAGTAACATGACAATGAAACAAGAAAACAAGATACCAATGAGAGTTCTAATTAAGGAAAATGCGGAGGTAAACCTGTGCAATCTGTGCCATTCAAGTAGCCATTTCCTTCGTACCCAGGAAGGCATCTGCATACATGCCCCTTTCCGGAAGGTGAGTCAATGCATTCTGCATTGGTAGCACACGAATAATTGACAGTTGCTTTAGCCATAGAGCAATTCTTAAGGCCGATACCCCAGTTAAGGCGGAGACCATAATCAGCCTTTATGCCATCCCAAAAGAGGTTTGTTTTGTTATCCAGTACCCTGAAAGTAGACGGCTCCATTATGGTTGAGAAGCCACATTTTGAATCAAATTTGTGGGTTGTAGAATTACGCAAACCAAACACACCTCCACCTGTCAAATTTAGCCACCTATAATTATCTGGAAGGGTAATTTCACAGCAGCCATAGCGACAGTATGGTGGATCACTCTGAAAGACACATGGTGATACACATCTAGCACCTCCCCATAGATCACCAAATTCGTAGGTACCGAAGCTATTGCAGCCAATAACGTTTTAGTATACGATTTAGCCAATACCCATGTGAACAAGGCCAAGGAAAAATGTATTTCTTCGAAACCGTACAAACGTGCAGTCCACGGTATCAAACGAAGTTTACTAGTAGTTTCCTTAAAAAAAAATGATTTCTTTTATACTGGTGTCAAAACTCAATTGTCTAAATTTATTTTTGAAATTTTATATTCAGCAATGTTTATAAGAATTTATATTTCATGAGAATTGACAGCATAGATTGTACTTATTTGATGTTCATAAGAGTGAAACATCAAAATTTCTTAAGAGATTATTTAAGTTAGAATTATAGATTTAATTTTAGAGTTTTTCTTACGGTCAAATTTATTTTGTTTGTTGTTCTATTTGTAAAATCTTCGTATTGTACTTTTAAATAAAATTATTTTATAAACACAAATTTATGATATAATAGTAAACTTTTTCAAACATTTGATTAATTGAAATTTCTTTTTTTCATAATGATCAATTAGTAAATATCATAAAAAACATCCATTAAAAAACATACATATTTTAAAATGTAGAAAATTCATAACAACTATTGAACTTTCAATTTTTTGATATAAAATAAATATAATTAAATGTTAAATATAAAAATTTAATTATAAATTAGTTTAAATAACATAATTTTTAAAAATATACTATATTATATTTATATTTAATAATCGATCTATATGGAATGTAACATATAATCAATTATTATCAATAGATAGGCTTTTATAATTGAACATGAAAGAGTACGTGTTATTTTATTAATTAAAAGATTATAAAAAAGATGATTTGAAATAATGTTACTTTCATTTCTTTATCTTTAAAAATTTCCCCCCTGGAAATACATTTAAAAAAAACTAAAATGAATGTGATAGAATATATATATATATATATATATATATATATATATATATATATATATATATATATATATATATATATATATATATATATATATATATATAAGTTTACTAATATGTCTTCTAAATGTAAAATTTTAGATGTTATTGTTATTGAAGTGTTTGATCATATGAAATAATGAGATAATATTTTATGAAATATGATTATTTTATTTTTATTTTTTCCAAAGTGTCTCGTAAACTTTTTAATATGACTGGGGACGCTAACACGACACGCCCTCCGGATTCACGTGAAATGCTTTTGATTTGGAGCTATGAACTAGTGAGACCACAAATGGGGGACCTCATCCCCTTATTACACAGTTGAGGCCCAATCCTATGACCACATCGGATCAACAAAGGCACAAGCCCACAATCACAATGGCCCAACGAAAGTTTGAACCTGGATAAGGACGACAACACCACCACCACTTAAGTAACACACTAAGTGGTGAACCCCATGAAATATAATTATTGTAGTATATAAAACAATTAAATTTCCTCATAAATTAATCACACAAGAATTTTAAAGACAATTCTTTCTTATCATCATTTCTATAGATAACAATATTCATAAAATATAATTAATATAGTCACACTAACACAAATCAATTACGTACGTTTTACAAACTTAAACAACTCAAATAAATTTAATTATCTTAATAATTAAAGCAAATCACCACCCTCATTGAAAAATATGCTAAACATAACTAGGAGAGAGGCTTCATTTGGGCGACAGCTATGCAGCCATATGATTAGAAAACTTATCAAGAAGAACTCATACACTTAGTTTTTTTTATAAAAAGCGTCCCCTTGATAAGTTGTGACTGCATAGTTGTCGCCCTTCATTTATCATACAATAGACAAAGCACCATGAATCCACAATTCATAATGAAGGAAATAACTAAACAAATAAGGTGAATGCTTATGTGAGGTGCGGGCCCCTTAGAGCGTTACGGGTCAAAACACATGCCTGGGAGTTGCGGTCAAATACGGCTTGATTGGAAAACATCATCTCAATTCGTAAACTTCAATTTGGACTTAGTCTTCACGATGATTCTCTCGAGTGAACAAAATCTTTGTAGCATTCATTGAATATCAGGAAATTAATGTTCGACAACTATCATATCTATATTTGTGAGAGAAAGTAATGAATAAGGCCAACAAAATAAGAAGTGAAATAAATTTCTATAAAAACGAGCAAAACGATGGGTTTAATCTACTTACCACATGAAATTTGCTACTACTGTCCTATTAAAGTCGGCTTTTGCAAAGAATTCAGGAAGACTTGCAACGAACGGACTTGAACTTTCCGCGTTCTTAAAAAAATAAATTCGACAATTTATATAGGATGGATTTGAAATTTTCAATATATTTTGTGTGGAGTCTTCAATGTTTCTAGAATGTGAAAAATGGAATTCATTTGGACTGAAAACTATGTAAAAACTTATGAACCTTAAAATGATTCTATGATATTTCCAAAGGATAAGATATTAATATTGTAAGCGTTAAAATTTATCAATTCTTGTTCCGTTTTGATTTATATCATAAATTTGGCATATTCTTATATAATAGTTTATTTATAATGATATTATTTTTTATATTAGTATCTTATTTATTTGTACTCATATCTATTTATTCTTATTCCATCTTTATTTGCATGTTCTCTCATATATATGCCATTATTATATATATATATATATATATATATATATATATATATATATATATATAAAAATTATAAAAGAATTACAAAGAGCACCATAGGCTGCTATTACAAAAACATTAGTGAAAGGAAGTTGTTAATTGAGATAGCGACTACGAACATTAGTAAAAAAAGAAGCTTTAAACATAACAATTACATGACATAGTAGCCAATTACACACTGAATTTAAAGTAGTTTTGCAGTTAGGCGAAACAAAACATGTCCTTTTTGTATTGTCTG
Source organism: Chamaecyparis obtusa (assembly GCA_027943335.1). NCBI lineage: Eukaryota > Viridiplantae > Streptophyta > Pinopsida > Cupressales > Cupressaceae > Chamaecyparis > Chamaecyparis obtusa. The sequence goes on along the minus strand of BSBK01000241.1, from coordinate 303,624 downwards.
AGAAGTTAAAGTTTGACCTTATGCACAAATGTTTGATCTTTGATTGCTCCTTGGATACCCCCTCCATTTGAAAACATAGTGAGACAACTTGAAACAAGATGTCCAAGTAAGACTTAAGCATCTTTGGCTCTTGGTGTTCCAACTGATTAGAGAAGACAACCAACCATATGGGCATTGGCTAAATGGTCGATTATTTGCACCCCGGTCACTACATGTTCCATGCCCATCATCATGTCTCATACATTCCATACGATACTGGCTATAACACACGACGACTAATACTATCAACACAGATTCGACATGCCATTAATATGCAGGTAGTCGAACTTATGTTTTAAAAACACAAATATAGTTATTTGTAGCAAAAAAAATAAAATAGATAAAATAAAACTATTATTTCATTTTCGTTTAGTATAACAACTTTAGTTTTTATATTTTAAAACAATTTTAAAATTCTTAATTTTATAATATGTTATATAATTTTTTATAATATATATATTTTTAATTTTCACATGTCATTTTAAAATTTACTTTACAAAAATTCTATCACTTAGTATTTTCAATTTTCAAAATTCATTATTTGCATTTAAATTTTATATTTATTTTCACTATCATTAATATTTTAAAACTTCATTATATTATTGTAGACACAGAAAATTGGTAAAGGCTTAATTCAATCAAAAGGTGCAATCAAATCATCAAAATAGCACTAAAAATCAATAAATGGAACAAAGGCAATTCAAATCAAAGGAAAATGGTTAAATGATTAAATAAGGCTTGAAAAGGGGAAAAACACTAAGAAATTGATTAAATTCAATTAATGACATAGTTGTTGAAAGCAAAAATCAAAATGAACCTCTTACCCTTCATGGCTAAATTTAATTGCTTTAATTAATTAATAAATATGAAATTCCCTCAACAAAAGAAAAAGGAGACAAAATGGACACAAATCACTCACTTTTGTTGAAATGGTCCAGCCTTTTGAAACCATTTAAATGTTTGTCCCCCAATTTAGAGACAAAGCAAAGCCAATTGACCTTACCCAAGCATAACCATGGTTATCTCACTCTACCCCCTACCCTTGGGAAAATCTTATAAATAGAAGGCATTTTGAAGCATTATTCATCCACTCCATATCTTTGAATTGTAGCAAAGCTCTTGCAATTTGCATCCACACCACTCACTTAGCATTTTCATTGATATTTAGCTTAAATTGTTGATCATTTTAGAGATTTTCTTATCAAATAGAGCTAGAATTTGATAATTAGATTTATTTTGCATATCATTCTTAGTTCAATTCTCATAATTAGAGTGTCACTAGTGAGGATTTGCAGCTGAGAGCCTCATTTACCACTTCAATTTAGAGAACCATGAGATATTTAGATTAATTGTGCATTATTTAGATTAGTTTGCTTTGAATAGTGTAAATTCTCTTTAAATCTTGTTATTTCATGAAGGTGTAAATCACTCACACACAAATGGCGCCCACCGTGGGGCTCTAGGCCTCAAATTTATCAAAATTTCCACGTTATTTGCAAATTTAGGCTAGAATTGCATGATTTTGCTCATTGTTTGCAGGTTACAGGAAAGAAATCACGCCTACCAGTAAAGAAATCACGCCTACAGTAAAGAGATGTCGCTCGCGGAAATTTAGATGTCGCCTGGAGTCTGAACGCTCACGCTTCTTACCAGCAGAATCACGCTTCTGGATAAAGAAATCACGCCTGCGGACATTAGATTATCGCCTGACGCACAAAGATATGATGCCTTTGGCTATTTGGATGTCGCCTACAAAGAATTAAAAGCCGCGGCCGACGAATTAGTTCACGCCTGGTGTAAAGGGAGTTTCCTGCATTTTGCTTTTGATTTGTCGCTCTTATTATTTTAAATGTCCCTTTCATTTAATAAGATGTCGCTTGTCTGAATTAGTTTGTCGCTTTTGGATAAATAGTTCGCGCGTTCATTTAATTTGATATCGCACGTAATCACTTTAATCTCGCTTGAGCCCCTTTTGGTGACGCTCGCGGTTAAAGTAATTACGTCTTTGTTAAATTAGATATCGCCTTTAACAGAAGAAATGTCGCCTGGTATAGCATCTATTTTCTATTAGAGTAATTGCTGTTGTCGCCTGTAATAAAGATTTCACGCGTTTGCTAAATTTAATATCGCACTTGACTATTTTGATCTCGCTTGAGCCCCTTTTGGTGACGCTCGCGGTTAAAGTAGTCACGTCTTCATTAAATTTGATCTCGCCTGTAGTCTGGACAATGTCGCCTGACAGTATTTTCACTATTTTGTCAAAATAAGGACTGTATGCTAACTTTACTGTCATTTTTTTTGTCTCAGGAGCATGGTCTGTCATAAGAAAGTGCAAAAACCAGAGAGAAGATACAACTTAGAGGAGAAATTGATCTCTAAGAGGATAAGGAAAGAAAACCGGGTACATTCTACCTTTGTTCTCAATAATAATTTAGAGAAAGAAGTAGAATTACATGCCAAATACATTGCTGTTGTAGATGCTTACAAACGAAAATATGTCTCATTGAATTGAGAATTTAGTCCTTAAATTTGTAAGAATTTTGCAAGTATTTTGGTAAAAAAAAAGAATCAAAAGCATAATCAATTATATCATTTTTAGCTTTGATTTTGGTTTCCCCTCACTTTGTTTGTATTGTGCTGACTAACTTGTTGGTGGAGGGAACATTTTGCCAAGGTAAGAGAAGGATTTGGAGAGAAAAACGAAAAATCTACTACTTAAAAATGCGCCTAGCCTTTGCTAGCATCGTTTGAGGTATTTTTCTCATCAAGCTTGCACTTCCCTTAAATTGTGGCATTTTCAAAGTTCAAAAACATAGTTTAATCATAAAAGGAAAAAAATAAACACTTCAATTCTAAGAACCCCTTTGTCACGGGGTTGAAAAAGAACCAAATTTGATTGTGAGTGTTTGGGATAAAGGAAAAGCAATAGGGATATGCTCTTCACTCTTTGAGTGAATCAAATTCCCAAACTTGCTCTACCAAATCCATTTTTCATGCTTTTCAATGAATATGTTTAAAACTTAGTGGGCTCGCCTCCCGAGATTGCCTTAGAAGGGCCGGTGAGAGGGACAGCCCAAAGTGGGATACACTTGCTTTTGCCGCGAGAATCCGACCCACTATAAAATGAAACGCGGGTATCCTTAATGGGGTACACGACAAAAGGATTTTAGCTCTTTCGAACTTCCTCTAGTAGTCCTAACGGATTGCGCAAAATCATGCTTTTGTGCGTGTGGGAAGCCCCTTAACATAGTTGGGGGATGAAAAGCTAAGATCTCTTTTGAACGGAAAACTTACTACATAACGGTAAAATAGCAAAACTACCTATTAGAGCCATGTTTACGAACCAATTATGTGCTAGGTAGATTGTGTGGAAGCTATTCTTGTGTTAAACCTGTAAAAACGTTCAAAAATATACACATTAGAGCATTCTAGGGATATGGTACCCACTTGATGTGTGTGTTGAGATTGTTTTTATTTTCAAACAAGATATTCCAAAGTTATTGATCAAAACACCATTAAAATTTTAAACCATTTAAAATTGATCAAAAACTTTTACCTTATTCCAAAAACAGCTTATCAAGAGAAGAAAGTCAACATACCCTTAAAGTTTGTTCATGCCTATTATTACAAGGTCACTCTCCATAAGGAAAGCATTACAAACAGACGGGACCTACAACGGAGAAGAGCTCCCATTTCCAAAGAACACTTTCATTACTTCACGAGTGACTGAAAATCCCACTAAGGCAAAGGACATTAACAACATGTTTAGTGGTACCCTAGGAAATATCGATCCCACTAACCAAGGGAACAACATGAATGGGGGCATAGATCCCAATAACAACCAAGGGAACAACATGAATGGAGGTATGGATCTTAACAACAATCAAGGAAATTCTAATAATGGAGGAAGAGACCCTAATTCTCAAGAGGCAAATTCACAAGGCAACAACTTATTGCCTCCTCATAATACAAACTTGCCCCCAACTGCAGAAGAAGCCACGATTGAAAGAGCATTAGAGGCAAGGCAATGTCCTTATTTCATAGAACTAATGAAAAAGACCATGCTTATGGATAAAGAAAAACACTTCATGGACTTAATACAAACGGGGGTAAAGCTACCTAAAGATTTTGACATAGAACAATTGAAGCCCAAGGAAATAGAAGACCCTATGGAAGCAATGAGGAAACAATTCAAGGCATTACAAATGGAAATTGACAATTTGAAACAAAATGGGGCTCCTAAGCCTTTCTCTATTGAAACATTATGTCCTTTTCCATTTGATAAGAGTTTGGTCATGGTGCCTTTTCCCATTAATGTAACATTTCCTAAATATGAGAGATATGAAGGAACATCTGACCCACATGATCATCTTCGGGGGTTTTGTGCATTGAGTCTTGAATTCATGCATGAATCAACCTATTTAATGAGACTATTCCCAAGAAGCTTGGGAGGAACAGCCATGGATTGGTTTTCAAAACTACCATCCGGCATAAAATCCTTTGAAGAGTTAGCATCTAAATTCGTGACTCATTACTCTTATAACATCAAACATGAGGTCACCATGATAACGTTATGTAACACGAAGCAACAAGATGGAGAAGCCTTTCTCACATTCTTGCAAAGATGGAGGACTGCATTTGCTAGATATCCAAGAAGTGTACCGGAGAAAGAAAAAATGGATATCTTTATTAACGGTTTAAGAAGCGAGCTGAATTATAGACTAAGGATGCAATGTCCCAAAACCTTTCAAGATCTAATTGATAATGGAATTACAACGGAAGAAGTGTTGATTAAGAGTGGAGAGTTGAAATTGCACAAGGAAAATAAGAATAACTCTAACTCCAACAACAACAATACCAACAATAACAACAATCCAAATAAAAGTTGGTACAACAACAATAGCCGTTATGCTGCAAAGAATAACAACAAAGGTATTGTTAATGATGGTGTAGTGGAATCCAGCAACTTGAAGGTGATTCCATTTGCCCTTACAAAGACACCAAATCAAGTGAATAATGCTAATCAAGCATATAATGCACCTTCCAACAATAACAACAATGCCAATAAGAATAATCAAGGAAACAAGGATCAAAACAGCAAGTATGATAAGTATTTGAAACCCACTCCTGCAAGACATTTTACACCCTTGGGAGAATCACTTGAAACTGCATTAAAGGCTCTCATAGCTAACAATGTTATTGCATTACCCGCTATTAAACCTTATGAACCAGACCACAAGCCGGGATGGTGGGATGCTAAGCATCATTGTGAATATCATAGGATTCGGGGGCACCCTACAAATGAATGTTTACAATTAAAGAATGTGGTGCAAGACTTGATAGATAATAACATAATCACTGTTGATGGACCCCAAAATAATGAAGATCATACGGCCTTCAAACAACCTTTTTACAAACATGATAAAGGTGAGTCATCAAATGGCAAGAAACAAAGCGCCAATAATCTCAACTTTGCGCCATCATATGATCATATTGTTAATGCTATCATCATTAATGAACAGCCTCAAAAGGAAGCAACAAATGTCATTACAAGAGGGCAGAATTCTAGAATGACTTTACAAGGGATAGTCCCTCAAAACACCAATATCCCACCATCCAACATTGTGGTCAAACAATCTCCTACAGCAGCAAGACCTTATAGTTTGGTAGACTAATTGCAACGTACTCCAGCACAAATCTCAATCTTAGAGTTATTGAAGTTGTCACCAAATCATAAAGAGATTTTGGAAAAAGCTTTGGAAGAAACACATGTTTCTACTACCTTAGGGGAAGAAAAGTTTCAAAATATGGTAGGACATCTTGTGGCTCCTCATTGTCTTTCATTTTCAGATCAAGATGACATGTCTATAACTCATCCTCAAAATTTGCCATTACATATAGAGGTTTTGATCGAAAGGCATAGAGTCAAAAGAGCCCTTATTGATGGAGGGGCTGGCCTTAACATATGCACATTGAGTCTTGTAAAATCCTTAGGTTTATCCGAGTCTTGCATTGACCCTACAAAGAAAATCACCATAAAAGCTTATGATGAGGCTGAAAGAGCTTCTAAAGGCATGATTGTGTTGCCCATCCAAGTGGGACCAGTTAAGAAGGAAACCAAATGTCAAGTGTTGGACATGAAATTAACCTATAACATTTTATTGGGAAGACCTTGGATTCATGAGATGCAAGCTGTCCCCTCCACATACCACCAATGCATCAAGTTCCCATACATGGGTGAAGAAATCACAGTTGGAGGAGACTCAAATCCATTTCAATATTGTAATGCACTCAAACCCTTGCATGAATTATACATTCCACATAATCGTGAAGGAGTTGTTCCAAGAATCACCAATGAAGATGCACAAAATCCTCTTCAAGCTAGCTCAACTACATCAACTAAGGGCAAGGAAAAAGTGAGCTACGAGGGTCCAAATGTGATGGAAAGTCCATGTGTGGCACCTAAATTGGAAACAGTGATCTACAAACCTACTAAAGAGGAAAAAGAACAAGCTAAAGCAGATCATTACCAATACATGAGTGAGATGATGAACAAATTTGACAAACAATGCAAGATTAGTTCAAAAGGGGTAGGAGAATATTCAGTTTCTCTATTTGACATGCCCATGTCTCCTAAATCACATGGAAAACCCTCAAAAGAACATCTTCCACATAAGTATAATTCTTATTTTGTGAGGGAAGATAGCAAAGCAACATGGGATAAGGAAGAGGATGATGTCCTTCAATGGCTTTATCATGATGAGGATGGTACCCTAGACACTCCCATGGAAAGAATTCAGCATGTTAATATACAAACAGAACAATATGGAAAAGGATTTGATATTATGCAAAAGATGGGATACAAAGGAAGAGGACCCCTAGGCCAAAGAAATAGAGGATTATTAGAACCTATTGAACCTGTTTGGAGGGCAAGTCATGAAAAATCCGGAGTAGGTTTTCAATATAAGGGAGAAAGTTCAAGTCCAATGCATGATTTTCATCCTCAAATAAATGCATTAGAATCCGAAGGAGATAGTGATGATTCTAGGGATTATGAATGGGATACTTTATCAGATGAGTCATGTCAAGATAAAGAAGTCATTGTTATACATACTTATGCAAAAATCCCAAAACAAGATGCTCCAATTAATGAAGAATCTTCTATTCAAAGGCCTAATATAGAACAAGCATCTAGTAGTGGAGCATGGATAGAAACATTTTGGACACCTTCAGAGGAGGGAAATTCAAACGTTAGTTTTAACCCACTTGTGGCTTTTCCCACATTGTTTCCCGTAGAGGTCGACGAGGATTCAAGCGAAGGGGACTTTGACCCTGCTTCCATGGATCATCTTGAGGAAGCACACATCATAGACCTAAACGATACAATGTATGAACCCTCAAACGAAGTCATGTCCATAAATCCTATTGATGATACCTTACCCAATAATTCCTTAATTTTGATACATCCAGACCTCATTGATTGGGATCAAACTGAACCACATGACTTACTTTACTTCCCAAATGACCAAGCCACAAACCAATACCTCAATGCGGTTGAACCCTCTTTCACCAACGAACTCAATACGGACATGATGACAACAGCAAGGGTCCAATCTCTTAGTCAAAAAAAAGAAAAAATAAAAAAAAATAAAAAAATGAAAAGTTCTATTGGTGAAAACCCAACTGTGGCACCATTAGAACCAAAAACAATGAAAATAAAAGACGTTTCTTTTGGTGAAAACCCAACTGTGGCACCATTAGAAGAGAGATTGGATACTTTGCCTGAACATGAAGAAGAACGGTCATCTATTCTTATAGAACCAACAGAAAAAGTTAACATTGGCACGGAACTAGAGCCAAAGGTTGTACACTTGGCTGCATCACTTACATCTATTGAAAGAGAGGACTTTATCAAATTCTTCCAAGAACAACAAGTAAATTTTGCATGGTCATATGCCGATATGCCTGGATTGGATCCCGATTTCATAATGCATCATCTGAATGTTAGACCCGGAGTTAAACCTGTGAAGCAAAAACTAAGGAAAATGCACCCACATGTGGCTCTTCTAGTCAAGGCAGAATTGGAAAAATTGTTAAAGGTGGGATTCATAAGAACAATAGCATATGCTGATTGGATCTCTAACATTGTGCCAGTTACTAAACATGATAAATCTATCCGTGTGTGTACGGATTTCAGAGATTTAAACCTTGCATGTCCCAAAGATGACTTCCCATTGCCAAGCATTGATACCATAGTGGATTTGATAGCAGGTCACGCAATGTACTCATTAATGGATGGATTTAGTGGCTACAACCAAATCAAGATTGCTCCCGAAGACCAAGAAAAGATAGCATTTACTTGCCCTTGGGGTACTTTTTGTTGGAATGTTATGCCCTTCGGTTTAAAAAATGCTGGAGCTACATATCAAAGGGCCATGACAACTATTTTCCATGACATGATGCATACTTTTTTAGAAGATTATGTGGATGACATTCTAGCAAAATCCCACAATAGAGAAGAGCATTTACAAATCCTAAGAAAAATATTCATTCGGTTAGAACAATTCAAAGTTAGACTAAACCCAAAGAAGTGTGCCTTTGGTGTCCAATCTGGCAAGTTATTGGGTTATATAGTGTCAGCAAAAGGCATTGAAGTTGATCCTGAAAAAGTACAAGCAATTCTAGAAATGGAGATTCCAAGAAATATTAGCCAAATGAGGTCACTACAAGGAAAGATTCAATCAATAAGGAGATTTATCTCTCAATTAGCAGAAAAGTGTCACTCCTTCACCAGATTGTTACACAAGGACACTACATTTATGTGGGATGAGGAATGTGATAAGGCCTTTGCTACTTTGAAGACTTATTTGATAAACCCACCTATTCTTATGTCACCTATCAAAGGTAAAGAACTGTTGTTATACATATCAGCCACAGAAAGGTCTCTAGGCATATTGTTGGCACAAGAAGATGAGCAAGGAAAAGAAAGGGAAATTTACTATCTTAGTAGAACCTTAATAAAATATGAACTCAATTATTCATTCATGGAAAGAGCATGTCTAGCAGTGGTTTTTGCATCTCAAAAACTAAGACATTATATGTTGATGCATAAGATCAAATTAATTGCCAAGATTGATCCTCTCAAATACTTACTAAGTAAAACTGCCTTAACAGGTAGAATAGCAAAATGGGTCATGATCCTAAGTGAATTTGACATTGAATATGTTGATAGAAGAGCAATTAAAGGACAAGTGATAGCAGATCACTTAGCAGATAACCCAATGGAGTCTACACAAACCATGCAAATTGAATTTCCAGATGCAGAAATTGTCAACATAGAAGCAAAGACATGGAAGTTATATTTTGATGGATCTTACACACAAGGAGGTTCTGGAGCAGGTATATTATTGGTTACCCCTCAAGGATACACCATTCCAAAGTCTTATAAACTCTTATTTCCATGCACCAATAATATAGCGGAATATGAGGCATTAGTCATTGGCATCAAAATGGCTTTAGAATGGAGTATTGCAGAATTACAAGTGTATGGAGATTCCCAACTCATAATCAATCAGGTTAATAATGAATACAATACCAAGGACATCACATTGATGAAATATAAAACCTTGATTGATGGATGGAAGAAGTACTTTGCTTTGATCACATTTGAACAGATTCCAAGAGAAAAGAATAGAGCAGCAGATGCCATGGCTACCTTGGCTTCCTTGTTACAAAAACCAGATCAACATGAGAAGTATGAGTTCTTGGTGGAAGAGTTGGTAAAACCGGCATTTAACCTTCCTGACACCCAAATTGTTGCTCTTTTACATGGACATGACTCTCCTTGGTATGGACCCATCTATACTTACCTTAAAGACCAAGTACTCCCCATAGACCAAACTCGTGCCCAAAAACGTAACTTCATACGCCAAGCCGCCCGTTACCTAATCCTTTCAGACACATTGTATCGTAAGGGTCTTGATGGGACGTTACTTAGATGTCTAGAGGAAGAAGAGTCTAAGTTAGCTTTACGCGAGGTCCACGAAGGCATTTGCGGGTCACACTCAAGCGGTTTTAATCTAGCTAAGAAAATCCTTCGTCTAGGGTACTTTTGGACAACATTAGAAAATGATGCTTGTCAATTTGTGAAGACATGCAGCAAATGTCAATATCATGGTAATATGATACATGCACCGGCTCAAGAATTACACCCATTCATTACACCATGGCCTTTTTATCAATGGGGTTTTGACTTGATTGGGATCATATATCCTCCATCTTCAAACGGACACAAGTATATCATCACAGCAACAGAATACTTCACCAAATGGGTGGAAGCAGTTCCATTAATAACAGCAACCGGCAAACAAATTTCAATGTTCATTTTGAACCACATAATTTGCCGCTATGGTATTCCACATGCCATTATCACGGATAATGGGAAACAATTCAAAAATCAGGATATTGATGAACTTTGCATGACATTTCACATTACACATCATTCATCATCCATTTATTATCCACAAGGCAATGGACAAGCTGAGGCAACAAACAAAAATATCCTCAAAATATTAAAAAGATCAGTTAACAAATCAGGAAGAGATTGGCACGTGCAAATAAATCCCGCACTATGGGCTTACAGAACTAGTATCAGAACACCTACAGGAGCTACCCCATTCTCTTTAGTCTATGGAACCGAAGCAGTTCTACCATTAGAAGTTGAAATTCCATCTCTACGGGTTTCATTAAGAGGATTGATCACTGATGAGGATTATAGGATTGCCAGACTACAACAATTGGAATTGTTAGAGGAACATCAGACTCAAGCTTATGAGCATTTAAAAGGTTATCAAAATAGGATTGCACACAATTACAACAAACACATCAAACCAAGAACTTTTCAAGTAGGAGACTTGGTACTAAGAGAAAATCCCAAAAATCAAGTTGAAAGGGAAAAGAAAGGAAAGTGGGAAGCTAATTGGATAGGCCCATTTGTGATAGCATCATCCTTTGGAACTGGAACATATAAGTTATCAGATTGTAATGGTGAAGAATTACAAGAACCCATAAATAGCATTCATTTGAAGAGATTCTACACCTAAAACAGATGAAAGAGTATAAAGAGTATCAGATGAGAGAGCATCATAATTATTGTACATAATTGAAAATGGAAAATACCAAAAACATTTGAAAATGGAAAATTCAAAAACATTGGAAAAGAAGAAAGATCAAAAACAGTGGAAAATTGAGCCTGAAGAAAGCAAAAACATTTGAAAAACTATCTCTTGGTGAAAACCTAGCAAATAGGCGCCAAGGTGATAATGAAACAAAAAAAATGAAAAAAATGAAAAAAATGAAAAAAATGAAAAAAATGAAAAAAGAGAAAAAGTGCCTTGGTGAAAACCTAACAAATAGGCGCCTTGGTAGCAAAAAAAAAAAAGAGAATACCCAAAAGTGAAAACTTGGTAACAAGCGCTTTTGGTTCCCTTAAGTCATTTCCTTCCTAGTCACATGTGTATATAATGCATCTCATCATCCCATTTGTCTAAACCTTCATTGCATCCGTCATTTGTACATAGTCATAATAACAGTTTGTAGCACCATCCTTTGCATTGCCTAAAGTTGTCAAAATTGATACATCAAATACTTGGGGGCAGCATAAACGGATTGGAAAGTGGGTACCTCAAAAAGGATTCATATGAACAACATTCAGTCACAAACAGAAAGAGATCAACATTTTTCCGAAGAGAGATCAGATTTTTGTAAACCTTGGATTGATAACAAAAAAAGTTGACTACCACAACAAAATTCTTGAAGCCGAAATTGACTTATTATTCAGGATTAAAAATCAAAAATCATGTCATGATCAAACACTTGGAAATATATTTTGTTGAAAATCAGAAAACAATGCAAAACACTTAGATAGATTATTTTGAAAAGTTGGTTAAAAATCTGTTTACTTACATTCATTCAATTTGTATCAAGTCTTTTTAGCTCATCAAGGATGTTTCGACTAGATTGGCAATGATGGAGACATGATATTTTTCTTGACTATGACGTGACTGTTTGGAGGAAAATTTATTGCCTTATGAGAATTCATCTAAAGACATGGTCATCAAAGAACCGTCGAGGATTATCTTATAAAACAATGAGTTAACCTTTGTTTGTTTACGCAACCGGATACCTTGGATATTTAGATTCTTCATATCTAAATGACAAAATCCACTTGCAACATAGAATCCGACAAAATCGGTATTCGTACTCTCATGATTTTTTTGAAATCAGTGATAGTCGTATCGATGAGACCGATGGGAAAGCAAAACGGAGGTTACCATATGAGCCGTAAATAAAAAGCGATATTCATATCATCATGTCAGTGGGCAGTGGTGATTGTATCGACTTTCCGGTCCCAAGTGCTCAATGATGAAAATATATCCTCAAGGCATTTATTTGCTAAAAGCTAGTGACACTTAGCTGCATTCATAAAAAGGTTAAATGCATTCTCATGTTAGATTAATTGCATGTGCATTTTTTTTTCCCAAGGGTTTTATTTTCGCATCAAAAAGGGGGTACATGACATCATTAACAGGGTTAAATCAACAAGGACAACATCATTTCAACATCATCTTTTCTACAAAAATAAAAATAAATGAGATTATACTTTTTGCATTCATTCCATATCATTAATCATTACATAGATATTATCAAAGAAAAGAAGGAAATAATCATTTACATTTGCATACAGATTGCATACATGAGAAATAACATATCAAAACTGCATCCATACATGAAGAAGAAATGCATCCATCTATCTATATCATACATAAGATACGTTGCATCCATAGCCAATATCCATCCAAAAAACAAATGCATTAGATAAACACATATAGCAGCATCTAAAGGAAATCTCATATATCATCAAGTAAAAGCAGGAAAGATCATAAATGTTCTCATATCACACGTCTACTCATAACTCAATATATCAAGTATAACAATGATGTCATAAAACTCAACTCTATAATCGCCCATCAACAGGGGCATCAATGTCAAATAAGTGTCAAAATACAACTGGAAAGGTGACACCAAGGTCACAAGACTATGGTACAATATCAAGTATCTCAGCATCAGTACATAAATGATCAATAAGAGCACTCATAGCTCATCTCTCGTCACCACTGGGAGGAGGTCCTGGAGGAGGCTGTGGAGGAGGTTGTGATGGAGGCTGCTGAGGAGGTGTCTGACCAACCATAGCAACAAGGAGAGGAACCAAGGGAGCCAAACCCGATACCAACTGCTGAATCATAGATGACATCTGTGACACCTCTGTCCGTAATGCTCCCACATCTGCTCGTAGCTGGGTAGTACTAGAGCTCTCTCCAACCTCATAGGTACTCTGAGGATCACCTGTATCTATAGGAGCTTTTCCCCGATCACGGGAAAAAGCTGCTGGCATCTGCTGTGCACCTGTATCCTGACCATCCATAGTAGCCTGCTGTAATCCTGCTCTCGTATCCTGTCCTGTCCCTGGATCCTGTCTAGCAGCCCTCACATGATCCTGACGATCTATCCTCTGTCTCTGTGCTACTGCAGGACGAGGAGGAGGAGGAGGTGCCTGTACCGGTGCATCTCTCGCTCGTCCTCTGAGCCTAATCACTGCCCTACCTCGGGGTCTACCTCTGCGTCTCCTCCCACCACCAACATCATCACCATCATCATCTTGCCCAGGTACTGGCTCTGCAGGGTCTGTAAAGCGAGGCATCGGATGCTCCATCAACCAAGCTAGATACTCCTGTGTGACTCCGGCATCTCTGATGTGTAACCTCATGTCCCAATCCATATAACCCAGTAATGATATCTGCTCTATAGCGTCATCATATGAAGGCATGTGACCCCAAGTAGCACGCTCTGCACTAGAACGAGCATATACTGCAGATCCCTGAGGCATAGGCTGAATCCGCCCAAACTGTCGTAGTACTCTCCCTGCCAAGAATCTCTCCAGAACAGAGTCGATCCTGCCGATCATCCATCGAGGAGCAAACATATATGGTAACTCCAAGCTATCCTCTCTCCAATCCTCGACCTCAACATATGGTCTCCAATAGACCTCATCCATGTCATCCATCTGCCGTCGCCAATACTCCAAGTGACCCAAGTGATGCTGTGTCACCATACCAGTATACTGCCATGCGAAAGGATATCCTAGAGGACGATCTCGATCTGATATAGGACGACTGACTGGTAAGTGTTCCCATATCCACAACTGTAAAATATGAATCCCAACAGATAATGAGGCTGATCTCCTGTAAACCACCTCATGCAGATCGTGATAAAGCTGTGCCAGCACACAAGATCCCCAGTCAAAGCGTCGAGGATGATGTAGTAAATCCTCGATAATCCTGCCCCATCCCACTGAAAATCCGCGACCTCGCCGATCAGGTAATAAAACACCACCAATGATAGCACCTAATAAGGCTGGTAAAACAGGAAATGAGGCAAACTGAGGCCATAAGATACAATCATCACCAATAGACGAATCTCCGAATACTCGTCGATAATAGGTCCCGTCATAGACTGCATCATAATATACTATCTCTCCATGAGTCGGGATCCGTAGCAATCTGTAAACATCCTCAGGTGTAATAGTCATCTCGCCCTGTGGTAGCCAAAATGTGTTTGTCTCAGAGTGCCAACGCTCTGCGACAGCAGTAATCAAACCTCGGTTCATCTGGAACCGAGGAAGCTCTAGTACGCATAGTAAACCGCAGCGCCTAATCACTCGCCTCTCGGCGTCAGTCAACTGGGTCCTAAGCTCCATCACCCAGTGTGGTACAGTCTGAAGGTACAGCACAGGGACATCCTCCTGTTGAATCAAAACAATGGAATCACATGAGTAACTTACTATCAGGAAATCAAACAATCAATCATGGTCATCAATTTAAATATACCTATCAGACTTACTAATCCTAACTCTAAGCATTGAGGAAGGACGATCCTAGTTTTATGTCTCTAAGCATTTGAGCATAAAATGAATGGACATTTAGATCTATGATCTATCATTCATGATGAAGATTGATTAACCTTATTCTTCGATATTATAGTTACCTATGTCCTAATTCGTTGTTGAAATCAAACAAAAGGAATACCCTAACTAAACATTCGACTGAATTCATTGACGTGATCGATATCAATCAAGTTGATGCAATCGAGCAATCAGACGTCTTAGAAAAGTTTGAAATAAACAAAATTTTTCTTACGCGACTTTTCTTTTTGGCATCATTTCTTTTACCAGAGGCGACATTTCTTTGCTCAAATGCGTGATTTTATTCATCCGCGTGACTTAATTTCACGGAGGCGGTATCAGATTTTCCGTAGGCGACATCTTATTATCACGTGACACCTGATTAAAATGTTTAAAACCTAAGCGACATTAAATTATCCTTAGGCGACACCAGATTGTCTAAATGCGTAAAAATACCTAAGGCAGGCGACATAAAATTTACTGAAGGCGACATTTAAAATTTTCAGGCGATATTAAAATGCACGGAGGCGACATTTCTTTTCACGAACGCAGAATTAAAATTTTTAAAAGCATTAAATAAGGTCATAAATGCAACTTTAAAGGCATACGGAAAATTTGAATGACATACCGGAGGACCATCGGTCGCTCTCCGACTGAACCGGCGCGCTCTCTCAAACCGATGCTCGCGATGTGGGACCACCATCGTCTCCAAAAGGCTAAAATCAGAGCTCAAATCTCAAGAAGGAATGGTGCAAATGAATAGTAAAATGAGGGGTTTTACCCTATTTAAGGTGAAATTGGTTCTCATAAACACTTAAAAAAAATGCACTTTGAACCTATCATAGGCCATTTTCATTAATCGGGGCATGAATCAAACTTGATTATTTCTTTCAAATGGTATCAGAAATCAAAACATATTCCAACTACTTAAAAATCTTTTAAATCAAGGACTTAATATGTTTTATTTCTGAGGGGGCATCAGAGTATCAAATGGGCATCACGTCAAAAACATTTATCAGTGGGGCATATCATATCATATCATAGCAGTATCATATCAAGATATCAGTATCATATCAAGTATCATATCAGGAGGCAAATCAATTGCATATCAGTTTCATATCAAATCTATCATCATATCAAATCTGTCATCATATCAAACCTATCAACATATCAGCAATCAATTAACCCAGGACCTATATCAATCAACCCAGGACCTATATCAATCAACCCAAGACCTTTATCAGTGAACCCAGGACCTATCATCATATCAGGACCCATATCATATCAGAGGCATCAGAATCATATCAGCACCATCATCAGAGGCACATCATCGTCATCAGGAAGTACATCAATCAGAGGGATCAGAGGCATATCAGAACCAGGACCAGAATCAGATCATCATACTAAGGGAATCTTTGAATCGGTGTTCTTCGCACATCGACTCAAAGAGGGGCATTTGTAGACACAGAAAATTGGTAAAGGCTTAATTCAATCAAAAGGTGCAATCAAATCATCAAAATAGCACTAAAAATCAATAAATGGAACAAAGGCAATTCAAATCAAAGGAAAATGGTTAAATGATTAAATAAGGCTTGAAAAGGGGAAAAACACTAAGAAATTGATTAAATTCAATTAATGACATAGTTGTTGAAAGCAAAAATCAAAATGAACCTCTTACCCTTCATGGCTAAATTTAATTACTTTAATTAATTAATAAATATGAAATTCCCTCAACAAAGAAAAAAGGAGACAAAATGGACACAAATCACTCACTTTTGTTGAAATGGTCCAGCCTTTTGAAACCATTTAAATGTTTGTCCCCCAATTTAGAGACAAAGCAAAGCCAATTGACCTTACCCAAGCATAACCATGGTTATCTCACTCTACCCCCTACCATTGGGAAAATCTTATAAATAGAAGGCATTTTGAAGCATTATTCATCCACTCCATATCTTTGAATTGCGGCAAAGCTCTTGCAATTTGCATCCACACCACTCACTTAGCATTTTCATTGATATTTAGCTTAAATTGTTGATCATTTTAGAGATTTTCTTATCAAATAGAGCTAGAATTTGATAATTAGATCTATTTTGCATATCATTCTTAGTTCAATTCTCATAATTAGAGTGTCACTAGTGAGGATTTGCAGCTGAGAGCCTCATTTACCACTTCAATTTAGAGAACCATGAGATATTTAGATTAATTGTGCATTATTTAGATTAGTTTGCTTTGAATAGTGTAAATTCTCTTTAAATCTTGTTATTTCATGAAGGTGTAAATCACTCACACACAATTATAAAATAGAATGATTAGTTTTTACAATTTTATTTTATCTTGGTATATAAATTTGACATTAATGAGAAGAATTATTTTTAATAATTTAGAGATAATATATCATAACATTTTTATGTTTATATTTTAACTTTTTAAATATATTTTTTGCATCAACTAATTTTAAATATTACATTAAAAATATTAATCTATTTTTAAAAAGTAAAAACTATTTTAAAGGTGAAGGCTAATTCAATGTCAATTTTGAAATATAAAGATCACAATAAGAAGAATGTGAAACTTATTTTGAATGTTGGTGGTAAACAAACATCTAAGAGATTTTGTAATAAATTTTTCATTCTTTAATCTAACCTTAAAATGCATGTAACTTATCTTTGATTCAACATCGATAATATCAAAGAAGTTTATTAGACGAAAATTTATTCATTTCATTTTATGATTAAAATTTATAGAAAAAATATTTAATTTTTTATTGTAATGAATTTGTTGAATAACAATGATTTAAAATATAAATATTAAATACTAGATGTAAGTAATTAGAATAGATTTTACTAAAGTAAAATTAAAAAGTACAAATAAAAGTTAAATATATATAATATGAAAAAAAGGTAAATAATATAAGATTTTTATGAATTTGAGGTTTCATTATATTATCTTAAAAAGTAAATTTGGGATATCATTTTTAAGAAAACTGCTAAGTAGAATAGAAATACACTCCCAAACTACAAGATAGGAAAACTTAAAATATTAAGAATATTAACAAGTTTTTAAGTGTGGAAAAACTATAGACTATCTAAGTAACAAGAGCAATAAACTAAATAGATGGAGGACCGTGATCCTTGATATTGCTCCCTTCAATTTAATATTGCTCCCTTCAATTTACAAAAAATAACCATTATAGGGAGCTCTGATCTAGTATTGACAATAAATTCAATTGTCTAGATTTGGTACGCGTCATTTGCCTGTTCATTATAATTTCCAATAAAAGAATTTGTGAATGCCAGTTATAAAATTCAAACATTAAATCTACTTGAATCAATATATTATCTTTAAATTATTAAAAAAAAAATTCTCATAAATCTCATATATATATATATATAATATTTTTTGTTGTAAATGTGAAATTTATATATCAAAATAAAAATATATATTATAAAAATTATATAAAATATTATAAAATTATTTTAAATTATAAAAACTAAAGTTGTTATACTAAATGAAAATGAAATAATATTTTTACTAATCTATTTTTTTGGCTACAAATAACTATACTTATGTTTTTAAAACACAAGATCAGATGTTTGCATATTAATGGCATGCCAAATCTATGCTCACAATATCTACCATCATGTGTTATAGCCAGTGTCGTATGTGATGTATGAGGCATGACAATGAGGCATAGAACGTGCACTAGTTGGGGTGCAAATAATCGGTCGTTTAGCTAGTGCCAACCATATGCTTGTATTTCCAAATATTAAGTAAAACAGAGTGTCTTATTAGCCACCATATTATTATGAATACCAAGCCCCAAAATAGCAATTTTATATGTCAAACCATGCTCAAATATCAAAAGGGAGTAAACGAGGATAGCCTTGCATTTTATTTTGGCAAACAAAAAATCCCCAAAAATAAGTTTAGAGTTCTCATAGTGTTGACAAAATGGACAAATGATGGGTTGAAACATCATACATTCCATCCTATCCCTAATAGGTAGTTTGAAATGTAAGATCTTCCAAGCCAACATTTTTGCATTAGCATTAGTTGGAGACTTCCTTATTTGGTTACTCAACCTCATCCGTGTCTTTTCATTCAATCTACATCTCCATTTCTAATTTAATACTGGGTTTAAAAATATGCTAGGGAGGAGTCTTAAATAACTTTTCTTGAGAGGAAAGAAATAGAAAGGAAACTTGGAAAGCCACAAGAAATCTTTACAAATATTGCATTTTTGAGGAGTACAAATCTTCATAACTAGTTCAGTAGGCACTACATATATCAAGAAAAATAAAAGGTTTATATGCTTGATATTTAACTAAAAAGTGTTTCTGGACCGTTCCCAAGAGAACTAGTCTAGAGAAAATTAAAATCCCATACGTCACCAAAGTGCATAACTCCCTTTGAAAAAGATGGTGTGCATTTCTAGGAAATGAATCAACAAGGGGTTTATCATGGTACAATATTAGCATGTTCCACTAGATGGAAAAGAAGCAAAGCTAAACCCATGTTGCAAAGAATAGTCTTTCCAATTTAAAAACTTGTACACTACTTGCCATGTTTTCCAAATGGATTGAAGAGGGAAGGATGCTCTCAAATAGAAATACCATGCAAGAAGGATTGTATTTACCCATCCAACATTGTACAATTTATTTTTAACATCAACATACATAATGTGATGTCAAACCAAATATTTGCAAGGTTCTTATCCTAAAACAACCATGACTATCCATTTTCTAGAAAGACAAATACCTTGTGAAGATAGATGTCTTGCTAACAAGATCTCTTCCTTTCAAGGGTCTCTTCTCATAAGCAACATATCCTTTCATAATTTATCTATTTTCTTATCTTACAAGATTCAATGCTCTTCACTATTTATGGCATACATTGTTGTTAAAAAGGATATCTCCTTGTTTCTAGAAGTAGTTATCCTTGATTCTCATCCTTATGATATATATTGCTACATAGTCATCATAAGGAGAATAGCATACATACAACCTCTTTTTACTATAGTTTAATTTTTATGCACTTTTAATTTTGCATTGTTACATGCCACTCCCTATCAGGTATTAGTGACACCTCTCCATCATAGGGAAATGCATTTTACTTTTTACCTTTTAACATTTTCTACTCCCTAGTGGGTATTAGTGATACTTCCCCATCCCAGGGAAATGCACATACATAACATAAAAACACGTGTTCAATTTGTGGTGATACCAAGAAATTGATCCACGAAGGGGGCACACACATACATGCATGCAAAAGCCACAGATAGGCACACATGATTGACTACTAGACACACAAACCTGCTATCTACCATTTGATCCTACCTTTTTCTTTATTTTTTAGGATTGACTATTAGGCACACAAACCTATTAGACTATTCAATCCTCCCTTATTTATGATTCACAGTAAGGCACACAAACCTTACTGGGCAAGATAATTACTCTCTCTCTCTCTCTATGCTTTCATGTAGCAGGATAGAATCATGAAGGATGTAATCCTTTTCGGTGCTCTTGCATTTTACTATATGATCCCTGATGCTTTGTAATAGCCTTCCAAATATGATATTGGTGGGTGAGACATTTCTTCAGATGAGGTCTTTGTCACTAGTTGATTTAGGTTTTTTTACTAACCCATTGTGAGGATTTTGTTTTTCTCTTTTTTTCCTTTGTTTTCTTTTTCTTTATTTCCATGCCCTCATGCATGGGAATGGAGGGATCCTAGGTTTGAGGACTTATGTCCTTAAAATTAGTGATGTTCTATCTCATTGTGTCATTTCACTCTCTTCTCTTTCCTTTACCGAGAGTATGACTTGCCTCATACTCTCACTAAAGTGGGGGATAAATGTACCATCTTAAAATGGATGCACTTCATTTTGAGACCTTTTAGACCTCCTTAGCATGGTTTAGCTCTCTCTCTCTCTCTCTCTCACCCTTCCCTCCTTTTTGGGTCATCTCTCATTTTATAGCATGGTCCTTTAGGTGTTATTTTATCACCTTTTTGGCCATATCTTCTGATAGGATTATTATCTCCCAATTCTTTTAGCACTCCCTCTGAGGCCTCTGGTGCCCCATTTTGGGACCCCTCTAGGGAACAGGTAAATGTGGTTGACCTATCCCCAAGGAATAGGTCACCTAGGTTGACGTTTTCCCTGAGGGATTTCAGGTGTGGGGCCTAAAGTGCCTTCGGTTTTCTGATTCATTTATTTTGTTTCTAGGTCAACCTACTTTATTTTTAATCTTAAAAACTAATATATGAGGAGGCTTGGCCATGAAGATGAGGGCAAGCATGTTCCCTTGCAATAACTGAATAAGGATCATCTTCACCAAAGAGAAGATGAATATCATTAATGAAGTCTCCCAAATTTGAAATGTAGAACTCCACAAACAAACTTGCAATGTCTGTCAAGTAGTCATCCCATGCAACTATAACTGGAAGACAAGGATAATCACGTTGTACTGAATCACAAGAGCCAATGGCGATAGAAAGGTAAACATCATCAGGAGAAAGAGTAGAAGTTTTAGGAATGAATGCTAAATATATCCTATGGGAGTATTGGCAACCATTCTGTAGTTGTTGTTGTTGCATTCATGACTATGATTGTCATTGATGTCAACACAGTGATCTACTGGAGATTAGCAAAGGAGCAGACAATGTTTTGATTAGTGCACGTGGGATATTGCAGATCAAGGTATGTGATATTGAGGATTTACTCTTTGATATGTTATATGTTCATGGTTAAAATTTATTGATGATGATAAAAGTTATAATTATCAGATAACTGATTCCCCCCCCCCCCTCTCAGTTATCTTGGTGGACTTTACTTTCTAACAATTGGTATCAGAGCGGTAGGTCCTTGAAAGAAAATTTTAGTAGCTTAAGGAGATCCATGGAAAATTTCAGGAAAGAAAGCCCTAAGTTTGATGGAGTGAATTTTGACAGCTGGAAAGAAAAGATGAAGACACATCTACTGTGTTTAGGACTAGGTTATTGGTTGAATACAAAGAATGAGAAGACTATCATTGATGAGGATAATCTTGAAACATGTTCTAATGATGAGAGAGATCTATTCATGTGTAACACACTTGCTCGAGAAGCACTTTTGACAGCCCTTCCGGAGAATGAGTATAGTTAGGTAAAATGTTTGAAAACATCTCATGAAATTTGGAAAGCTTTACACTCTATTTTTGAAGGTGATCAACATGCAAAGAAAGTTAGATTACATAATTGGATATGTGCATTTGAAGATATAAGAATGATGGAAGATGAATCTACTAGAAGCTATATTGGTAGAATGTCAGAAATTGTTGCAGGCATAACATCTTGTGGAGGAACAAAGCTAGAAAATGAAGTTATATGGAAAATTCTAAGGACATTGACTCCTGCGTTTAAGCAGACAACATAGATGATTGAACAAGTTATACCTTATACTTTGAACTTTACAAGAGAGACTCTTCTCGGAAGATTGGAAGCAACAGAAATGAACATGAGGTTATCAGGAGATTTACCTAGAATGGAGACAACATTTAGTGCTCTTAGTGTTCGCCCTACTTTGTCAAGAAGTATCAGTGTGAGCGGAGATTATGCTAGCAACAACAGATCTAGAAATGAAGAAGATAGGAAGATTGAAGAAGGTATTGCCTTGTGAAGAGAGAACCAGATGGTAAGAAAATTTTTAAATATTGGACTTGTCAAGAATATGGTCATTTTGCATCTAAACGTCCTAAGAGAGTTAAAAAGTACAGAAATAATTTCAAGCCTAGAAGATCTCAGGAATGTTATTATGCTAATGATGAAGATCTTGAAGCTAGTATAGAGAGAACTTTAAGTGAAAGTGATACTGATAATAATCATGACATAGGATTTGTAGCAATTCAAGAAGAGAATCCTGAAACAGATGTTAAGGAAGAAAAAGCCCTAGTTTCTCAAGTTGAAAGGAAAGTTGATTGGATTATAGATAGTGGTTTTTCACATCATATGACTGGAGACATGAAAAAGTTAATAAAGTTTAACAATCATGATGGAGGAGTTGTTAGAGTTGGAAACAATGCACCTTGTTTGATTAAAGGTATAAGATCTATTACTCTTGATGGGAAGACTAATACTGATGATGTTTACTTTGAGGATGGATTGAAACATAATCTTTTGAGTGTTGGATAGTTAGTTGATAAGGGATATCAAGTTTGGTTTACTGAGAAATCTTGTGTGATAAAAGATAAAGATGGAAATTTGATTGGAACTAGATCTAGAACCAGAGGTAATGTATTTCAATTAAATCCTACTGAGATGACATGTTTGATTACTAAGATTGATGATAGTTGGTTATGGCACAGAAGATTTTGTCATATAAATTTTTATAACATTGTGAAAATAAGTACTACACTTGCAGTAAGAGATTTGCCTAAAATTATGAACCCTACTAACATGATTCGCAAGAAATGTGTGAGGGTGAAATAGAAGAGAAGTTCATTTCCCAGTAAGAAGTTTACATTTGCAGAGAAGTTGGAGATTGTTCATACAGATTTGAGCAGTCCTACAAGGACTAGAGGATTCTATGGAGAAAGGTATTTTATGATTCTTGTTGATGATTTTACAAGAATCATGTGGATTGCATTTCTTAAAGAAAATTCTTGAAGCATTTGATAAGTTTAAGATCATTAAGAATAAAGTTGAGAATGAATTCGGAATGAAAATTAAATGTTTGAGATCTGATAGAGGTGGAGAATTTACTTCTAGAGAGTTTAACACCTTTTGTGCAGTGAATGGTATTAAGAGAGTTTTCAGCCCCTAGAACACCTGAACAAAATGGTATTGCAGAAAGAAGAAACAGATCAGTGACTGAAGCAGCAAGAGCTATGTTACTTGAGAATGATTTGGTGAAGATATTCTAGAGAGAAGCAATTAACACAGTAGTGTATACAATGAACAAAGTACACATCAGATCAAACACAGACAAGACACCCTATGAATTATGGTTTGGACATGCACCCTCAATTAAGTATATTAGAATTTTTGGAAGCAAATGTTATATAAAGAGAGATGATGATATTGGAAAGTTTGATCCTAGAAGTGATGAAGGTATATTTCTTGGATATTTTTTGAAGAGCAAAGCTTATAGATGTTATAACAAGAGAACTAAGAATATTGTTGAGAGCGCAAATGTTAAAGTTGATGAAAAGTTCAAAATTCAGGAAAGAATGCTTGATTATGAATCTGATGAAGGAAATCATACTAAACCTAACAATGGAACTATTGAATTATTCTATGAAACTGATAGTGACTTGTTGAATGAAAGCCAC
This sequence comes from Chamaecyparis obtusa, assembly GCA_027943335.1. Classification (NCBI taxonomy): domain Eukaryota; kingdom Viridiplantae; phylum Streptophyta; class Pinopsida; order Cupressales; family Cupressaceae; genus Chamaecyparis; species Chamaecyparis obtusa. The sequence goes on along the minus strand of BSBK01000241.1, from coordinate 279,258 downwards.
AATGAAATCATTGAAGAATTGACACTTGAAGTGAGATCTGAGACAATGACACCTAGCAGGAACTTATCAAGGAATCATCCTATTGAGAAGATTATTGGAAGCATAGACAAAGGAGTTCTAACTCAAAATAAGGTACAAAAATAGTTATGTTTGATTTCTCAAATTGAATCTAAATCTACTAGTGAAGCTTGTGAAGATGAACATTGGATTAAAGCTATGAAAGAAGAACTAGATCAGACTGAAAAGAACAAGACATGGGAATTGGTCCCTAGACCTAAAGATAAGAATGTTATTGGAACTAAATGGGTATTCAGAAACAAGATGAATGAATAAGGAGAAGTAGTAAGAAATAAAGCAAGATTGGTATGTAAGGGATACTCACAGCAAGAAGAAATTGACTATGAAGAAACTTTTGCACCAGTAGCAAGAATTGAAGCAGTAAGAATGTTTTTGGCCTATGCAACTTTTAAGTAATTCAAAGTATATCAAATCGATGTGAAGTCAGCATTTCTGAATGGAGAATTGGAAGAAGTCTATATTGAGCAGCTTGAAGGTTTTCCTTTGACTCAAGAAGGAGACATGGTATGTAAACTGAAGAAAGCCTTATATGGACAAAAGCAAGCACCTAGAAATTGGTCTGAAAGATTAGATAAGTATTTGTTAAAATTGGGATTTACAAAAGGAACAACTAATAGCAACCTGTACACAAAAGAAATTGAAAATGGTTTGTTAATTATAGTTATTTTTGTTGATGACATTATATTTGGAGGAGAAGATGAAGCTAGTGATAAATTTGCTGATGAAATGAAAACTAAATTTGAAATGAGTATGATTGGTTAAATGAAATACTTTTTGGGATTACAGATTACACAGAACAATGATGGTATCTTTGTAAGCTAGACAAAGTACTTGAATGATTTGTTAAAGAGATTGTGAATGGAGAGTTGTAAACTAGTTGGAACACCTATGGTAACTGGACATAAATTATCTAGCACATATGAGACTCCTACAGTTGAACAAAATAAGTATAGATCTATGATTTTAGAGGATTGCAGTACTTGACACATACAAGACCTGATATAGCACATTCAGTTGGAATTGTTGCAAGATTTCATGCTGAACCTAGAGAATCACATTATGCAGCAGTAAAGAGGATACTGAGATATTTAAGAGGCACAATGGACTATGAATTGTGGTATGAAAATTCTAATGATTTTACCCTATGCGCATATATAGATGTCGATTGGGTAGGTAGTGTTGATGATAAAAAGAGCACCAGTGGTGGAGCATTTTTCCTTGAAGGAAGATTGGTTTCTTGGCTAAGCAAGAAGTAGAATTGTATTTCACAGAGCACGGCAGAAGCAAAATATGTAGCAGCAACAAATAATTGCAACCAGATAATTTGGATGAAGCAAATGCTGAAGGATATTAGAATAAAGTTTGTTGAACCTGTTGTTATACATTGTGATAACATCAACATAGTTAGTATGTCTAAGAACCTTGTATTACATTCTAAGACAAAGCATATAGAGATTAAGTATCATGTAGTAAGAGAGAAAGTTGCTGAGAAAGAAGTCAGACTTGAGTACATAAGAACAAAGGAGCAGATTATAGACATATTTAAAAAGCCTTTGCCTAAGGATACATTTGAGTATCTGAGAGGTATGCTTGGGGTTATGCCCCAGCCTACTTTTGAGAAGTGATGCAGATTGGTTGCAACCATCCAGTATATGAGCCTTATCTTTCTTTAGAATTGATGTTGGTACTTCCTCTATGGGAGAGTATGTGTATTTGAGCTGAGTCATCAGGACTCTAGTGAATGTATTTTTTGAATAGTGTCTTTTGACATTAGAGTTGTTGTTGACATAATGATGAAATTTCTGTCATTGATGTCAATGGGGGAGAAGTGTACATGAAAAACTATTTGTACCATCTATTGGAGAGAACTGAATAGGAAAACGAAGCAAGATTTGATTGATGAAGAGGATTTGAAAATATTTTTTTTAGAGCAGCAGGATTGCAGTATTGGATTCATGGAACATTGGATATTTTTCATCTATGTTGCCATCAATTCCAATGGGGAAGATTGTTAGGAATGAATGCTAAATATATCCTATGGGAGTATTGGCAGCCATTCTGTAGCAGTTGTTGTTGCATTCATGACTATGATTGTCATTGATGTCAACACAGTGATCTACTGGAGATTAGGAGAGGAGCAGATAGTGTTTTGATTAGCACATGTGGGATATTGAAGATCAAGCTATGTGATGTTGAGGAAATACTCTTTGATATGTTATATGTTCATGGTTAAAATCTATTGATGATGATAAAATTTATAATTATCAAATAACAGATTCCCCCCTCCTCTAAGTTATCTTGGTGGACATTGCTTTCTAACAAGAAGTAGTCTCAATAGGAGGAGATGAAATGGAAGGATCAAAAACTTGATCACGAGTGAGAATACCCAAGTTCAAGTAGCCCAAACTCTCCTCAAAATCTCAATCGTCACTGTAAGTGTGATCATATGCTAAAGAATCATTGTCATCAAGAGGAACAAAATCTGCAAAAGAGTACAACAAGAAAAGTGATCCACCATCCCAGTAGAAATAACTGCTCCACTCTCCAAGTCCTTTATGTTAGGAATAGTCCCAAGAGATAACTGAGAGGGAGGGGGGGGGGGGGGGGGGGGGGTGAATCAGTTATCTACAAGATTCAATTCTTTATCCAATTAAGTATACTTAAACATAAAGCATAAACACAATGAAAGAACACATGAACACAACACCAATATTTTGGTTATGGGGAAACCCAAATAGGTAAAAAACCTGGTGGGACTTGATACCCACTAATATTCTGTACTAGTGTATAATGATTCTTATTAGAAGATCCTTTACCATGTAAGGAGTAGCTTTACAATATATTAAGTATAGTAGACTTGGTCAAGGGTTGGACCCTATTAAGAGTCTTTTACAATTGTCCCTATTAGGGGAGAGGACGCACTGTCCGAGAGCTCACTGCTCAAAGGGGCGAAGGCTACAACCTTCTGAATAATAGATACACACTATATCTAGATTTTGGTGAACTGTGCTTTGACCGGCTGTCTAGATCAGTTCCAATGAATAGCACAAGTACTTTACTTGGTCACATAGACCTTCTTCTAATGGTTCAACACTTTTTACACTCTACTCTACTTTGCTTAATCAACTATGAACCACACTTCAACAATCACAAATGACTACCTATAAATATCTTTCCTCTAAATGATATAATCAAGTCAGCCTATTAGAACCACCTTGAAATCATAGTAGAGAAACCATAACAAATTCTAATAAACATTCTGTTGGCTTTACTATGCACACAACACAATTTGGGACCTATCCAATAAGATAATTGTAGATGCACGCAACACATTGTCGGCTCTACCAAAACAACTGAAACTTTCTCTGTAAGCTGAATTAACTCATGTGCTCTTAACTAAACATCAATAACTCTCCTCTAAGCTTAAGTCCAAGGGTGCATACCCTAAAGATAGGCGTAACTCAAGAACTAATAAAATCTTTGTCGGCTCTTCTGAACAAACACAAGAAACTACTGCTGGTGAATAGTGACTACATAACTTCACTTCTAATCATCAATAGACTATGCATCCATAATTGAAACATCACTAACATTTCTTCAACATATATCCAAGCGCGCAAGGCTCCATGATAACTGTACAGACAACCATACATAGAACACTATCTGTTACTCTATCAGGAACACTGTTGACACCAGCTACTATATAATTGTCTATACTAACAGTTAACCTCTGCACCCATGATATCATGTTGATGTCATGTCCATGCTACATATACTGAAAGCTTACTGCATAAGACTTCCACGCATGCTACTTTACATATGTTTTCATCAATGACAAACATACAGTCAGTACTGATCTGCTAGCAAATCTCCAACAATCTCCCCCTTTGGCATTGATGGCAACAAGTGGAATGAAAAACCACCACCAACCCAAATGAACATTTCTTTTATAAAATTCTCTATTTCCTCTTCAAAACTCCCCCAAAGATGAATCCTCCAATTGCTGCAATATTTTATAATATTCTCCATTTCCTCAACTGTACTGCTGTCATAACTAAATGCTGCTCCCCCTAGGTATATTACTCCTCTTTTTGCTTCTATTTTTCATGACTCTATATATTACTCCCCCTTGGACATCAATGGAAAAGGGCACCATTCATTTTAAGAACCGGTACTACTCCTAAGGTAGAGTAGTCAACCTTCCACCAGTAACTAAGGACTGATGCCTTTCCTTCTTTCTTCTAAGAAGAATCAGGGAAGGGAATGACTCCCAACTTCTCCTTGAGATACTCAAAAGTATCCTTAGGCAAGGGCTTTGTGAATATATCTTCCAATTGATCTTTAGTACTCACATAGTCCAACTTGACTTCTTTCTCTGCCACTTTCTCTCTTAGGAAGTGATACTTGATCTCTATGTGCTTTGTCTTTGCATGCATCACAGGGTTCTTTGACATATTGATAGTGCTAGTGTTATCACAATGAATAACAATAGGGTAATCAATTTGAATTCCAAAATCTTTTATCATCTACTTGATCCAAATAATTGTAGAACAATTCAAGGCTGTTGCAACATACTCCACTTCTATTGTTGATTGAGAAATACAATTTTGTTTCTTGCTTGTCCAAGTGACAAGTCTATCACCAAGAAACACTACTCCACCTGATGTACTCTTTCTATCATCAACACATCCTGCCCAATCTACATAAGTGTACACATGAAGCTCAACATTTTCTAAATTAGGATACCATAGACCATAATCTATAGTGCCCTGCAAGTATCTGAATATTCTTTTTACTGCCATGAGGTGAATTTGTTTAGGCTCTGCTGCAAATATTCCAACTATGTCAACTGCATTGGAAATATCAGGTCTAGTCTGAGTAAGATATATGAGTTTACCAATCATAGACTTATACAATGTTATATCTACTACTGGTGAGTCATCTTCTTTTGTAAGCTTACATCCAGTGATCATAGGGGTTCCTATTGGCTTGCAATCATCTATCTTGAATTTCTTCAGTATCTCTTTCACATACTTTGATTGATTAATGAAAATTCCTTTTTCTATTTGCTACACATTTAGTCCCAAAAAGTACTTGATAGGACCAATCATACTCATCTCAAACTCATTCTGCATTTCTTTGGAAAATTCAGCACTGAATTTGTCATTACCTCCAAAGATAATGTCATCAACAAATATAGATACACATAGTAAACTTTTAGATGTCTCTCTAATGAATAGATTACAATCTGCTACTCCTTTCTTGAATTGAATCTTTGTTAAGTATGCATCTAGTCTCTCATACCATGCTCTAGGGGCTTGCTTAAGTCCATAGAGGGCCTTCTTCAATCTGCATACCATATCAGGTCTATTTGATAAGGTGAATCCTTCCGGCTACTCAATGTATACTTATTCTTTCAAGTCTCCATTCAGGAATGCTGACTTGACATCCATCTAATAAACTTTGAATTTTTTGACTATAGCATAGGCTAGAAACAACTTAATAGATTCTAATCTACTCATAGGTTCAAATGTGTCTGAATAATCAATGCCTTCTCTTTGTGCATATCCCTTACATACTAATCTTGCTTACTACTGTACCATCTTCATTCATCTTATTTCTGAATATCCACTTTGTTCCAATCACATTCTTATCACTAGGTCTTGGGACCAGTTCCCAAGTGTCATTCTTAATAATCTGATCAAGTTCTTCTTTCATAGCATCATGCCAATCTGAATCATTACAAGCATCTTCAACACTTAAAGGTTCAATCTGAGATAGTAAACACACCGCTTCACTGCTAGCTGAGTTCTTTGCTTGTGACCTTGTTAGGACTTTGTCGCTCTGATCTCCAATGTTGTCTGCCTTGGAATGATTTCTTGATGTAAACTTTGGAACTTTAGGTGATGCTAACTCATCAACCTTAGGAGTATTTTCTTCACTTGTCTCAGGGTCATTGAATAACACATCAATACTGTCAAACATTTATTCAATAACTGTCTCACTAGTGGAGGGTCTAGGTTCTTCTTCAATCATGGGTGAGTAATCATGATATCTTTCTTGAATCATAAACTTTTCATCAATATTTACATGAGAACTTTCAATGATCTTTTTCAATCTTAAATTGAAACATCTATAAGCTTTACTTTTAGTAGAGTAACCAAGAAAAATACCTTCATCACTTCTTGCATCAAACTTGCCTACTGCTTCATCCCTCTTGATGTATCACTTTCTTCCAAAGATTCTAAAGTATTTTACTGTGGGAACATTACCAAACCATAGCTCATATGGTGTTTTGCCAGCGCCTAGCCTCAATTGAATTCTATTGATAGTATAGACTATTGTATTGACCGCATCTCTCCAATAGGTGTGTGTAACCTTTCCTTCTATCATAATGGTGTGCATTGCATCAAGAATGATCATATTCCTTCTCTCTACAATTCCATTCTGCTTAGGGGTTCTAGGTGCACTTAATTGTCTCTTTATGCCATGTTCTTCATAGTACTCATAGAATTTTTTAGAGGTGAATTATCCTCCTCTATCCGATCTCAAACATTTTATCTTTAGTCCAGATTCATTCTCAACCTTAGCTTTGAATATTTTGAATTTCTCAAATGCTTCTGACTTTTCTTTTAAGAACACAACCCACATCATCCTAGTATAATCATCAACAAACAAAATCAAATACCTTTCACCATAGTATGATCTTGTTCGAGTTGGACAACATAGGTCTGTATGAATCAGATCCAACTTGTTCTCTGCTGAATTCTACTTGCTCTTGAATGAATTTCTCACATGCTTCCCCATCATACATTCCCTGCATATAGTATCAATTGGCTTTGCTATGCTAGGTAGATCTCTTACTACCTTAACATTGATTATCTTTACTATGTTATCAAAATTGATATGACATAGTCTTTTATGCCACAACCAACTATCATCAACTTTAGCAACAAAACAACTTTCTTCTAAATTGAGTTTAAAAACATTACCTCTTATCTTTGATCCTGATGCAATCATAACACCATCTTTGTTGTTAATGATGCATTTGTCATCTTTGAACTCCAACTGATAGCTTTCTCCAAGTAACTATCCAACACTGAGAAGGTTATGTTTCAAACCATCAATATAAAGAACATCATCAGTACCATTCTTTCCATCCAAGGTGATGGCTCCTCTACCAACTATTGGTTTAGGAGTGTTGTCTCCAAATTTGACCATACCTCCATTGTATTTTTCCAAATGAATAAACTTGCCTTTATCACCTGTCATGTGATGTGAACAACCACTGTCTATAATCTAGTCTGTCCTTATGTCCGCTTGTGAAATTAATGCAAGCTCTTGATTCTCTTTCTTATCTTCATGAGCTATCTTATTATTCATTTTGTCTATAATAGAAATGAATCCAATTTATTCTTCACCTGATTCTTCATCTGAAACTCTATCTCCAACATAGTAGAATTCCTTAGAATACTTAGGCTTATAATCCTTTTTGAACTTTCTAGCTCTATTGGGACACTTATATGCAAATTGATCGATCTTATTACATGAAAAACACTTAAATGGTAATTGACCTTCATATTTTCCTTTTCCTTTCTTTTCTCTTTTGGAAATCATAGCAATAAAATCATCTAGTGTTTTCTCTTCATCATCGTCATCAAAATTACCAGAAGTGTTTGCAGATTTCTTACCATGAATTGTTGCTTTGAAAGTTGTCTCACTCTTTGGTTCTGTCTTTAATCTTGAAATCTCAAAAGCTGATATTTTGTTGATCAAGGTCCCTCTTGAAATTAGATGTAAGATGCATGGTCTCATCAAGGATGTTGATCTTGCTTTCATATTCAGGACTGAGGGTAGTCATTAACTTGTCCATAATGTCCTCCTCTGAAATCTCTCTACCATTATTCCTGATTCCAGCAACTGCTTCATTTATTCTTTGATTGTAAGCTCTAATATTTTCTTCAGGCAGCATCTCTAATGCATTGTACCTTTTCTTTCACATCTTTCTGCATGCATGCTTTTCTTTTTTGTCTCCTTCAAATATGTCTTCTAGGTGCTTCCATATTTTATGGGCTGTATCTACCTTTTTTACTTCTGAAAATTTACCATCAGATAGGGTGCTGATAAGGGCTTCTTTAGCAATATCATTCTGATGAAACAATTCCTTTTGTGTGTCAGTAGCATCATCTTTTGCAAGGTCTTCTAAAGTAGGAATCTTGGTTTTTTTGATAGTTACATTAAAAACTTCAAAAGCAATGCACTGCAAATGAGTCACCATCTTGTTCTTCTAATCAAGATAATTCTCTCCATCGAACTTAGGACTTTCTTTCTTGAAGTATGGTATTTGATTAACCTCAAGTTGTTAAAACTTTCTCTCCAAGGCACTTGGCTTTGAGACCAATTGTTAGGAATAGTCCCAAGAGATAACTGAGAGGGGGGGGGGGGGGGTGAATCAGTTATCTACAAGATTCAATTCTTTATCCAATTAAGTATACTTAAACATAAAGCATAAACACAATGAAAGAACACGTGAACACAACACCAATATTTTGGTTATGAGGAAACCCAAATAGGTAAAAATCTTGATGGGACTTGATACCCACTAATATTCTGTACTAGTGTATAATGATCCTTGTTAAAAGATCCTTTACCCTATTAGGAGTAGTTTTCCAATATATTAAGTACAGTATAGTAGACCTGGTCAAGGGTAGGACCCTATTAGGAGTCTTTTACAATTGTCCCTGTTGGGGGAGAGGACACACTGTCTGAGAGCTCACTGCTCAAAGGGGTGAAGGCTACAACCTTCTAAATAATAGATACACACTGTATCTGGATTTTGGTGAACTGCACTTTAACCTGCTATCTGGATCAGTTCCAATGAATAGCACAAGTACTTTACCTTGTCACATAGACCTTCTTCTGATGGTTCAACACTTTGCACACTCTACTCTGCTATGCTTAATCAACTATGAACCACACTTCAACAATCACAAATGACCACCTATAAATATCTTTCCTCTAAATGATATAATCAAGTCACCCTATTAGAACCACCTTGAAATCATATTAGAGAAACCATAACAAACTCTAATAAACATTTTGTTGGCTTTACTATGCACGCAACATAATTTGGGACCTATCCAATAAGATAATTGTAGATGAACATAACACATTGTCGGCTCTACCAAAACAACTGGAACTTTCTTTGTAAGTTGAATTAACTCATGCGCTCTTAACCGAACATCAATAACTCTCCTCTAAGATTAAGTCCAAGGGCGCATACCCTAAAGATCGGCGCAACTCAAGATCCAATAAAATCTTTGTCGGCTCTTCTGAACAAACATAGGAAATTATTGCTGGCAAATAGCGACTGCATAACTTCACTTCTACTCATCAACAGACTATGCATCCATAACTAAAACATCACTAGCATGTCTTCAACATATATCCAAGTATGCAAGGCTCCATTATAACTGTATGGACAACCATACACAAAACATTGTCTATTACTTTGTCAGGAACACTGCTGACACCAACTGCTATATAACTGTTTGTACTAACAGTTAACCTCTGCACCCATGATATCATGTCCGTGCTACATATACTGAAAGCTTACTGCATAAGACTTCCATGCATGCTACTTTCCATATGTTGTCATCAATGACAAACATACAGTCAGTACTAGTCTGTTAGGAAATCTCCAACACTTGATGAAAACTAAATCACGTGTAAATTCCACAATCTTCTTTGTAGCACCATCATTGAAGTATCCCTCCCTAACATCAATACTTCCTTTCCCAATCACATTCATGTAAGTGTGATTTCCCATCAAAATAGGTGGACCTTTGCAAGGTTCAAATGATGAAAACATGGACTGTGAAGAAGCCAAATGATGAGAAGCCCCCGAATCTAGAAGCCATCTACCCGAATCAGGACTTAACGAAGCATATAAAGCTTGTGCTTTTTGTGTGACAAATGCATGACCCTTTCCTTTATCTTTTTTTGAATTTTGTGAAGAAGTTGAGGTATACATCCTAGAAGGCAAATTGATCTTGTTCTTTAAAAGAAGATTCTTCAATTCATTAATGTCCTTCTTATAACAAAAATGTTCTTCATGTCCATCCTTTTTTCAATATGCACAAAATCACTTCTCCTTATTTGAAAATTCACCCTTTTGAGCTATGTAGAAGTGTCATGTTGAGTGGAAGTTAATTTTGCACCTTCTTATTGAGACTTAGACTTCCAATTCATCTTCTTCTTTTGAATTTGAATTCCTTGACTGTCATGATTAGCCACCAATGCCTTGGAAGTTGAAGACTTGAGAATCCCCATACCCATTAATTTGGTTTTCTCCAACATCAACATTTCTCCAAAATCCTCAAATGAGGGTGTAATAAAGGCACTTCCCATGGTCATCTTGTGAGTATTGTAGCTTGACACAAAGGCTACATATTCTAAAGAAAGATTTCCCATCATATGATGAATCAATTGTGAATCATTGATGGTGATTCCAAAATCCTTGAGTTGTGCTCTTAACTCATTGGCTTTGTTGATGAAATCTTGAATTATTTCAAAGTTCTTAGGATCCAATTTGAGAAGTTGTGCTTGAATTGTGAATCCCTTATCCTCATCCACTTTATCATACAAATCTTCAAGTTTATCCCAAGCATCCTTGGCATTGCCCAAGGAAGAAATGTGAAACAAGAGATCTTGAGTAACACATGTTCTTATGATTCCAAAAGCTTGAGAATTTCTAACTGTCTAATTAGTTAAGTCCTTATCATTTGCATTAGGTGTTTTAATAGTTTCATCCACATAATGATTTAGTCCTTTTAACATTAGCTTGCTCCATACATTTTATTTCCATGTAGCATAGTTATGTGGAGTTAATGATGGAAAACCATAAGGACCCATAATGACAAAATGAAAGAGAACCAGAGAGAAAGAGACACAACCACACAAGGCACCCCCCTAAATAACTCAATAAAAAAAAAACCCCCCAAAATGGATGATTTGGGCACTTTATATATAGTGCGTGTACAATTGCCACTTGGCAAAATGGACCAAAGTGGACTTCTAATTTTTGATGATTATGTCAGAAAATATGAAGCTATAGAAGAATCAAGAAGATAAGACACAAGATCCCTTAAAGATATAACAAATTACAAGTGCCAAAAATAGGCCAAAATAGACCAAATGCTGAAAGTACTATGTCCACTCATAATTTTTTCAAACTCATACTAGATCTGGAAAGTAGACAAAAAAATCACGCACTTTCAAAAAATTTACACCTGAAAATGTGTCTGTATGAGCCCGAATGAAGCCTTTGAAGTTGCAAAACCAGGGATCAGATAAGTACAGTCACCAAAAGCTACAATTTATAAAAATTCACTCACCAAAACTAGAAAATAGCTATAACATTAAACGTTCAAGAAATTCTACCCAAAATAAAATAAAAATTGCACTCAATTTGGAGTCTGAATGACCAAGTTATGGCCTCCCAAAGTCGGACTGCGAAATCAAAACTGCATGTGGTGAGGGCTACAATTTTTGAACTTGATGACATCAACAGTATATTGTCTTAAATTTGATGGTCAGATGACCATCAAATTTAACCTCATTAAATGATGATGAAATCACTAGCCTAAATTTGACGGTTAGATGACCGTCAAATCAAAACAAAAAATGCCAACTTTGATGGCTGGACGACGGTCAAATTTAACACTATAAAATTGCTGAAAAATACAAATTTTTTTTTATAAAAATACCTAAATTTTCATGTTAACATGTGGCATCTCATGATTGGTAGCTGACATGGGGATTTTTCCCACGTGTCCACCTGCGTGGGCTTCCAAGAGGTTGGTGTTGAAGAGGTGGTGCACGGGGCTGTCCACATGGGAGGGCGGTGGCGGAGGAGGAATGTGGGACTTTAGTCCCACATTTCCCATGCCATTGGGTTATTTGTTGTTTAAATATTGTGATGCCCACGGTCAAGGTAAAAGGGCTCAAGCTCTAGTGTGGAAGAGTCAAGCTCGGTGCCTTGTCGTGGTGTTACTCCCGATTTGTGGGCCTTGTTTCAATGTTTCCAAGCCAAGTGTCATCCAGCTCGGGTGGGAGAGCTCCTTTGTGTGGTGATGGCTCAAGTCAATTTCAGTGATAGGTCATTTGAATCGAGCTCTGTGTTGGTCGACTTGGATCAGTTGGGCTGTGTAATGTGGCCTAAAGTTTTAATAAACACTTACTTCTTTAATCCCACATGCACTCCAATTTGTATACCCAGGGTGTTTATAAACAAAGGCTTGCAAAGGTATAACAAATAAATTTCTAGGCAAGGTTCTACACTACTCAAAAGTGGGTTATGCAGGTCAACTTGTGTATGTGCGGGTCGGGGTTTGACTGCTCGGTCTTTGTTGTAGCCTCACACTAATCTATAGATTTGATAGTTGTGTCACGTCTATAGAGTTAATCTGATCGACAAACAAGGGTGGGGACCTCGAAAAAACCCCAATATTTTGTAGGAAAATATAGTATAGCCCAAAAAAGGAATATGATCCAAAAATTAAAAAAACAAATTCCAAAATCCATACTGTCTTGCAGATCGAACTGCCACATTTGATTTGCAAAAAAAATGTCTCAGATTTTACTTTTGCCTAATATAAAAAAAAATTACAGTCAAAATTTATGGAAACGGCCACCCGGATGCAATGGCGAGGTCAAATCTTGCTCTAGATGCTCCAAAAAACTATTGATATCCCAAATCTAAATCGTGGTCCTCCAAAAGTTGAAAAAATAATGGCTCTCAAACGGTTATACAATAAAATTTTCTACAAATCTGATACCATGTAAGAATTTGCCTAAGGCAACGAATGAAAATGCCAAGATCTAGAAGGTCAATATATAGCACAAGAGAGACAAATATGATATGATCAATGATCAAATAATCAAATAGAATAATAGATTGATTGATTGATTACATACAATTTAGTCCAGTGCCTAAATATATAGGCAATGCAATAAGACTATATGATAAGGAGATGATAAGATATCAACCACACTAGGTGGAATCACATGTCCACCAAAGGTGGATCATTCTCCATTGTACATAAAAGTATGTGCAAAAATGAGAGGATGATAATGTGATAAGAGCACTAAAGGTGGATCTCACACACAAAGAGGTATGTGATGACAACTATCACCAACTAAAGTGGAAATTCTCCTAGCCATGTGCTAAAATAAAATGCAAAATCCTAGGTGTCACAATGACAACTAATATGCAAATGCATTATCCAAAGTAAACTTAAGTAAAGTTTAATTAGTAAATACTTAATTACACCAATAGTTTTGACGTGATTGTTCTATAACAACACTTTATTTTCCTGATTAAATCAAGAATGAAATAATAAATTCATCCCTTGTATGTTTTGCATGTGACTTGGGTATGGATCTAGTAGTTATATAATATGATACTAACATCATATATACAAGAATAACATAGATTTGCGGGGTGATCACCTAGATTGATGTGGAGTTGCCGGGTTGAAGGTGCATAGGAGAGGGTGCACTAGTGTAGCAGCCAAAGATCTGGCTTAACAAGGGTATCTTTTTATGTGAAATAGAAATATTATAGTCCAAACCAATGATGAAACCTAAAGGAGGAGTTTTGGAAATGAATTTTTCTTAGTTTTCCCAGAGGCCCTAGGTTTTGAGCCATTTTAAGGAGGGTTTTTGAGTTTGGGTACTTGCTAAGGGTTTGGGCACTTAAGAAAACCATAATCCTTGGTTTTGTAACATATCTTGAGACTTTTCAAAGTGGAAAAGTCTAGTATTAATTATTTTATATAGTTTCTTTTTTATTTGCGCTAATTCAACCTAGGAACAAAAGGGGGAGCAATAGTTTTTGGGGTTGACAGTCCAAAACAACCACCCTTGGTTTTGAGATACATTAAAGAAGGTAAAAAGGGTTATTTTAATCACCCTTTATATTTTTGAGTGACTTGGGAAGTTTGGAAGAAATCTATCCAATTACCTAATTTGAGGGCTACTAGGCTTACTAGGCTTATTTGGGCTTAGGCGTGGATTTGAGAGTTGAAACCTTTGCAGAAGGTTAAAGACCATTTTAAAAATTCTTATTTAATGTTTGAGTTTGATCCAAGGTGTTAGAGCCAGTGGGTAGGTCCTTTAACCCATTTTGTTCATTTGGAGCCTTATGGGGCATTTGGGGTTTCCTAGAGTCATTTGCTTGATCCATGAAATTGTGAAGCTTTTGAAGGCCTTATTTTTTGGCACACCACTTGCCTCTGCATCACTATCCTTTATCATTTCATGCCACATACTTTCCCATACATGAGGTTTTGACTTCTTTTGATTTCCTTTTGGTTTCTTTGAGTCAAGGCTATTACATTTGCATACTTGATCACATATCAAATTCAATTGCATCTACAAAGGTAATTGTTTCTTACATTTGATATATTCAATCCTACTACATGTTAGCATTTCCTTTTTCATTACATTTTCATTTCAATTCAAGATTGATTCCTCATTCTAGGGCTTGACCAAGGCAAGCCCTTATCCACCCCAACCCCAAAAACCTAGTTTTCTGTGTGCAAGAGTAGGATATGGGAATTGCAGCTATAGATCTGGAAGTTGTAGATAGAGATATACCAAAAAAATATGGGTCAAATTTAAAAAGGTACCATGGGAACAAAGTGACTTGGGCAACCTATTTTGAAACACACTGACATGGTCGACCTTTTTTTGAGAGCCTAAGATTTTCAGCATTTTTTGGTTTTCTAGCTATGATCACAAATCCACAGTAAAAAAATCAGCTACAGGTCTAGAACAACAGTTTTAAGAGAAGAAAAACATATTCCTCTTCATATTTCAAGGTGAGCACCTCATTATCTATTTCATATCTAAGTAGTTTAGATCTATTTTCACAGCTTAGTTGGATTGATTGCTTACATTTAGCACCTAGATCTCTATTTCTTATTTTTCTAAATCAATTAGTTCAATTTTAAAAGTGCATTTACACAACCTTAATCAAATCTTACATTGCATGAAAGAGGACTTGCCTGTGTACTTCCTTAGTATAATTTGGGTTAAGTATTAGTATCCCGTTATCTTCTTTGGTTTTTGCTAATCTAACTTAGGTTATATTGAGAGTTGCGCCTAGAATCCCCCTCTTTCTCTTGTATTTTGAATGTTAGTGTAGAAGTGGCTAGTTAATGAATTCATCTTACATAGTTTACATTACTAAATTCATCAATGCCATTTTACACCATTAAATAGGAGGATTGTGTGGATAAATGCAATTGTTGATTTGAGCCGCAACATTGGACATGACTATTATACGTATATTTCTATCAATAGTTTTATATATTATGTGATTGGTAATTGATATTAAAATATAGGAATCCTAAGGCAATCCAAAAAAATCAAGTCATTACTTTCACAGACAAATAATATTTCAAGTGCCTTGGATATAGCTTGAGTGTTACTTGTTGTATCAACAATGTATGTGTAAACATAAATTTGAATATGTATATATATGTCTATACACACACTACGTATTTAAATTACACTTTCAAAAAATAGATAATATTTCATTCAATCTGAAACTCCCATATCACAAAATTGGTTGTGCAAGGAATTGAGGCAAGAGCATGTTAATATTTTAAAGTTTTCATTTCAATTTTCTAAGACATGATATTACACATCACAAAATACATATCACTACCTAATACTTTCATATGATTATTGCCACAAAATATAGTCTAGTGTTAATTCATCGTACAATTGTAAAAAACAAATCTATTAATTTTATAATATTCAAGTAGTTTTGGTAAAATCACAAAGATTGAACCATTTTAGATTAAAAACCAAAGAAAAAATCAAATCAAATTTATATAATTTATAACCACATCAAATAAAAAATACTTCAACAAAACTAGCATTGTTATTTCAAAAAAAACTATGATGATAGACAAAAAAATAGATGTTTATAATTATGAGAAAAACAATATTTTGCACTAAAAAAAACTACAAGCAATTAAAAAACTCACAAATAAACATTAAATGTTAACAAAAAATAACACTAATCAAAACAATTAAAATAAACATCTAAAAAAAACAATAATCTAGGTTGATAAATCATAGTGCAAATATTTTGCACTTTCAAGAAAATTCAAATTTATTTATGCAAAAAATAGCTACAAAATAATTCAAAGCCTCACAAAATCAACCACCTTACAATTTAACACCTCCCCCTATGCATTTGCACCTTCAACTTCCTCCCTCACTAAATACCTCATATCGACAAATCATTGCATGCATCACATAACGTCCAACTGGTAGAATAATAATGTTTCTATTGACAACCTTACTAGTATATGTCGTATTGGTCTTAACATTAATATTCATATTATTATTTTTAATATAATTGTTTCCATTAATATTAACATCCATGCTAGTATGAGCTCTAAGACTATTATCAATAGTCATGTTGGGTTCATATCAAAATTAAATTATATTTTTTACATTCGAATTAGTCTTGGTACTAGGGTTTACGTAACAATGTTGTAACATTGTACTAGGCACTATACCCTTATTAACCACTCTTTCCCTATACACTGGGAGGACTTAAATGAAGTTTTAAATTAGGTGAAAGGTCCAAGTAGTTCAACACCCTAAGGGCCCATTTGGTTGCGAGAATTAGCTTGGAATTGGCATTTGTGATTTCTAATTCCGTCGAAACGTCAGTTTGGAAGTGCAATATGAAATTAGAAGTGGAAGATGCAAATGCTCATTTTGGCCCAAAATGAGCATTTGCATCTTCCCCTTGAAAAGGTGGAATTGGAATTTTAAGGCCAAATTCCACTTTTTCAACCCCCATTTTGTAAAGTTGTCGGGTCCATGTTCAAAAGACAATAAAATTTGGGGTCCGTGTTAGGGCGTTTTCACTAGCAAAGTGGAAGGTAACAACATTCTTCACTTTGGCAAAGTGGCTGAGGCAACAACATTCTCTGCAAAGCAGCCGAGACAATGACATTCTTCACTTTTTCTCTGCAAAGCGGCTGATGCAACGACCATCTCTGCAAAGTGGCTAAGGCATCGACATCCTTCACTTTCCCTCCTCCACTGGGTTTTTAAGGTAACGACTCTCTGAATCTCTTTTAATGCAAGGTATGCAGAGATATTTCTAGTTCATATAGGATTTTGATGAAAATGGGTCTGTGATTTTTAGAAACACTACTATCCATTGCATTTGATGCCACTAAAAAAGTTGAGAAGTGGGAGTCTCAGCACAACAGTTTCAAAACCATGTTTCCCACTTTCAAAAAAGCACTGGCTTGAGCTATAACCAAAAAAATTTCTAACCCTAGGCACATTTCTTCTTTTCTTCATTGCATCCAGCAAAACCATCATCAAAGGTTAAAAAACTAATAAAATAATTCTCATTAGATTTAACATCTCCAACAACATTGAGTTTTTCCTCAACCTTGACTTAAAAGAAAGGATTTCCAAAAGGGTTTAATGAAATTTCTCTCAAAATCAGTACTCTGAAACAAGACATAAATAAACCCGAAGATTATTCCTTCTTCATGGCTTAAAATTCATGGCGCCACAACAATGGACATCCACCATTCTTTCCAGGCTCTAAATGCCAACTAGGGCTTTCATGACATCTACAACTTTACATCACCAAGGTTTTAGTAAGTATAAGATTACACCTGGCTTTTGCATATGATAAAACCTAAACCCTAAACCTTAATGTGATGCAGGTGCTTTAAACTGCAATTGCAATTTATTGTATTCCAAAAGTGTAATTTATCAATGGAAAAACCCCATGTATTTGTATATAATTTCTCATAGGTATCTTAATTTAAATGTGTATGGTTGTGATTGGATCAACAATGAAGTTGTGTAGATAGTGTGAAAGCCACATTTTCTTGAATTTTGAAAAAAACTGAGAGATCTTATTGTAAAAACAGGGTAGTATCAGGGTAGTATCCTTGAGTTTACATAGTCCTTTTTATACTCCTCATTTCTCAGTCACTAGAACTCATTTTATGTGACTTGGAGTTACACTCACAAGTAATGCTGAGTTCAATCGTAGTCCTCCTGTTCAGTGTAGGATTAGTTAAAAATAGTTAAAATTTTAGCAAATTTAATCAGAACATGTAATTTTTTATATAAAGACGGTTAATGTCTTTAAGAAAAAAATTCAGTGGGAAAATGTACTTTCTAAAAGATGGTAAAGGATAGCCACTATAACTGGATCCAAATGGGTATTTAGGGCATTAGGGTTGTTGAAGGACCTCCTGACATTCTAGTTCCAATTCCAATTGATGTTGTCGAGCATATTGCTTTCCTTCCAAAAACAACTATTACCGATGCTAGGCTTGCAAGCTATCATGGGTTGGTATATTAATGGCTCCACCTCAATTTTCTTCATTTTTTTACTTACTCTTGATACAAAAATTAGCTCCATTGTTCAGATAAAGGCTCCTCTCCATTTCTGAGGTTATACCCAACGAAGAGTCTATATTCATTATGTTGTTGATACTATTATTAGTATCCATACTTGTGAAGTGTTGGCCCGTAACTGTTGACGTATTCATCTGGATTCCATAACCAAAACCTACAATAAAGCATTCCAATTGATTGAATATTCACAATTCAAAATTGTCGTCTTTTCCAATTCACCCAAGTGAGCTTTCAGATTTAAAACATGCCTCAGCTGAGCTTTCTAACATTCTTAAAATGATGTGAGGTCATATGAAGTGTGTTGGTATCGTGCATTCTGGCATTTATTCATTTGATTTAATTACATGGTATATGGTATAATGCACATATTTAAATCATGTTTTCTCTTATGCCCAAATCTTGATTGCTGTTGGCCTTGGGTGTTTCTGATTAATTTCAATATATCTTCTCAATTAATTTTAGCTCTTTCTCGCATGATTGTAGTATCACTGTTGATGGTTAAGTCAGTAATTGACTCATTTTGATTGAAATTTAGTTTTGAAATATTTAATTATTCAATATGAACATTAATTCATGGTGTTTTGTGTGAGGTTGATTTTGTAAATAATTTGAATTTTGATATCTCTTGGCATCTTTTACTTGATTTTTTAAAATGTAGGTATGCTAGTGTACTTCTAATGATTATAATCCTTATAAATCTGGTAACAGCATTGGTAAGTGCTAAATGGATGATGATTAGACAACCATATATGTGTATAGGTGCATATATAAGAACCATATATATGCACATATACATGTATATAATTAAGTTATTATTAATCATGATGATTATGAACACCGATATGTAGTCTTGTTGTTTATGTGCTTATTTGATCATAGCATACATATCAGATGAAAGGTAGTGAGTATATATATGGTGGGGTTATGATCTCCTTCATAATTGTTATGGAAATTTGATTTAAACAGCTATTTTTCAACTCAATTAAAATAGAACTTCTGAAGAGAAATTTTGCATCTTTAAATCAATAAATTATGATTAAAAATCATTATGTTTGAACAAGATGAACAATATCGTTGCCTTAGCCGCTTTGCCAAAGTGAAGAATGTCGTTATCTTGAACATGATTAATAATATTACATACTTATATATATGTATATGTGCATATATAAGAACCATATCTATGCACATATACATGTATATAATTAAGTTATTATTAGTCATGATGATTATGAACACCGATATGTAGTCTTGTTGTTTATGTGCATATTTGATCATAGCGTACATATCAGATGAAAGGTAGTGAGTATATATATGGTGGGGTTATGATCTCCTTCATAATTGTTATGGAAATTTGATTTAAAAAACTATTTTGAAACTCAATTAAAATAGAACTTCAGAAGAGAAATTTTGCATCTTTAAATGAATAAATCAGGGTTAAAAATCATTATGTTTGAACAAGATGAAGAATGTCGTTGCCTTATCTGCTTTGCCAAAGTGAAGAATGTCGTTATCTTGAACATGATTAATAATATTACATACCTATATATATATCTATATGTGCATATATAAGAACCATATATATGCACATATATATGTATATAATTAAGTTATTATTAATTATGTTTTACAAAAAACATCTTCTATTATTAATCACAATGTTTTACAAAAATAATCTTCTATGTTTTTCCCTCATTTGGATTTCATTTCCTAATGCAACAATGCTAAAAAATTCAACACCTATAGGTAATATCTAGCTAGGAATACATATACAAATCGTTGTGTCAATTATAAGTACACACATTTCTTAGCTTGTCCTCTTGCTACCTATGACTAACGATTTTGTATCTCAAACCTTCTTTTCCGTGTACTTTTCAGGGCATTAATGGATCTTACCAACAATATAAACATTCAAGGATGCATTTGTAGGAAGACAACACCTTCTCATATTCACACACTTATTCTTGTTGTCCTTGGAGTAGCCAAAGAGGTGTTTGCACAAGAAGGTAGGAAAAAAATGTGTACAAAAAGAAGTGATGGAAGTGATTTTTATAAACACATTATTCATTCAAATAAGGTGCATTATCACAACCAAATTCACATGAGTGCAGCAACCTTCTTTCAGCTAACCAATCTTCTAATGCAAAAAGGAAGCCTATTAGATACGATGAACATAACGTTAGAGGAACAAGTAGTCATGTTCCTCCACACCCTTGGCCATAATCTGAGGAATCGTAAGATTGCCCATAACTTTGGTCACTTCAGAGAGACAGTAAGATGATACTTCCACAAGGCCTTGATGGCTATCTTAGCACTCCATGCAGATTATTCATACCACCTGGTGCAAACACTCCTCCTTAAATTAGTGGGGACTATTTTGATCCTTACTTCAAGGTAAACCCCCTAGCACTACAAATATATTTTCCTTAGTGTTAATCTTATTACTACATGTTTCTTGACTGTAGTTTTTCTTTCTATAGGATTGTGTTGGAGCAATTGATGGAACCCATATACCAGTCACTCTTGATGTCGCCTTTAGGGTAAATATCAAGATAGAAAAGGAAACTTGTCACAAAATGTTATGGTTGTCTCTTCTTTTGATTATAAGTTTCAATACATTCTTGCTAGTTGGGAAGGGTCTGCTGCAGATAGTCATGTTATAGCTTCAACTCTCACTAGAGAAGATCCACCTGTAGTTCTCTCTGGTATGCCATTTCACACTATATATTTACTGAAGAAAATGACAAATTTTTCACGGTGTCAATGTTTCATAGTTTAACAATATATTTTATTTTGTAGGAAAATATTATTTAGTCGATGTTGGATATCCAAATGTACCAGGATTTCGCGCTCCTTATCGGTGTACATGTTACCACTTAAAGGAGTTTTCAGGAGCAACCCCTATAAATAGCCCACAAGAGTTATTTAACCATGGACACTCTTCTCTTAGAAATGTAATAGATCGTACATTTGGCATTTTGAAGCAACATTTTCCTATCCTGAGGCATGCTACATCTTATCCAATCATGACACAAGTACATATTATTTTTGCATGCTTCATACTACACAACATCATTACTATAGAGGATGGCGTTCCATTCGAAGTGGTTATTGAAGAGGATGATGATCGTGATGGGATAAATGTATCAATACTTGAGACATATGGGTTGAGTCAACATGATAGGGATGATTGGGGGAAGTTTGGAGATGATATAGCAAGTAGGATGTGGGAAGACTACAGACATAGACAATAGTTGTAGTTTTGCAAGACCTTTCTCTGTTCTTTAATGTGCTTTAATGCAGATATAGTGATATGCATGATGGTTTGATTAACCTTTTGTTTGTCTCTTCATTCCTAGTTGGTTGTTTATGCCTCTTAAATTTTTAAGCCTTTTTACATTAGGAAATATAAATGGAATACACCAAGGAGTACCACATGACGAATATCAATCATACTGTTGTAATTCTGATGCTCAAATCATGTGTTCTCATAGTTTACATATACCAAATTCTTTGAAAGAAATGAAGCCTGTAGTCCATTTTTCTGATGATACTCCTTGTTGTATTCCATTTATATTTCCTATTACAACAGGGCTATTCTGATGATGTATATCATTGTTGTGTTCCATTTATATTTTTATATATTTTTTTGATGATACTCCTTATGCTATTGGGGGATTCATGCTTATTGTTCTTTAACATTCATGCTTACTGCTCTTTAACATTCTGAATAGGTTTAAAATGGAAACATAGTAATATACCTAACATTCAACACCTATTCATTTGAAATTGGAATTTTGAATTGAAATAGCATAAGTAAATCTGAAAATACTTGAAAATCAATTAGGTCAAGATACATACCTCATCATGAAATTGATTCATAAATACCTATTTTCTGAAGTCTATGCACACTTTTAGAAAAATCCGAAAACTGTCTTGAACTGGAAATGCTAAGACGAAGAAAACCCAAAAATCTTTCTCCAAAATAGCTCAACTTAGGTTTGACCCTCATAAAAGGTCAAATACCACATTCTTTATTTGAAGTCTGATTCGAATTATGTTTGTAGATCTCAGAAGTTCGGCGAAAAGGGTACTCAGATCTGTCCTCTGATCCTTAAAACAACAACAATCGATATCTAAAAAGGGGAGTTTTGGGTTGGCTATATAGGGTTTTGCCTTAGTCAAACCCCTATTTTGGTGGTCTCCACCTCCATGAATAGTTGATTGAAATAGAATGTCTGTGTGTATGTATTGAAAGTGTAATGCCAAGATCTAATCCTCTAGATCAAAACCCTAGCATGAATATGTATGAAATAACAATGCATAGATTTGAATGAGATAGAAAAGCATACCAAGCCCCCAAGGCTAAAGTACTTCTACCAAACTCACAATCCTTAATTGCTACCCCATGATTGAATGCTTGAAAGTTGATAATGGTGGATCAAGGAAGAAAGGATCTCTCCTACTCCAAATATGAGTTCACAAATATGCTTGATGTCAACAATGGCTTGATCTTCTATGTCTTCCTCTTGCTAACTTGCACCTTCACTATTCCTTCCTTGCTTGAATTCTTGCTTGCACTTGAGAGCTTGCAATTGCTTGAGATGAGATATGAAAACTTTATATGAAAATGAGAGAGGAAGGCCTCCTTTTATAGTGATCGAGGGCACACTCCTCTAGATGGGCCACCTTGGAGAATTAAATCCCAATTAGGTCCTCACCTTTAGAAAATATACCTAGATTAAATGCAATTAAAGGATTTACCATCCCAAAACCTGAAATAGCCGACCCGGAGGTGGGAAAATAAATCTCCCGAAAGCCCGAAGCCCAAAAATTCTGGAAATTGGAATTTTGAAAAAAGGGGTCAAAGTCAAGGTTGGACCTGACCTAGTCAGGGTCTTAGCTTGACCCTGACCTATTCAGGGTCTTAGCTCAACCCTGACCTAGTCAGGTTCTAACTCGACCTTGACCCTGGTCCCAAATTGACTCAGAACTAAGTCAGGAGGTCCCGAGGATGCCTAGAAACCTAGAACTGATGCCAGAGTAGGATAGAATGTCAGTGATAGACATAAAATCTTATGATTATCATGATGAAGGCCAAGAGGATGCATTTCTAAATCCTACCTAGAAAATAGAGCCATGGAAGAGGGAAATTAAGGAGAATCCTTCGGATCCTAACCCTAATTTCACCTAGAATGAAGAGGATGAGTGCAAAGTGCATCCTAAATGCATGTCTATCATGATAAATGTAATAAAAGAGGGTGCTAAACCTATCAAGATGGAAGTGCTTCCATTTTAAGATGATACATTTATCCCCCACTTTAGCTTAGTTATGACACTACGTGAATATGCAAGCTAAAGTAAGAAAACATCATAGTAAATAAAAAGGATATAGCCAAGTCCTTGATGTAAAGATCCTACAAAAAAATGTTAGAACCTATAACACACAAGGTTAATGAAAATATATAAATCACCTAAAGCTTACTATGTGATAATTTGAGAAGTGAATAGAACCCCTTATGCCCCCCCTATTTCGGCTTTCTATTTCGGAAGGGTGAAACAAGGTGATAAGAAAAACTCTATATACTGGATAAGCAGAGTGTTGAAAAGGCCTTTCCTAAACCAATTATAAGGATTCCTAACCTACCTAAACTGGTTCAAGGAGTTAATTATCTGAATCATGATTCCAACGCCACTGACGATACTGAAAACAGAGTTACTGAACTCAATTTATGATAAAAAGAGTGGATGTTTTTCTAAATGCATAAGAAAGAAATTTCGAGTTTTTACCCTAAGAAAACCCTAATTTGAACTTATAAAAGAGATGAATAGTAATACTTACTCATTCTTACCATTTGTAGAGTTGAAACGAGAAAGCAAGATGCCGAGAATAGAGGAGCTGCAAGCGACACACTTAGAGTCTCTGAGACACAACTTAGCTACCGGATAGCCACTACCCAAGGTGAGTTATGCCTTTATCCACCTTTGTGTTTTTCAAATTCCTATTTTTGAGAGGTCAGGTTGATTTTGCCCCCTTTAGGTCAACCCTGATCCACTTAGGTCGACATTGACCCACCTAGGTTGACTTTGACCCATAAAAGTCAACATTGATAGGGGGTTTTTTGTCATGTTTTGAGATGAGGTCGACCTTGACCTAAAAAGGTTGAACTTGACCCAATAAAGTCAACATTGACCCAGTAAGGTCAACATTGACCTAACTGAGGTCAAATTTGACCTAGTTTAGTTATATTTGTAGATTTGATGATGTAGATTACTGATATGATGTTTGTTTGTGCTTACAGAACCTAGTCTGCTTCCGAGAACATCCTTTTGGGGATTTGCTAGTGAATGTCAAGGAGAGACTATCCAAGCTAGATGATGAGGGGATACAGTTACTGAGGGATGTAGTACTGTATTGGGTATCAATCCTTCCATAGATCAGACTACACCAAGCCATGATGTCAACTCTGATAAAGAGATGGGATGAGGATACTTGCTCCTTCCATCTTCCATGTGGGGAGATCACAGTGACTTTAGAGAATGTGTATAGGATTATGCAGCTTCCAGTCTGAGGGGAGACTGTTAAACCGAGAACACATCATGGTTGTGAGGAGATTCATGCAGGCTCAGAGTACTGTACAGGTGTCCATCCATTGATGTGGAGCTGATCAGATCAGATCCCACTATCTATCGTACTAGCAGGCCCTACACCTTTAATACGAAAGGTGATGTTGTGCATAGTATCCTTGGTTGTGTTACCCAACTCAAAGGGTACCATATTTTGTTCACCTTTGACACATCTCATACAAAAAATGGAGAGAGAGAGGACCGTGTTCTCATGGGGTCACAACATGCTAGCTCAGCTATACCATGAGCTAAGTCAGTTAGTGAGGTATCAGTGAGAGAGTCTATCGACATGCACAGTTTTGCAGATATGGATCTTTGAGCATTTCACATGTACACATCCACAGGGAGTGTCAGTGATGGTAGATGCGAGGGCAATGAGAACTTTTGCATATCCTTTGAGGGATGTTTGGCAATTTGGGGATATGCTCTATTGGAGAGTACATCTAGACCGCATTGCCAGCATCGATGTGATATGTAGACCCTACTACCAGATGACAGAGTCGCCTAATACACGATTCCAGATGAGACATTCATAGTAGTGAAAGCTACTAGAGGGTCATCAGAGTCATATAGTGATGCCCTACTATTATGATCGGGTGAAGAGGCAATTTGACCTCTTACAGGGAGTCCCTAAGGCAGTACCTTGCTATGTACATCTGACGAGATACTATTAGAGACTTGGCGCCATACGCCGACCATCGATAGTAGACATTGAGGATAGCGACACAGAAGAGATAGAGGATATAGAGGTACCATCAGATGTAGCCTATGCAGGTGTGAGCCGAGATTACATCAGGTACTGGAGTTTGGAGGGGACCCATCCTATCTTTCCTAAGGATTATCCCACAAGTGATCTAGGCTTTACAGAGGGGACACACCGGGCTAGTGGAGCCACCGAGGAGGATGAGGATATCAGAGATGAGGAGGAGCACATATCTAAGGGAGATCCCATGGAGGAGGAGAGAGCAGAGGAGAGAGTTGAGGACATGCCCCCAACTGGTGATACTGGTACATATATACGTATTACACATGCATCACTATTGAGATCATGATGGCCCCCACAGCTCCACACAGGGACACCACCATCGAGGCCTAGACATAGTGAGTGTGGAGAGAGTAGTCACTCCATGCCCCCACCATCCAGGCATTTTAGTGACGTCCAGGAGGGAGACCCAGGTATAAATTTGATTGAAAAAAATTGTTTTGAATATATGATTTGATTTGACATAGATAGGATACTAGACTGATAGAAGTTTATCTGTCTACAGCTAGCATAGTGGAGTGGAGGAGCTTTTTATTCGAGGTTCTCAAGGATAAAATTATATCCTACCGACTACCAGCCGATGAGTGAGAGTCTTCCATCGGTCATAGGGATCCCGATAGACATGCCAACATCTTTGTATGTATCTAGTGAGAGCTGAGGATGTGCAGAGAAAGAGAGGAGAAGATGATGGCAGAGATACAGAGTCTTCGTGAGTGTGTACAGGGTATGAGCATATCCAGGAGCCATACATGGACACACAAATATTCATCTTCATACCACAGGGCGAAGAGATCTGGGAGTCACCGGCTAGCAGAGCGTCATAGTGATAGATGTAGTTATAGATAGGGCCATTGGCCTCATATGTATCAAAATTTTGAAAAACTAAAATTGTGCTGAATAAAAAACTTTCTCTACTGATTAGTTCTAGGTTTGATTACTATGCTTTCATCAATATAAAACTTAATAGAAAGAAAGTGCATAAACATATTCAATATGTAATTTTTACTAAAACTACATAACCGATAAAAGAAATCTTTATAAGGAATACATAAATGCACATGGAACAAATGAGATTAAGGGTAATAATGTTTAAGATGCATAATATTAATGGGTTCCTTAAAAGAAACACCATCCATATCAACAAGTTTGTAAGCACCTAAACCAAAGTTTTCCATAATAACAAAAGGTCCAAGCCAATTTGGGCTAAATTTTCCTTTTTCACCTGGTAAAGCATTCACATTCCATTGATTCTCATAAAGAACTAAATCACCAACTACAAATGTTCGCTCAATTACCTTATGATTGTATTGTTTTTGAAGACATTTATGATAAGCTTTTATATGTTCTAATGCATGTATTTGTTGTTCATCTAACATTTCTAATTCTTGCAAGCGTTGTTCACGAAAAGTATCTTTATCAATTATCCCATGAAATGAAATACATAAAGAAGGTATTTCTAGTTCCAAAGGCATAATAGCATCAGTACCATAGACAATATTATAAGAAGAAGTACCTGTGGCAGTACAAACACTAGTCCTATAAGCCCATAAAGCATAAGTCAATTGAGTATGCCAATCTTTGGCATGCTTATTAACAATTTTTCTCAAGATTTGTTCAATAATTTTATTTGATGCTTCAACTTGTCCATTAGATTGAGGATAATAAGGAGTTGAAAATCTAAGTTGAATCCTATATTTCTCCAAAAATTTCGCAACTTCCTTATTTTAAAAAGATGTTCCATTGTCCGTAATTATCGTCGAAGGAATACCAAATCTTGTTATGATATTATTAAGGATAAAATCACAAATAACATCCACCATTGTTGAATGAAGAGGGATAGCTTCAACCCACTTCGTGAAGTAATCCATAGTGGTGAGAATGTAAGTATGTCCTTGAGAAGAAGTTGGTGAGATTTTTCCAATAAGGTCAAAACCCCATACACTGAAAGGCCATGTTGAAACTTGATTATGAAGCTCATGAGGAAGAGCATGAATCAAATTACTATGTTGTTGACATTGAGGACATTTCTTAACAAACATGAAAAAATCCTATTCCATGGTTTGCCAATAATATCCCATTCAAAGCAATTTATTAACCAAGGATCTTCCACCAAAATGTCCTCCACATGAACCAGAATGAGCCTCTGCTAAAGCTACAAGAATTTTAGTTCTATTAAGACATCTTAATAATAATCCTTCATAAGAGCGTTTGTAAAGCGTATCTCCTAAAATGATGTACCGTGCTACAAGTTTTTGAATACAATTACACATGTTTCTTGTTGCTAATTCATGAAACGTACCATCCTTCAAAAAATGAAAAGTGTGTGAATACCATTCATCTGAATGCAAATTGAAACAGTCAAAAGTGATCTTATCAGAAATTGTAGGGCATTTAAGAGTTTGTATAGTAAATTGAAAGTTTTCTGCATTGTTCTCGAGACAAACCAAGGAAGTTGCACTAGCCATAGCATCTGCATGTCGATTATCCTTCCTAGGTAAAGTCTAAATCGTATAAGAGGGGAATTGTGAAAGCACATGAAGAGCTAAATCTCTATATTGTGTCATTTTAGCATTTTTAGTTTGATATCCTCTAATCTATTCAACTATCAGTTGCGAATCACCATATATTTGTAAATGTTGGATATTGAGGGATGAAGCTGCTTGTAGTCCAGCTATAAGGGCTTCATACTCTGTAATATTATTAGTACAAGGAAAGGTTAATTTATATGATAAAGGGATGGGTTTTTTTGTAGGGGGAATCAAGATGATACCCACACTAGAACCTGTTTTACACTTAGACCCATCAAAATATAATTCCCAAATATCATCATGTTGAATAGTTAGAATATTATCATCAAGAAATTCTATAGAAGTATAATTTTCTTCTAGACATGGACTAGGAGCCTCAACTAGATAATCTATCAACGCTTGTCCCTTAATAGATTTCTGAGAAATAAAATTAAGATCAAATTCGGTGAGCAACATAACCCATTTTGCTAATCAACTAGAAAGATCAGTTTGTCAGAAAAGATGTTTCAAAGGATCGAACTTGACAATCACATTAACTTTAGCATTTATCAAATAATGCCTGAGTTTCTGACATGCATAAACTACATCTAGACATTGTCTTTCTAAATCTATATATCATGTTTCATAATCAATTAAAGTCCGACTAATGTAATACACGGATTTTTCTTTACCATTATCATCAATTTGAGCTAACAACGCACTCATAGCCTGTGGAGTCACTGAAGTGTATAATTGAAATGGTTTATCAAAATTTGCGGGTTGCAAAATAGGAGGATTCACAAGATACTTCTTAAATTGCTCAAAAGTTTGTTTACAGTCCTCATTCCAAGAGAAAGTGGTATCCTTTCTAAGAAAGGAAGTAAAAGGAATAGTTTAGTAGGCTAAATTAGAAATAAAGCGACGAGTAGCTTGTATTTTTCCTTGTAAACTTCATAACTGAGAAATATTCTTAGGAGGAGGCATATTAACAATAGTGTCAATCTTTTCAGTATCTACTTCGATGCCTCACTTAGAGATTATAAATCGTAATAATTTACTAGAATCAACTCCAAAGACACACTTCTTAGGATTCAATCTCATATTATAACTTCTAATTCTTTCAAATATCTGTCGTAAAATAGTAACATGATCTTCTCTTTGTATAGATTTTGCCAAGATGTCATCCACATAATCTTCAAGAATCTTATGAATGTAATCATGAAAAATCAGAGTCATAGCCCGTTGATAAGTTGCTCCCGCATTTTTTAATCCAAAAGGCATCATGACCCAACAAAAGGTTCCCCAAGGTGTTATAAATGCAGTCTTAAATTGATCTTCAGGGGGGATAAAGATTTGATTATATCCTGAAAAACCATCCGTAAAAGATAACAAAGCATTACCCGCTATTGAATCCACAATCATATCAATATTAGGTAGCGGAAAATCATCTTTCAAAGATGCCTTATTTAAATCTCTAAAATCAATGCACATCCTTATCTTATTTTCTCCTTTTGACACAGGCACAATGTTTGAAATCCAATCTGAGTAATCAATAGAATAGATAAATCTATAATCCAATAGTTTTTCAATTTCACCTTTGACTAACAAAGCAATTCATGGATTCATGTTTCAAATTTTTTGTTTCACCGATTTCATATTCGGTTTTAAAATAATGTTATGAGTAACAATTTTAGAATTGATCCCTGGCATATCGGAATATGTCCAAGCAAAGATATCCTTAAATTCGAGCAAAAGGGAAGCCAACTGATCACGTTCATCCTGATTCAAACATTTCCCAATTTTTATCATCCTTTTAGAATCATTTTCATCCACTTGAATAGCAATAGTCTCAGTGATTAACAAATCACTTCTTATCAGAGAATCCATTGGTAAAGGGAGAATATCATGTTCTTCATGTTCTCCAAAATAAGCATCTATTTTTAAGCAATAAGGCTTTCCTCATTTGTGATGAAATTTAGGTAGATCCTCATAAACCCCTAAAAATTCCATTAAGGCTTCATCCTTAGGAAAAATATCCAAAGAGGATTGTTGATTAAGGTCAATAAGAAATGGGTTAACCAATTTCAA
This sequence comes from Chamaecyparis obtusa, assembly GCA_027943335.1. NCBI lineage: Eukaryota > Viridiplantae > Streptophyta > Pinopsida > Cupressales > Cupressaceae > Chamaecyparis > Chamaecyparis obtusa. The sequence continues at coordinate 248,712 of BSBK01000241.1, read as the reverse complement.
CTGTCCACTGCAAATATGATTAACATTAAGAGGAAAAGACGATGGTTGTCTATAAGGATTAAATCCTAATCCATACATATGATCATAGACGTCATTATCCAGAGGTACTTGTATACCTTGTTCATATTTACCACATCCTTTCCCATTAAATCTTGATTTCTTAAGCAAATGATAACTAGGGCCATATCGATTAGTCATATCAAAAGGAGTCCAAGGAGCGGCATATGTCACAGTGTCATAACAATCTGGCTTTATAGTGTCAAGCGTTTCATTAATCGAAGTGGCAACAAAATTACTTTTTAATTCCTTAGACAACGGAGAAGAAATAAAAACTTTTTTCTCAAAATCATTTTGTTGCATCGTGAATTCTAAATCAAAGACCTTATATTCTCCAATAAACGTAGGATTAAAATCCAATGTCCCCCAATCATCCTCAATCAAGGAAGAAGAAGAAGATGAAGCTTCTTTTTGTTGAATCTCAAGTTGTATAATCTCAGATTGTTTTTTCTCCGATTGTTTTTCAATCTCTTTATTAGGTTGAATAGGTTCAGAGTTCTTAGCATATTTTGCATTTAAGCAAGGGTTTGGAGCATCATCTGCATGTAATGTATACATTAGATTATTATAGATGAACCTAACCTTGCGATGAAGAGTAGAAGGGACTGCATGCATAGTATGTAACCATGGTCTTCCTAAAAGAAGGTTATAGTTGAGAGGTCTAGGCATGACATGAATAGGAGTATTTAGAATAATTGGACCTACTTTAACAGGTAAGGTAATAATACCCAAAGTTCTTTTTGCAATATTATCAAATCCACATATAGGAACATTATCAGGTTGAATAGTAGATAAATTAGCCTTAATTTCTTTGAGCATATCCATGCTACAAACATTAAGTCCAGATCCATTATCAATTAAAGTTTTTTGAATGATACTTTGATTAATCGAGACATCCACCATAAGAGCATCATATTGATTTTGCACCTCTAAGGATGGTAAATCATTATCAGAAAACACAATAGGAGGTACAAAAGGCATAGTATGCATACAATCCAAAATAGAATGAATGTTTTCTTGATTAGGAGGCAAAGCAGGAAGAGTAGATAAAGCTTTATGTAATGCCTCATGATATGTTGGGGATGTTTGGAGTAATTCCCATAAAGATATCTTAGCAGGAGTAGCACGTAATTGGTCAACTAAGTTGTACTCCTTAAAAGTAGATGGATACCTAGGTGCCTAAGGAAGCATAGGTTGAGAAGGAGGTAAAGAAACTGGAATAGTAGGCTGAGGATTATTTCGTGTACAATAAGCATGTGAAACGGAATCAGTGTTATCAAAGAAATCCAAAGGATCTCTAGGTTTACCCTTAACTGTTATATGAGGACATCCTTTTACTGTCATCAAAGGTGTAGGATATATCATTTTAGGTTTGTCAATGTTGCAAATAGTGGGACACGAAGGTAACCATACACACACCCTATGGTAAATGTCAATTGGAGAGGTTATGGAGGAGAGTGAAATAGGAATAGGATCCATGGAGACCATATTCGAACCATTTGCATCCTCGCTACCATATACCTCATTAGGGATTCTATCCTCTTGTATAATAAAAGCATCATCAAAGTACTCAAAACAAGAATCATACATGTTGAATACAAAGAAAGTACTAAAAGCATAAAAAATGTAAATATTTGTGTATTTTTAAAGGAATTTTGCAATTTTTTTGTGTATTTTTTTAAATATAAATGCAAGAAAGAAATCTAAACATACAAGATTTAAATCTAACACCATAAAAGAAAGAGTTGTTGTAAATGGGTTCACCAAAATGAATAGGTTTTAAATGGAAACATAGTAATATACCTAACATTCAACACCTATTCATTTGAAGTTGGAATTTGGAATTGAAATAGCATAAGTAAATCTGAAAATACTTGAAAATCAATTAGGTCAAGATACATACCTCATCATGAAATTGATTCATAAATACCTATTTTCTGAAGTCTATGCACACTTTCAGAAAAATTTGAAACCTGTCTTGAACTGGAAATGCTGAGATGAAGAAAACCCATAAATCTTTCTCCAAAATAGCTTAGCTAGGGTTTGACCCTCATAAAAGGTCAAATACCACATTCTTTATTTGAAGTCCGATTCGAATTATGTTCGCAGATCCCAGAAGTTCGGCGAAAAGGGTACTTAGATCTATCCTCTGATCCTTAAAACAACAACTCTAGATATCTGAAAAAGGGAGTTTTGGGGTTGCTATATAGGGTTTTGCCTTAGTCAAACCCCCATTTTGGTGGTCTCCACCTCCACGAATAGCTGATTGAAATAGAATGTGTGTGTGTATGTATTGAAAGTGTAATGCCAAGATCTAATCCTCTAGATCAAAACCCTAGCATGAATATGTATGAAATAACAATGCATAGATTTGAATGAGATAGAAAAGCATACCAAGCCCCCAAGGCTAAAGTACTTCTACCAACTCACAATTCGTAATTGCTACTCCATGATTGAATGCTTGAAAGTTGATAATGGTGGATCAAGGAAGAAAGGATCTCTCCTACTCCAAATATGAGTTCACAAAGATGCTTGATCTCAACAATGGCTTGATCTTCTATGTCTTCCTCTTGCTAACTTGCACCTTCACTATTACTTTCTTGCTTGAATTCTTGCTTGCACTTGAGAGCTTGCAATTGCTTGAGATGAGATATGAAAACTTTATGTGAAAATGAGAGAGGAAGGCCTCCTTTTATAATGATCTAGGGCACACTCCTCTAGATGGGCCACCTTGGAGAATTAAATCCTAATTAGGTCCTCACCTTTAGAAATATACCTAGATTAAATGCAATTAAAGGATTTACCATCCTGAAACCCGAAATGGCCGACCTAGAGGCGGGAAAATATATCTCCCGAAAGCCCGAAACCTGAAAATTCTGGAAATTGGAATTTTGAAAAAAGGGGTCAAAGTCGAGGTTGGACCTAACCTAGTCAGGGTCTTATCTCGACCTTGACCTAGTCAGGTTCTAACTTGACCTTGACCCTGGTCCCAAATTGACTTAGAACCAAGTCAGGAGGTCTCGGGGATGCCCAAAAACCTAGAACTGATGCCAGAGTAGGATAGAATGTCAGTGATAGACATAAAATCCTATGATTATTGTGCTGAAGGCTAGGAGGATCCATTTCTAAATCCTACCTAGAAAATAGAGCCATGGAAGAGGGAAATTAAGGAGAATCCTTGGGATCCTAACCCTAATTTCACCTAGAATGAAGAGGATGAGTGCAAAATGCATCCTAAATGCATGTCTATCATGATAAATGTAATAAAAGAGGGTGCTAAACCTATCAAGATGGAAGTGCTTCCATTTTAAGATGATACACATTCCAACTGCAAATTCAAGTGCATGATTTATAACTCTAATTTTTATTTGATTAATATTCATGCTTAGTATTCTTTAACATTCCAACTGCAAATTCAAGTGTATGATTTGTAACTCTGATTTTTCTTTGATTAACATTCATGCTTACTGTTCTTTAACATTCATGCTTACTATTGTTTAACATTTCGACTACAAATTCAAGTGTATGATTTGTAACTCTGATTCTTCTTTGATTAACATTCATGCTTATTGTTCTTTAACATTTATACGTACTATTCTTTACCATTCCAACTACAAATTCAAGTGTATGATTTGTAACTTTGATTTTGATCTCTTTGAAATGTGTGTATCTTGTTTGATGCTTGTTGTCTTGACATCCTTGATCAATTTGTGAGCCTGACAATGACATTCTTGATCTATAACTAGTTATTTCTTGTAGGGACTGTGGACCCCAAATATAATGTTTTGTTTGCACACAGACTTGAAAGATTTAGAAAATGGGGATTGAGACAATGAGAATTTAGCCCTCAAATTCCAATTCCACCTTTTCATGTGGAAGATGTAAAAATGCTCATTTTGTGTCAAAATGACCATATACATTGACCATATAGTGAGGATATATAGTGACCATATATACTACATCATATGTATAGTGGAGGATATATAGTGACCATATATAGTACAACATATGTATACAAGATGATATAGAGTGACCACATATATAGTGCAGCATATGTATACTGCAGGATATATAGTGACCATATATACTACACCATATGTATACTAGAGGATATATAGTGACCATATATACTACACCATATGTACTAGAACATATATATAGTACATATATACTAGAGCATATATAGTAGAACTGTATGAACATAGTAGACTATATATACATGCATACTTAGCTACATGCAAATGATAATGGATAATAAAGACATATAATACATATTGCTGGATATCATGCATAAATGCAATATTTTGGATTATATGCCACTGTTGTATGAGTGTTTCTTCAATATCCATTCTCATTTTCATGTAGCTAATAATTGCATATAACAAGTCATGTACGTGATGTCCTTCACACAACTCATGATGAGCATGGAGGATGAGGTTTAAGTAAGCCAGTCAACTTATTCTTCCAAGAAGGTTACGTGGACAAGAGAAATGGAATGAAAGTTCCTACACTTGCTCCATGAGAAAGTTTAGCTAGGAAGGAAAGGCAAAGGGGGATTCAAAAAAGAATCCCGGACCACAATTGAGAGGAAGTTCAATGCTGAGATGAGCCTCAATATGTCAAAGGATAATTTCAAAAATAAGTTGAAATGATGGAAGAAAGGTTTTAGAGTTATGAGATAGTTGAGGAATATAAGTGGGTTTGTATGGAATGAGGCTACTCAATGTGTGGATGCTGATGACATGGTGTGGGAGGAGCTTCTAAAGGTAACATGCTCTTTTGAATATGTTGGTCTAAGAAATATTTCCTTCTTATTAAGTTAGTGATACAATATAGAGATCTAATTCACTCATCATGGAAACATGCAGAGAAAAGAATTCAAAAATGCCAAAGTGTATAATAGACAACCCTTCCAGTAATATGATAACCTAGCCTTCATTGTGGTAATGACATAGCTGAAGGTACCGCAACTACTACTGCACAAGAGACAGAAGAAGGGATCAATATGGATGGGGCAACCTACTTGGATTGTGATGAGGATATTACTATCAATACACCTCTTAACGCTACAATTGATTTGGACAATGAATTATATCATTCCAATCAATCGAGTGCAAGTGGTAAGCCAAATCCTTCAACACCATCAGTAAGGAGGGAAAAGAGGAAGAAGACAACTGTTTCTGGTTCGTTGGATGTGATTTGTGAAACTATGAAAAAAATAGAAGAGGATTTATGTTTGCCTCTTGTTATTAAAGTGGATAATTCTGATTCAGATTCTATCTTAGATAGTGTGTATGAGGTGCTCAAAGGCATCCCTAATTTGAGTCGAGGCACCATGCTAAAGGTATATGAAACCTTCATGATTGATATTGAAAGAGCCAAAGGGTTCTTGAGAATGAATGAAAAGGAGAGAGTGCAGTACAATGCAATGAAGTTTGGAGAGCTCTAGTTACTTTTGTTTCATTTTAAGTCTTGTTACTTAAACATTCGCAAGGCTATCCAAGATACTTTTTAAGTTGGTAAGGTTAGTCAAGATACTTTTTTTATCAAAATCATACAGTTGATATCGGTGTGACATTGTTTTATTTTATTGAAACTAAAATCATGTGTTTTGATATAGTTGATATCATGTGGTGATGACATTGTTTTATTTATCAGCTACTCTACTATATATGCTCTAGTATATATTTCTTCTATTTCAGCCATGATGATATTGTTTTTACTATTATTTCATGCATTATAGATTGCATTCATTATTTACTTAAAAATAAATATAGTTCTTATTCTTTCTTGTGTTTTTCTTGACTTGGTAAGGCTTGTTGCATTCGAAAATATAAATGGAATACACCAAGGAGTAACACATGATGAAGATCAATTATAGCGATAAATTATGTTGTTCTATTGCAAAGTATTAGAACTATACATTTTGAACTCTTCAAAACTATTCCAAGAGTACTCATATGTATGGATGCTCTACCCAAATTTTGTGTTTTTATATCAGATTGTTGGTTTATGTATGAAGCTCATGTGGGTAAATTATTGTAATTTCATAATAGTATTGTAATTTTCTTTTTAGGAAAATTTATAGAATGAAATAATCTTATCTTGCATATTTCCTATTAAATTTTTTGTTTTTTAATTTGAATATGTATGGGGAGTGTTGGTAAATAGATTGTTCTTTTTAGATTTAACACTTTATTTGCCCAAAATATCCTTAACAAACAATGTGAATACGAACAGTTGGAAAGTTGTTTACTATTTAACTAACTTCCCTCTAAATTTTAACAGGTACAGCTCCCTTATGTAAGATATGTAATGAATTTTGTTTGTTCTAAATCCTAATGGGGGTATGTTCTTAACCAGAGAACAACAGAGGTAACCAAATCAACCCTCGGTGAAGAACTAATCCAGGCAATGAATTTGATTTCTAAATTCTAACCCACTCTATGATTTCATAGTGCTTATGAATTCACACCAACGGTGGTGCATCAATGAACTCTACTTGAAATAATGAAATGCAGTAAAACAATATCGATGAGACTAATCTAAAATAGGACATATATGTATTCCCCCAACCTCCATGTAATACTCTGATTACTGTCGATTAGCTACACTAAAGAAGCGAAATAGAACTCCGTCTATTTGCTAATTTCAATCCATCTTTAAGGAAAACAAATATTCTAACTCCTAAATGCATGGAATAGTAAATAAATGTCACAAAACATATTCTAGATTGACTCCACAACAAGATATATTTTACACCAAAATTTAGCTGACCCTTTCATTGATTTTCAGAGTATTACATATAGGCTTCAAGAAGTAAGCCGTTACAAAATCAACTGAATTGATTCATGTTCTACAAAGTCGGTAAATGACAAGTGGCCATTTACTGATTTTATAATGTGTATCAAAAAGAAAGAGGGGGAAAACTATTTTCTCTTCGCTGGCTTCTTCACCTTCTCCAACTTAGCCTTATGAGCTTTGGCGGCCGCAAGAATCAAAATCATCCTTTCAGAATCTGGGATGTACACGTTGTTCAATATTATGAGCCAAAAAACATGATCCTTCTCTATCCTTTTTGCAGCATCTTTCTAGGGTTGCGTCTTCATCATGGCTTTGTATATGCATCCACTGAGTTGTTGAAGATCAAGAATTCTATCCAGGTGAGATCTAGAAGATTTTGCAAGCTGGTCAGAGTAGTTGGAGAATGCCTTTTGCATGTTGGTTATACCGATTGTGCTCTTTCCATCTTTGCTAGCTTGAGACTCAGAATGGAGACCTGTCAAGTATACAAAGATTTTACTTTGTTCTTTAGTGACTTCCTTATCGATCGCCTTCATTCCTTCCTCTGCTTTGATTATCATCTCCATTTTGAATTCAACTCCTTGGAGCTATTCGATCAGAGGTTCATCCCCCTTCTGCCATATGTTGTCTTTGATTTCATCTTTAGTCTTCATCGCAACTAGCCAATGTAGAAGCACCATGCATTCTTCACACCTCAACCTCTTTGCTGTGAGTGTCAGCATATGTACTTTGAGAGATTCTTTTTTTGCTTCTAACTGTAAAAAGACATTTCCAAGCTGCTCAATGGCTACCAAACCTTCTGACTTGAGTCATTCGATCAACCTCCTACCAATATGCCTAAAATGTCTATCTTCCTACAACTTAGCGAGTATCGCTTGGTTCTTAGCTATAGTAGGATCAAATTTTGCCAGAGAACCAGGTAGGCTTGGTACAGGGGCAACCAATTGCTTGATGAAGTTAGCCATTTCTTTGATCTTCACCTTGAGTCGAGTCTTTGTAATTTTGAGCTCTTCGAGCTCTTCTTCGATAAAGACATTGCTAGACTTTCACAGGTCCACTTTCATTTCATGGCAGACGAGTCCCGTGTCTAAAGACTAGAGTGCAAAATTTGAGGCAGTAAGATCTTCAATTTTGCCATCTTTTAATGGCTTGGCTATTTCCATAGTCAAGTGACCTCTGTCTAGATCTCGACCAAGAGTGGTTAGAGTCCTAGGCTTCTTAACCTTGCTTTCGGTTGGGCCTAACTACATCGCTTGTGAAAGCATCTCACCACTAGGGGTACCTATCTCGACTCTCTTTCTCTTCTACTCTATAGTGTTATCAATCCATGATTCTACACTTGTAACCTTTGTCACAGAAAGTAGGTCTTGTACGAATAATTTCTTGATAATAGGAGGAGAATCTTTAGGCTTGGAAGCGAAAGGATTAATCTGCGGAGAAGAAATGCTCTTCTCCTCTTGAGCAAACCCCAAATGATCATTTGTCTCATTAGTTTCTGAACTACTACTATCATCACCAACCTGAAAAATGGTAGGAGCCTCTTGAGTAGGAGTGTCACCTTATGTCTCAATGGTTCCCCCTTATCCTTGCTACTCTAGTTTCGCAGCCCCAATAGCTTCTTCCGCCAGCTTGGCGGGTTTCTCCACTTCAACTTCTTCATTCAAACCGATAACAAGGGATGAACCTGCTCGGCAAGTCTTTTCAAGCGAGATTTATTTTTCAGGTGCTTCATCATCTCCACCTACTGGTTGAGCTGGTCCTTTGGCCACAGATGATGCTAGTAAAGAGGTGGATGAATGAGCACTTGTCAGCTCAACTACAAGAGCTTGTTGAGGAGTAGGCTTCCCAGACCTCTTTATCCTTCCCATCATCCACTGAACCCACTTATCAGTTCTTTTGATCGCTTTAGCCATTAAGGTCTCCAAATCTTCTATAGTTTGACCTTGGACTGGCTCCGAGCTCATAGGGTAAGGCTTGATCCAATCTCTATATGTCTTGGTATACATATGTTCTCCATTGTCAACAATGCCTTCAACATTAATGTTGACATTGAACAACTTGACTTGTTCAACAGACAACCTAGAGTAGAATCTTTCTCGGCTCTCTAATTCATCCTTGCAGTTGGCCCAAAAATCTTTGAGTTCAGGGACGTGCTTGACCATAGTGCCAATCTGGAGGTGATTCTTGGCATAGCCTACTAGATCAAATTGAGGCCTCAAAACTTCATACACTTCTGGCTTGTATCTACTCTCAAACACCTTCATCACATTCTTAGCATTTGACCTTGACACGCAATTGTAAGCTCCAATGGCAACAGGGAATTCATAGCCTTTCTTCTTGATTCCCACACTGATTAGGTTCACTTGCAACATCTACCAGATCACCTCTACGAGCACGATCATGTCTTTGGGGTACCTTGGCAACTTCATGGGGAAATCATCAAAACCTGCAAGACGAAGGTATGAGAAACTAGCAAATTGAATAAAGAAGCTCCCAAATTGGGTGATGAATTCCATGGCCTCTGGCAAGAACCTCCGCTCTGGGCATCCTTGCAATTCTCTGCACAACCTCATCGTAAATGAGTCATTAACTCTAATGAAATTGGCATTGCTATTTTGTAACTTCAAATGAGGGAAGAAATCATAAATTTTCACATCATCTTCATATTCTTCTAGTCTAGGAAGTCCTGGCCATACTTGCAATGTAGCTAACACATATATCAAATAGGAAGACATATAGAATTTATTCTAGAACTTGGTGAGACTCAAGGCATTGGACAGATTTTCACTTACCACTTGAGCCCAATCTATATAATGGTGCTCAACACATATTACGTGGACCAAGAAGAAGTAGTGCTCTATGAAATTCAATGCATCACTTTCACCTTTTATCCTGTGAAGGAGCACCAAGATGTCGAAGATCTTGGCCTTCAGATCCATCCCAAAAGGTGTCTTTGGCACCTTTCCCTTTATGCTCCTAGCCTTTCGAAACCATGAGTTCATGATTTATTTCCTCTATCTCATCTTCTTCTCATTGTATTCTGAAATTGCGATCGAGAAGTTCATATTTGAAAACTTTGCTTGCTCTGGGATAAAAAGACGATTCTGCACAGACTCTCTGTCAATGGAGATGAGAAATGTGTCATCTGGCAGTAGAATTTATTTTGTATCCAGGTTCAATCTGGTTATACATTCCTGGATAAGCTCGAGAGCTTACACTGCAACAGGAAAACTAGCAGCTTCAACCAAGCTGCTACCTTTGAGCTTTTGCATCATGGGATGGATATTCTCTTCATTCAATCTTCTGTGTAGATTACCTATATCGTATAATCTGAGGGATGTATCTGTCAAATTTTTCCATTCAAATGTAATCCTATTCAACCCATCGAGACCTGTGATTCTAGTGGCCATAGCTTTTGATTATGCTTTTGATTTACTGCTAAAAGCTTTGAAGAATGTTGTGAGATGATTTGAAAAAATGTGGGAAATCAAGGGCGTATGAAAAAGATGTGAACAAATGGTAATTTTCGCTTGATTGTCTGAGTCTTTTATAAATAGCTTGCCTCCTTACTGTTACTTTCCATATCTCACGCTACACGAGTGATATATTTTCAAAAATATCTGTTAAAGTTCTAATGTTAAGATTTTAATTAAATGCGCCTTATTAATAGCCTTAAGAAATCACTTTTACCCGTTTGGGGTAGATGTAATGGTAACTTAATTGGTATAGTGGATTTTTACTTTTCTTCTTCTCTTCATCCAATGCATTTGTCAGAAAACTCATTTCGAAGGTAGAAACCCGACTGTGGAGAAGCTGTGAAGTGATTTTTTGAAACTCCGCAATTGACCCATTCCTTTATCAATTCTTTCTAAATATTGAAGCAGACTATCTTAATCATACCAGCTCATTAAATTCTTGCGACTTCTTGTGCTTATTTCTTTATAAGTTTTCGCTTCCCAAAATCAACCCTCTCAGGTGATTCTCTGATAAGGGAGAAGCTAAAAACCAATTCTCCAAAAAAATGGCTTTAATTCACTTTCTCATACTTATGAGGCCGCTATATCCATTGCAGGGCTCAAACTTAGTTCCTCCAATGTAGACGCTTGGCTCTTGGGAGTTTCTGATACACTTTCCACTATCCTTCAGAATACAACTTCTGCAGGAAAAACTCCGCAAGCGGGGAAGTTCGTTACGGCTTCTCCGCCAAGCTACTTTTAATGACCCGATTCATTCTTAAACTGTGAGTCTTGATCTACAGGCCTTAGATATGTGCTTGATGATCCCATTGTTCTCTTCTCGTGGAAAATTACCTTCATGGATCGAAACCCATCGAGGAGAAGGCTATGTTCAATTTTCCAACAAAGGGAAAAAAATTCATTTTAGAGCTTCACATTCAAAGGAATACCATCGATTGGAAATGCAAGAAATAGAGTCTTTATCAAATTGGGGACTATAACTTACCGACTTCCAGGGAGGAAATAAAGACCAACCCGTCTTAAAAGCAAGAAGAGAACATGAAGGGATAATTCGATAAAGACCGCCTATCCTAGGGAGATTCTAGACTTAGACTCCAATTTAAATACCTAAAAATTCATGACTCAATCTAACACAAGGTATCCACCTTTTTTTTCAAGGGTGAAGAACAAAAGTGTGGCAACAGTTGGCTCTGTTTGGGGACTTGGATATGATCATATCTAAGCAAGGAATCCAAATCTCTAGTTTTGCAAGTTAAATGAAAAGGTGGCTCACAACAAAACTAAAGCAAAGGAAGGAAATGAGGAAAGGAAAGACAAAATAAGAGAACTTAAACTAAGGAAAATAGAAAAAGGAACTAAATGTAACTATCATGCAATAAAGGGGTTACCTGCTTTCAATTTTCAACTTGATACAATTTCAGATCTTGAGCATTATAGGTCAAGGGCAGCACCTTGCCGTTTGGATATGCTAGTTTTAAAGAATTTATGTCAAAGGCCTGATGAATGATGAATGGTCCTTTCCATAGTGTCTCAAATTTTCCATGCATTCCTTTAAGCATCCTTCATTTATCCCATAGCAGAACTGAATCTTCAACCATGAACTTCCTTGGTCTAGTTTTCTTATCAAAGAGATTCTTTACCCGCATCTAATGTTCTGTGATGTGATCAACAATCTTCTCTCGTTCTTCTTTGAGTTTATTCAGATACAAAATTCATTTTTCCAACCCATCCTTGTAGATGCCATCTTCTACCACCATTCTCAACTTGTTGGTAGCCAATTCCAAAGGCAGGGGAAGGCTTGCCTCAACTCCATATACTAGCTCGAAAGGTGAAATACCAATCACTCTCTTTGGAGTTACTTTGTTAGCCCAGAGTGCTTCATGGATTTTCTTATGCCAGGTCCTTTGGTTATCTGATACAAGTTTTCTAACTATGTTCCCCAAGTTCTTATTACTTGACTTAGCTTGACCATTCCCTTGTGGGAAATAATCAGACGAATGACTAGCAGATATGCCATACTCAAAATAGAAATTGGTAATTTTAGCTGAAGAAAAGTAAGTTTTAACCAGCACACTGAATCATACCATGATGTTCTCCTTGATGAATTCACACACTACTTCAGAATTTGTTCTCTTAGTGGCCTTTGCCTCCACCCATTTTGTAAAATAATTAGTTACAGTGATTATATAAGTGTGACCAACACTTGATGCAGGATTAATAGGCCCGATAAAATTAAGGCCCCATTGCTGGAAGGGACCTTCTATTACTACTGGTTTGAGAGGGAGAGCTACCAATTGAGGTTGACCTATAAACATCTTACATTTTTCACACTTGGCCACTTAGTGATATGCGTCTTTGAACATCCCTATTCAATAATAACATTGCCTCAAAATTTTAAATGCAGTTATAGAGGATGAGAAATGCCCGACACAAGCTTCATCTTGGAATGTTTTTAACAACCCCTCCTACTGTTGCTTGTCAACACACCTAAGAAAATTTCCATCTATAGATCTTTTATATAACGTACCTTCCCAAATGACATACTTAGCAGCTTTCAACCTCAAATCCCTCCTTTGTTTAGTTGTCAATCTTTCAGGACATTCACCATAAGTCAGGAAATATACGATGTCTTCAAACCATGGGTCTTGTAAGCTCACCGCCAAAACTAACTGTTCTACTTCAAGCTGGTTATCTTCTTTACTTTCGTCCATAGCCTTACACAATGCATTGCCTCGCACCAGCTTAGTAGGCTTGATCTCTATATCATATTATTGTGTTTTGGCTACCCAATCCCCTCTGTTATTACATCCCACATCTTGCTGGGTTAATATGTTCTTTACAACAATATCAAGTTCAAATACAACTGAGTGAGAATGTAAGTTATAAAATCTGAATTTCTTCAAAGCTTTCACCACCAAGAAAGCATGTTTCTCGGTCTGAGAATATCTCAGCTCATAATCTTTCAGTGGCATACTCATAAAGGCAATAGGAGCCTAAACTCCTTCTCCATTTTCCTGCATAAGAATAGCTGACAATGTATGTTCAGATGTGTAACAATAAATTATAAAATCATTTTTATAATATGGGTGGCATAAGATAGGGGCATTGGCTATAACATCTTTTATATCTTGGAAGACTATTTTACCAGGGTCATTCCACTTCAAATTCTGATTACCCTTCATCATGTCCACAATATATTTGGTGATCTCTGAAAAGTCAGGGATGAATATTTTGAGGAAGTTTACCTGACCAAAGAATGATTTCACTCCAGTCTTACTCACAAGAAAACTTAGCCTTTGAATGAATTTGATTCGCTCTGGATCAATCCTAATACCTTCTTGTGACATAATGTGACCCAGGAGTTTTCCTTCAATAACATAGAAAACTGACTTCTTCGGATTTAAAGAAATATCGTGCTCTCTACTGCTTTACAATACTCTCTCTAGATCTTTAATATGATTGTTCCTTTTCTTAGAGAACACAGTTAAGTCATCTAGGTATATGACAATGATCTTATCTTTCATATCAACAAAGGACAAATCCATACCTCTTTGAAATGTTGCGCCAACATTGATAAGACCAAACGACATTCTGTGATATGCAAATGTGCCCCAGGGAGTGGTAAATGTAGCCTTATGTTGATCTTTCTCTTCTACCTTGACTTGGTTGTACCCAGAAAAACCATCAAGCATAGACATCATTTCGGCCCCTGCAACTATCTACAATAAATGATCTATGTTGGGGAGTGCGTAGTTATCTTTCAAGGATGCTTGATTCAAATTTCTGGAATCCATGCATATCCTTATTTCTCCACTCTTCTTCCTCATAGGAACGATATTTTCTATCCATGTAGAGTGGTGGATAGGGTAGATAATCCTAGGTTTGAGAATTTTGTCAACCTCTCTGAAGATGGCGTCTGCTACTTTTGGATTGTAGTTTCTTTGTTTCTGTCTGAATGGGGCAGCATCAGGTTTTAGGGGAATTTGATGCTTGAAATTCCAATCAAAGACATCTTGATATTCTAGGAAGAGCCTTCTAGCCTATGCTTTCTCTTCAGGTGTGCAACACTTCCCTATGTTTATCATCCTGGGATTTAACTCATTCCCAATGTTCATTCCTTCCTATTCTCCAATTGTAAGACCTTTCTCTATTCGCTTCTTCTTAACATAAGTGTCATGACGATAGAACAATTTCTCTAATGATACAAAATACGGGGGAATGACATTACCTTGTAATTGAATCACACCCGGTTCATCTTTCTTCCATTTCTTGGGATGATCTTATTAGAGATCATTTGGCTTTTTTTCTAGGGAACTATCATTACCTTCAAGGAAGAGTTGCAGGCTTTTGTCATCATCGAATACCTGCCAATCATCTGCATTATCAGGTATTGATGGCCTATATATTACCTCTACTTGGTACTTTTTGTCTTTAAATTCTGAATGAGGTAGTAGCAAGGAAGCGGAGACTGCCAATGAGTCTACTTTGGAATTTAACTCTCTAGGGACATATTCGATTGCAAAGGCATCCAATTCTTCAATCTCATCCCATACTATGTTCCTATAACTCTTTAGCTTCTGATTTTTAACAGAGTATTGGCTTTTTATTTGGTGTACGATCAACTCAACATCACCTCGAACTCTCAGAACTCTTGCACCTTTTTCCTTTGCAACAATTATCCCGAGTAACAACACCTCATACTCAGCCGTATTATTGGTGTTTGCAAACTCTAGTTTGAAAGCCACCAACTCAGGTTCACCTGAGGGTGGAATTAATACAACTCTGACACCAGACCCAGAAGAAGAACAACTACCATTGAATTCCAACGTCCAGATTTTTGGAGTCTTTTCTTTCTCAAAGGCCTCCACTTCTTCTTGTTCACTCTCAAATTCATTGACAATGCCTTCGGTAAACATCATGTAATTATCGAACTCTAGTTCTTGATACAATATTTGAGCTTTTGGATCATCTAATTTTAGCACTGTGAACTTTGACTTCTCCTCAAGTTCTAGTTTAACCTTCTTATTTCCCACAAGGATTACCACCTAGGACCAATCCAACTTAATTTCCTTGCCCATGTCTTTGCAAAAACTTCTACTGAGCAATAACCCGTAACTTGCTGGTATATCTGCAACAAGAATTGTCAGTAGCATCTTCTTTTCAGGATGGGCAACTAGAGCTACTTGGGCATCTTTGATTTGGCTGAGAAGTGGGAGTTGCTTAGCATCCATATAATAGCATCTACCACAGACTTTTGTCATGGTGAGACCTAAGGCTTTTTCCACAGGGGAAGGCATCACATTATTAAAGGCACCTGAGTCTATGATACAGTTGCTAAGTTTACAACCATTGATATACAAGGAGACATAAAATGGTTTGCATTTTTGACCCCGGAAGGTAGCTAGCACCATGGTTTCCCTTTCTTCAAATAGTTTTGCCAGTGAGGAATCATCTTCATTAGAAGAGGTGACATTATGATTCATTTTAACACTATCTCCCTTTAAGTAATCTATGAATCTTTTCAATTCAGTGGGATTCAACCTTAAATAGTCTATGGGAGAAATTTGGATCTTGGAATTTTTACAAAATTGAATGAAATCAAAGGAGTCATTTTCCTTACCCGACTATGAGATTTTCATTTCCCAACTGCTTTCTTTCGTACCTGAAGTAGATGCATCATTGGTTCCCGTCAAAGGAATGACGATGGGAGTTTTGTCTTTTTGGCTCTAAGTTAGGACTGCACAGGTGGTGCCATCTATGGTAGCATAACACTCTCCT
The DNA here is from genome assembly GCA_027943335.1 of Chamaecyparis obtusa. Lineage (NCBI taxonomy): Eukaryota > Viridiplantae > Streptophyta > Pinopsida > Cupressales > Cupressaceae > Chamaecyparis > Chamaecyparis obtusa. The sequence continues at coordinate 232,597 of BSBK01000241.1, read as the reverse complement.
TTCTCTTCGGAATCAAATTTATACTCCAAAAAAAGATTTATAGAGTCGCCATGTGAGCATGAATCTGGTTCGTTGTCTGGTGTTGTAGTGTCTAACTCGTTGGTAGATAAAAATTGCATCATGCGAGCTATTTCAGGACAGCTCTAACCATCATGGTCTGGCGTTAGATGAAATACTCACATATTTCCTTTCTTAGGGGGGGCCTCAATTGCAAGCCTCTGCTGTGGAGCAGGTAATTGTAACATCCTTCCATCATTACTTCTATTATTCTGATCTTGGAATAGTTTTTGATATGAATTGTTATACTTAGGGAGTTGCCTTTTCAAAGCGATGATTTCATTGGACATCTTTTGCATCATCTCATTGGTTGATGCGGTGCCACTCGAGCTTGCACCTGTCTGCATTTCTCTTTTCCATCTGCCAACAGAGATCATGTCATCTTCCAACTCAATGGTTGTTCTCTAAGAAACATCTAAATCTACAGGTCATTCTCTTCTTAAATCATAGTTAATGTCTGGCCGCATGGCACCCATAAAGAATATCTTTAGGTTCGCAGGAGTGGGTCTATCAGTAGTGGGAATTTTGTTGGCAATTTTATTGAACTTAGCAATGAATTCTCTCATACTCACAGAAGCTTGTTTCTTGATGGAGGTTAGTTGTGCCAACAGGGCATGTTCGCCTTCAGCTGTTTTAAACCTAGCTTCAAAAGCTAACCTCATAGTAGCCCAACTCGTAATTGAAGCATTTCTCAAGTGATAAAACTAATTTGTCGCTGCTTCAACTAGAGTTTCAACAAATAGTCTGACAAAAATGTCCTCATGTCCAATTCCCAAGATGTGAGTTGCCGCAAAGAAGGCTTTGATGTGTTCATCTGTAGTAGCTTTTCCATATCCTGAGAACTTAGGAAAGTTCTTTTTGGATCCCCTAGGGAGTGGATGATATGCTACAAATTGTAGAGGACCAGTTGCAGCAGCCCATGGAGCTGCCATAATTGTAGGTGTAGGATGTGGAGGAAAATTAATAACAGGAGGAGCAACTAATCCATGTAAAGTCAATACCTAACAAGTTGTAGGTAGTGAAGATTGTGTCTTAGGGGGTGAGGGTGGTCTACTCCAGCTTCTTTTGTCACTTTTCTGACGAGGTAAGTCTATTATGGGAAAGCCGAGCTCTGTGAGCCTTTCAAATGTAGGGTCTTTTCCACCTTGCCCCTTGGTACTTCTAAGAAACCTTCTTTGATCCAGAGCTCCAAATTAGTTTTGCAGCCTTGCTCCGTGTTCTACTCTACATTGATTTCTTCTCTAAATTTCTCTTTCAAATACTTCTACTCTTGCTTCTTCTTGTTCAAGCACTTGACTCACGTTCTTATAATGCTCTGCATTTATTTTGTACCTCCAAGTGAAAGTGTTCAAGGACAAGACTATGTCTTCTTGATCATCTTGAAAGCCAAGATTGGGTTGAAGCATAGGGAACAAGTTCTCATGAGGTAACACCATTTTTCCTCATGGAAAAAATTCTACTCTAGCGACTATTTCACTCCCCAGCAGAGTCACCAAAAATCTATTGGTAAACAAATTGTTCTTTTTAGATTTAACTCTTTATTTGCCCAAAATATCCTTAAGAAATAATGTGAATACAAACAGTTGGAAATTTATTTACTTTTTAACTAACTTCCCTCTAAATTTTAAAAGGTAGACCTCCCTTATGTAAGATATGTAGTGAGTTTTTTTTGTTCTAAATCCTAATGGGGGTACGTTCTTAATGAGAGAATACCATAGGTAACCAAATCAGCCCTCGGTGAGGAACTAATCTAGGCAGTGAATTTGATTTCTAAATTCTGACCCACTCCGTGATTTCACAATGCTTATGAAATTACACTAGCGATGATGCATCAATGAACTCTATTTGAATTAATGAAATGTAGTAAAATAATATGGATGAGACTAATCTAAAATAGGATATATATGTATTCCCCCAACCTCCAAGTAATACTTTGATTACTGTCGATTAGCTGCACTAAAGAAGAGAAACAGAACTCCATCTATTTGCTAATTTCAATCCAACTTTGAGGAAAACAAATATTCTAACTCCTAAATGCATGGAATAGTAAATAAATGGCACAAAACACATTCCAAATTAACTCCGCAACAAGATGTATTTCACACCAAAATTTAGCTGACCCTTTCATTGATTTTCAGAGTATTACATATAGGCTTCAAGAAGTAAGCTGCTAAAAAATCATTTGAATCGATTCATATTCTACAAAGTCGATAAATGACAAGTGGCCATTTATTGATTTTACAATGTGTGTCAAAAAGAAAGAGGGGGAAAACTATTTTCTCTTCGCTAGCTTCTTCGCCTTCTCCAACTTAGCCTTATGAGCTTTGGCAGCCGCAAGAATCAGAATCATCCTTTCAGAATCTTGGATGTACATGTTCTTCAATCTTATGAGCCAGCGAGCATGCTCCTTCTCTATCCTTTTTGTAGCATCTTTTTGAGGTTGCGTCTTCATCATGGCTTTGTAAATGCATCCACTGAGTTGTTGAAGATCAGGAATTCTAAGGTGAGATCCAGATGATTCTGCAAGATGGTCCTAGTAGTCGGAGAACACCTTTTGCATGTTGGTTATATTGATTGGGCTCTTTCGATCTCCGCTAGCTTGAGACTCAGAATGGAGAACTATCAAGTATACAAAGATTTTACTTTGTTCTTTAGTGACTTCCTCATCAGTAGCCATCATTCCTGCCTCTGCTTTGATTATCATCTCCATTTTGAATTCAACTCCTTGGAGCTATTTGATTAGAGGTTCATCCCCTTTCTGCAATATGTTGGCTTTGATTTCATCTTTAGTCTTCATCACAACTAGCCAATGTAGAAGCACCATGCATTCTTCACACCTCAACCTCTCTACTGTGAGTGTCAGCATATGTCCTTTGAGAGATTCTTTTTCTACTTCTAACTATAGAAAGACATTTCCAAGCTGCTCAATGGCTACCAAACCTTCTGACTTGAGTCGTTCAATACACCTCATGCCAATATGCCCGAAATGTCTATCTTCCTACAACTTAGCAAGTATTGCTTGGTTCTCAGCTACAGTAGGATGAAATATTGTTAGAGAACCAAGTAGGTTTTCTACAGGAGCGACCAACTACTTGATGAAGTTAGCCATTTCTTTGATCTCCGCCTTGAGTTAAGTCTTTGTAATTTTGAGCTCTTTGAGCTCTTCTTTGATCAAGACATTGCTAGACTTCCACAAGTCCACTTTCATGTCATGACGGACGAGTCCCATGTCTAAAGACTGGAGTGAAAAATTTGAGGAAGTAAGATCTTCAATTCTGCCATCTTTTAATGGCTTGGCTATTTCCATAGTCAAGTGACCTGTGTCTGGATCTCGACCAAGAGTGGTTAAAGTCCTAGGCTTCTTAACCTTGCTTTTGGCTGGGCCTAACTGCATCGCTTGTGAAAGCATCTCGCCACTAGGGGTGGCTAGCTCGGATCTCTTTCTCTTCCTCTCTATAGTGTTATCAATCCATGATTCTACACTTGCAACCTTTATCGCAAGAAGTAGGTCTTCTACGAATAATATCTTGACAACAGGAGGAGAAGCTTTAGTCTTGGAAGCAAAAGGATTAATCTACGGAGAAGATATGCTCTTCTCCTTTTGAGGAGACCCCAAATTCTCATCTGTCTCATCAGTTTCTAAACTACTACTATCATCACCAACCTCAACAATGGTAGGAGTCTCTTTAGTGGGAGTGTCACCTTGTGTCTCAATGATTCCCCCTTGTCCTTGCTACTCTGGCTTCCCAGCCCCAACAGCTTCTTCCACAGGCTTGTCGAGTTTCTCCACCTCAGCTTCTTCATTCAAACTTACTACAGGGGATGAACCTGCTTCGCAAGTCTTTTCAAGTGGGATTTATTTTTCAAGTGGGTCATCATCTCCACCTACTGGTTGAGCTGGTCCTTTGGCCATAGATGATGTTGGTAAAGAGGATGATGCAGGACTGCTTGTCGGCTCAACTACAGGAGCTAGTTGAGGAGTAGGCTTCCCAGACCTCTTTCTCCTTCCCACCATCCACTGAACCCACTTATCAGTTCTTTTGATCACTTTAGCCGTTAAGGTCTGCAAATCTTCTATAGCTTGACCTTGGCCTGGCTCTGAGCTCACAGGGTAAGGCTTGATCTGATCTCTATATGTTTCGGTATACATATGTTCTCCATCGTCGACAATGCCTTCAACATTAATGTTGACATTGAACAACTTGACCTGTTCGACAGTCAACCTGGAGTAGAAACTTTCCCAGCTCTCTAATTCATCCTTGCAGTTGGCCCAATAATCTTCAAGTTTGGGGATGTGCTTGACCATAGTACCAATCTGGAGGTGATTCTTGGCATAGCCTACTGGATCAAATTGAGGCCTCAAAACTTCATATACTTATGGCTTGTATCTACTCTCAAACGCCTTCATCACGTTCTTAGCATTTGACCTTGACACGCAACTGTAAGCTCCAATGGCAATAGGGAATTCATAGCCTTTCTTCTTGATTCCCGCATTGATCAAGTTCACTTTTTACATCTACTAAATCACCTCTATGAGCACGATCATGTCATTGGGGTACCTTGGCAGCTTCATGGGAAATCATCAAAATGTGCAAGATGAAGGTATGAGAAACTAGCAAATTGAATAAAGAAGCTCCCAAATTGGGTGATGAATTCCATGGCCTCTGGCGAGAACCTCTGCTCTGGGCATCCTTGCAATTCTCTACACAACCTCATCGTAAAGGAGTCATTAACTCTAATGAAATCGACATAGCTATTTTGTAACTTCAAATGAGGGAAGAAATCATAAATTTTCACATCATCTTCATATTGTTCTAGTCTAGGAAGTCCTAGCCATACTTGCAATGTAGCTAACACATATATAGAATAGGAAGACATATAAAATTTGTTCTCAAACTTGGTGAGACTCAAGGCATTGGAAAAATTTTTACTTACCACTTGAGCCCAATCTATATAATGGTGCTCAACACATATTACCTGGACCAAGAAGAAATAGTGCTCTATGAAATTCAATGCATCACTTTCACCTTTTATCTTGTGAAGGAGCACCAAGATGTCAACGATCTCAGCCTTCAGATCCATCCCAAAAAGTGTCTTTGGCACTTTTTCCTTTATCCTCCTAGCCTTCTGAAACCACGAGTTCATGATCTCTTTCCTCCATCTCATCTTCTTCTGATTGTATTCTAAAATTACGATCGAGAAGTTCATATTTGAAAACTCCGCTCGCTCTAGGATACAAAGACTGTTCTACACAGACTCTCTATCAATGGAGATGAGAACTGTGTCATTTGACAAAAAAATCTATTTTGTATCCAGATTGAATCTAGTTATACATTCCTGGATAAGCTCGGGAGCTTGCACTGCAATAGGAAATCCAGCAGCTTCAATCAAGCCGCTACCTTTGAGCTTTTGCGTCATGGGATGGATATTCTCTTCATTCAATCTTCTGTGTAGATTTCCCAGATCGTAGAATCTGAGGGATGTATCTGTCAGATGTAATCCCGTTCAACCCATCGAAACCCATGAATCTGGTGGCCATAGCTTCTAATTATGCTTTTGATTTATCACTAAAAGCTTTGGAGAATGTTGTGAGATGATTTGAAAAATTGTTGGAAATCAAGGGCGTATGAAAAAGATGTGAACAAATGGTAATTTCTGCTTGATTGTCTGAGTCTTTTATAAATAGCTTGCCTCCTTACCATTACTTTCCATATCTCATGCCACACAAGTGATAGATTTTCAAAAATACCCTTAAAGTTCTAACATTAAGATTTGAATTAAATGTGCCTTATTAACGGCCTTAAGAAATCACTTTTACCCATTCGGGGTAGATGTAATGGTAACTTAATTGGCGTACCAAATTTTTACTTTTTCACTTCTCTTCATCCAACGCCTTTGTCAGAAAACTCACTTCGAAGGTAGAAACTCGACCGTGGAGAAGCTGGGAAGTGATTTTCTGAAACTCCGCAATTGACCCGTTCCTTTATCAATTCTTTCTGAATATCGAAGCAGACTATCTTAATCATGCCAGATCATTTAATTCTTGTGATTTCTTGTTCTTATTTCTTTGCAATGTGTTGCTTCCTAGAAATCAACCCTCTCAGGTGATTCTCCGATAAGGGAGAAGCTAAAAACCAGTTCTCCAAAAAAAGTGCTTTAATTCACTTTCTCATACTTCTGAGGCTGCTATATCTATTGCAGGTATCAAACTTACTTCCTCCAATGTAGATGCTTGGCTCTTGGGATTTTTTGATACACTTTCCACTATCCTTCGAAAAACAACTTCTGCAAGAAAAACTCCGCAAGCGGGGAAGTTCATTACAGCTTCTCTGCCAAGCTACTTCTCTAGACCCGATTCATTCTTAAACTGTGAGTCTCGATCTATAGGCCTTGGATATGTGCTTCATGATCCCAGTGTTCTCTTCTTGCGGAAAATTACCTTCATGGGTCGAAACCCGCTGAGGAGAAGGCTATGTTCAATTTTCTAACAAAGGGAAAAAAAAAGTCATTTTAGAGCTTCGCATTCAAAGGAATACCATCGATAAAAAATGCAAGAAATAGAGTCTTTATCAAATTGGGGACTATAACTTACCCACTTCCAGGGAGGAAATAAAGACCAACCCAGATTAAAAGAAAGAAGAAGACATGAAGGGATAATTCGATAAAGACCGCCTATCCTAGGGAGATTCTAGACTTAGACTCCAATTTAAATACCTAAAAATTCATGACTCAATCTAACACAAGGTATCCACCTTTATTTTCAAGGGTGAAGAACAAAAGTGGGGCAACAGGGAGTACTCTTCATCAGGTTGTCTTTGATAAGTTTTTGGATGTTCTTGATAACTAGTATTCTATGATTCTTTCTACTATGGTTACAAGTTATCCTATTTGTTCACTTCTAGTTCTGTCTGTCTATTTTATAATCATGTATGGACTTTATGATTTAGTACTTGATCTGAGCTATATTTGTAAACTTCTTCAATCTAAAAGACAAAATCTAAATTGCTAATCTAGAATCAGCTTTGACTTTCAGTAGTAAAGAGTTAGCTGATGAATAATCTTATTTGTTTATGCATCTCCCTCACATCTTTTTAAAAAAAATTGTGAAATGCCATTTGTCTTCCATTTGCAATTATATTAGTAGTAGTCACAACCATTCCTAGCATCAGAGGAGTATATTCCCCTCAAATTTGTCTACTATAAATTTTTTATAGGGTTATAGTGATAGAGTAATTTGATATGGGTAGTGGTGTTTTCATTAGGCTTTTGTGCTTGACATGGGCTTTATTGGGATTTTTCTTTAACATGGAGAAGGATTGTATAACATTTCATTGCAGGTTAATTTATGTTTGTTTGTTATCATGGTTTGTTTATGGTTAGATTAAAGTAAACATGAGCACTATTGTTGGTGAAATTTTTTCTCCATTGGAATAATCCAGTCTAAAGTGGCGTTAATGGAGTGTTGAGTGCTTTGCAATTTCCAACATATATGTTGGTCAGGAGGAGGAATTTTCTTGTCATCATTAATGCATCCATTTTCTTTACAATTCATCCATAGACTTTTGATTATGCTTTCAAATAAATAACACTTTAGCTTGTCTGTATTCTTACCAGAAGCAACCTCATTTTAGTGGGGAAAAATCTTACCTTGTACGATGACATTAACATGAAAACTTATTTAATATTACCTTGTATGTTAATAGTGGGTGGCTTGTTGAAGACCGTGTTTATGCTTTTGGTTAGTTATATATCTGCAAGTACATAATTATGAGTTCTATACCATCTCCATTTGAATGTTCTTTTGTTTCAGAAGAAGATAGTAGAATCATGTCAACCCAAACTTTATTTCATGGGCTTTTGCTTTGATAATAATTAGAGTTACTTTTTTTTTTCTATTAAGATAGTTTAGAAATAATAACACGTATAGAGCAGAGTCTAAGAATTAACATCACTGTTCACACCCCCATTGCATATACAGTTACAAAAGGTGGGGGGTGATAATTCAACTAGAATTTATGCAGCTGAAAGTAAAACTTAAGTCTACTTATGATACGACCATTTACATATATATCAAAAAGAACTTAAAGAGTAACTGTCATCTAGTCCCAACCATCAGTGTGTGCCTTGGTCATTTTGGACCACTGGATTCTCCACAAAAGCCAGATTCTCCTCCTGTCTGATCCCTGTATCCCTTCCTACCAGAGCATTACCTTGATTGGGATCAATAGGAGCCTCCTTCTGAAAATCACTATTGATCTGCATACCAATAATCATTTTGTTCAAGTCCTCCACTTCTGTGGGGGCTAAGAAGCTTTGATATTCTGAAACGTAGTTCGTAGCCTGCACTTGATCTTTGTTTATCATCAAGCTACCTTCCTGCACTAACATCATGAGCTCACTCCTCGTTATGTGAAGAACTAAGGATACCTATGACATAATATTAAAATGTGTAAGTTTAATATTAAACTCAATAAGTTTCCTTCTATCAGCTTGAAAGATATCTCTATTCATGTCCTTCCAAAGAGTCCATAAAACCTCAATTGTTAGTGAAAACCAAAAGTTGTTGAGTTTAGAATCAAATCTTTCCACATAGCCTACAAGGATTTCACTCCAAGAGATACTAGACATGCAATTCCAAAGACATGCAATTACGAAGACTGCAAGAAACTAGAGAAAGACCAATAGAAAAAAGCACCTGACCAACAACCAATTTCTTAATCAATAGCAACCACTTAAAAAAAAATTTCTTGGGTTCGGCTTTACCTTTCCAAAAATAGTCAAAGAAAAAGAGCCAATTAGAAAAAGGATTAATTTTCCCCCAACACTGGGACACCCGAGCAATAAGAGATGAATCATTCTTCATACAGAGATACAAACTCTTAGTAGTAGTTTCGGACACAACACTGCCATCAGACCATTTAACCTTATTAAGGAAAGCATTAGAATAAATAATTTCACATGAGTTATAAGAATTAATTGCTTTCTTAATAAGTGTATAAGTATTCTTCTGAGAATCAGGGATATTAAATTTTACTTTAATATTCTCCCACTCCCCTAGCTGCCCACCATCCAAGATGTCCTGTATCAGAAGATCCCCTTTAAATTCCATACCTTTGCAGAACAACTCTGTGTAAGAGCCAAATGTTTACCATTACAAAACAGCCCCCACCAAATAGATCTATCCTTAACAAGAAAATAAGGAGGACCACCTACTGCCCCTCTTTCCAGAATGAACTGCCTCACTTGGACCCATGCCTTCCAAAAAGCTTGAAAGATTTTGGACCCAAACAATCTCATATTGAACTCACCAAATACAATATAAATTACTGGCACATCCTTCCATTGCTTACCTTTCCTAATAACCGATTTCACAATGTTTTTTCTAATAAGGATTTTCCAAGGCTCGTTACCCCATAGAGCTTTCAGTACGCATTTAGATCCAAGAGCCGAACAATGTGTTTTAAGATCTTTCAAACCCAATCCACCTTGACTCTTCACCTGAAAACACCAAGCCCATTTAAAACAGTTCCTTTTCTTACTCCCCTTCCCATCTGACCATAAGAAGTCACGAAGAATCTTCTCAGTCATATTCACTTGGGAACTTAGAAACAACCAAGCCGAAGCATAGTAAATGTGATGAGATGAAAGAACTTTTTGAACCACTTGGTACCTTCCTGCAATGGATAGGGAATGTGTCTGCCATTTGATGTGCTTCTTGTTGATTTTACCATATACCCAGTCCCACATATCATTAAGATTGGGCTCTACTGAGAATCGTATACCCAGATATCTGACAATCTGACTGGGCCTTGCCCATTGCCATCCTTTATTTACCAGCCAATCAGGTGGTTCATGAGACCAACCCAACACATTGGATTTGGAAGGAGATATTTTGGACCCCGAAGCTTGGCAAAAAAGATTTGACCTCTTAATGGCATTATCAAAGTTATCTTCTGAAAGACCTAGGAACAGAGATGTATCATCAGTAAATTGGACATTAATCAACTCTTCATTATTAGGAAGAGAGATACCTTTTAAGGGAGGCCCTATTTCTTGAGCCCTTAAGGTATAAAACAAAGCATCTGCAGCAATAACGAACAATAGAGGGGCAATCGGACATCCCTGCCTTATAGACCTTTGCAACACAATAGGTTCAGACAAGAAGCCATTCACATCAATGACTGTAGTAGCATCTTTAAATAAAATACTTATCCATTTGAAATAATGCTCCGGGAAACCAAATGCTTTGAGCATTCCAAGAACAAATCACCATTCTATCATGTCATATGCTTTTTCAAAATCTAACAAAATCATGGCCACCTCCTATCAATCTAATTTAGCCCAATGCATAGCCTCCCAGCTAGTAATCAGATTCTCTAGAATGTATCTCGCTTGAATAAAGCCTGTTTGTGTCTGAGAAATGAATCTATTCAGTAGAGGGGCAATTCTTCTGGCAAGAACTTTGGCTAGGATTTTATAAGACAAATTTAACAATGTAATTGGCCTCCAATTCTTAACAAGAGATTTGTCCCCTACTTTCGGAAGGAGCTTGACAACTCCTCTGTTAATAGATTCCCCTAATGAGCCTTTCTTGATAGCTTCTTCATACACATATAAGAGTTCATTACATATCCAACTTTTGTTCTTTTGTAGAATTTAGCAGGGAAACTATCCATGCCAAGAGATTTCCCATTTGGGAAAGAGTCAATAGCCGCATAAATTTCCTCGACAGAGAGGACCTTACTGAAGTTGTTCTGATCTGTAACTGAAATTTTGCGGGGGATAAGATTAAGACAATCCTTCATAGCTACTTGACTATCTAGAGACACCTCCAAAGAAAATAAATCATTATAAAAACTATGAAAGGCTTTTTGGATGTCCGTTGGATCACTAGTATGTCTGCCCTCCAACTAAATTTCACTAATCATTTCTCTTTTATGTTTGGCCTTTATAATATTGAAAAAATACCCAGTCCCTTTATCCCCCTCATGAATCCAGTTCATCCTGGCTCTGATTTTCTGCCCTTTAATCTTATATCTCTGAATATTACTCAAATTATGTTTAATATTAATCATCTAGATTTCCAAACCCTCATTGTTCCCTCTGTCCTGCAATTCTTTTTCAGTATTGTTCAGCCTACTCTGCCAGAATGAATCTTATTTATTTCTATCCATGGCCACTTATTTTCCAATAACTTGAAAAAGGTTCCTCCAAGTTTCCACCTTCAGATTCCAAAGCTCAATCACATCTAGAAGAGGATTACCAAGTCCAGTAATCTCAGTTACCATAAGAATGGCTTCTATATTGTCAGGATCTTCAAGGAGCGCAATGTTGAGCTTGAAAGGGTTATTTTTCCTCACTATATCATCTAAACTCCTATTGTCCTCAATCCTACAACAGGTATGAATAGGAGAATGGTCATATAGGGAGGCTAGGTGAACTTGAACAGGAGCATGGTTATTCTCCGGTATGAAGGAGACTGAGGAGACATCTCCATAAACTCTGTCCAACCTATAGTACACTCTTTGCTTTCCCCTCTAGTTATTGCACAAAGTGTACCAAATATCAGGAAACTTACCATACATATGCTCCATAGGATCCAAAAGATTGAATTTTCTTTTGAACTTATGCCAAAAGTACATCTCATTGCCTTTCCAAGAATGGGCCAGCCCTCCTGATTTATCTACTCTGTGTTCCACCATGTTAAAGTCACCAACAACCACCCATGGGATTTTTGGAAGATTTGCACAACACCATTCCCATAATTCTACTCTTTCTCTATAATTATTTGAAGCATACACATTATAGATACCAAACTATTCTCCCCCTGCTTTACTGTTACCCAAATAATTCTCTGGCAAGCTGAGCATCCATGGCTTTCAATAAGATTCTCCCATTTAGGGTGAATGAGGATTGCCACACCTCCTTTCCCTCTCTCATGGTTTGAATGAAACCCAATAGATTTATCCCAAAGGAACTTCAAGATGGAATGAGCTTGAAAACCTACCACCTTCATTTCTTGGAAACAAATAAAGTCTTTAAACTTCAGATTGTTACACCATCTTCTAACTAGGTACTTCCTATCTGGCATCTCTAACCCCCAGACATTCCAACTATGGATGTGTAGCATCATGATGACTTAGGAGGGGTTTTTGTGCTTTTGCACAACTTATTGAAACAATCTGGTAAGTTCTTTCTCCCTCTGCCCCCATTAGATATAGAGCTTCTTTCTGTCATCTTCCTCTTTTTCCTGACAACGTCAGTGAATTGTCCCTCCAAGTTAGAGGCCACAATAGCATGGGGTCCAGGTGGGGTAGAAGAAGCCGAAGGCAGGGTAGGCAATTCCTTATTATCTTGTTGTAGTTTAACGGCTCTCTCATTAATAGTCATAATGGCTAACTGCTGAGCATTCAAGACTAGCGAGGTAACTCTTTCGGCATGGGGCTCTCTAGAATGACCTCTTGGCAGGTGGGTAGCTACGGGAGTGGGGAAAACATTTGAAACTCCAACCCTGGCAGGGACCACTTCAAATTCCTCTTCAAAGAGAGGATTCGATACGGAGATAAAAATGTTACTAATAGGGGCAACACTAGATTTAGAAGCACTTGGCTGAGAACCTGTATTTAGGCTAGACTCTATGGCTGTAGTGACAGCCACTTCCTTACCAAGGTTAGGGGCTGACACATCATTGTTAGTACCTTCATGAGACTTGGACTTGCCACTATCCATGTTACCATTTTGGACATTGTTATTAACAACATTAAATTTTTCCTTCTGAATGTGTTGGAGAGCCGGACAATCTTTTTTTGTGTGGCCATTGCACCTACAATGGAAACATGCGCTAAGGTTCCCTAACAGGGAAATATCCCAATAGAACAATTCACCATCAAACTCTAAAGAAATAATCTCAGGAAAGTCGATCTCTGGAGCAATTGCCATAAGCACTCTGGCATTAAGATGCAGCAGTGTAACCCTGGACTGTTCAACCTGAAGCACTGAGCCTAGAGGCTTAAGAATCTGCGGGATGAAGGGCCAAAACTCCACATTGAGGTTCTTAATTTCCACCCAGTTAGGGGGAGACTAAGCCACTACTTTTTCAAAATTACCCTTAGGGGACCACAGGTAAACCCTGAACATAGACCTTCCAACATTCCAAAATTGTTTCTCCAAGACTCTTTCTTGCATATTATGATTTTTCAAAAAAACAACAAACAATCCTTTTTGTATCATTCTACAGTATGTAACATAGATACCGAGTTTTTTCCTCCAAACTGAAGCAAGCCATTCATCAAAGAATTTCCTAGCAGGCATAGCCTCCTTATCAAGACATACAAAAAAAATAGCAATGCTTTTAAGTCTAGACTATTCATTTTTAATGGCAGACACCATGTCCTCATTGGGGGAAAGCAAAAGAATCTTCGGACCGAGAGAAGGAAACTTACCAAATTCTCCTCCACCTCCACTAGCATCGGCATTTCCTCCACTGGCGAGTCCACTTCCATTGGCTGCGGACCGTCCACCTTCCCCTCCTCATTGCACCGAATCCATTGGTTTCGTGCGAATAACTCCATTAAACTCCGTGGAGGCTGAAAAAGTTGGTGTGCTATCCACCACCACTTGTTTATATGACAACTTCCCTTCTGGTTTATCGGGCTTTCCACCCTTTGGATTATTAATACCATCCTCTGCAATACTTTTAGCAACGTCACCCATAGTAATATCCCCCTTCCCACCATCATGATTCGGCTCTCCCATTACACGAGCGAACCAAGTCGGGAGCATATTAAAATGAAATCACACAAGGGCACAATAATGATCAAAATGACATACCCTTCAAAAAAGAAAAAAGGAAAACGTAAGAGAGATAAAAACCACGAAGCAAAACAAATGGACATGGGGCAAACCATTACTAGAACTAGCCCATCCTCCTTTATTAGCTTTTAGTGAACATGATTGTATTGTAATTCCTACATTCTATGTGCCTAGTCACAGAGAGTTTCCCCTAGCTTGATATTGTGAATGTATGTGTGCATCTTTGCTTATGCCCCCTAGACTGTATTGAATAATTTTGTGTCATTTAGATGTCCACCAGCCATAGATGTCAAGTAATTGCATTTGCATACAAATGTGAGCAAATCATATTATAAATGAGTTGCTAGTACACCATGGTCATTAATCTCAGTAGCTTAATTAATCTCACTTTAAATGGTCGATTATTTTGTAAGGAATGCTCTGCCTTTGAAATGGTTTGCTATGGTTTTTCCTTATCAATTTTAATGGTTATATAATATAAAAGAAAGATTGGTCTATGAATATACAAAGTTGATTTGATTGATTTTCTATACCATGTTCTTGGAAAGGCTAAGTATAAATTAAATTGCTATATGTGGACAATTGTATTGATATTGTCTATGTTGTTGATTCAAAACTCTTTAATAAGGCATTTAGTGCCACTAGATTCCTCATATTATGTTTGTTTGTTTGTATGCTCTATGATAGCTTTACTTGATAGGGTTGTAAAGTGTTTCAAACGCTTTTATGGCAATCTATTCTTTAGTGTGTATAGATTCTTTGTGTAATTTACAATTTACTGTTGTGATAATAAGAAATATAGGTAATTTACAATTTTGTTTTCATATATAGAAAGGCTTAAATTTTTGTAGCAATTCACAAAAACTACAAGCTGGAGTAGTTTTTGAAAATAGTACTCCAGCTTGTATAGATTTTGTACATTTCTCCAACACCTACTTTTTTGCTTGGCATCTTATATACATGTGTTCACGAAGAATTCAAAATGGACAGTTCTAAGAGTTCACATATGTTGTTCATGATTTCGACTTACAATCCATATGATGTTACTCCTTGGTGTATTACATTTATTATGGGAACTTTGCATGGTGTGTCTTCACACCACCATTTTGTTGTTAGGTTTTGTTCTTCCCCATCTTCTATCTACGAGTATAGATATCTTATTAGACATTTTCAGTATAGCATACAAAGTCTCTTTAATCAACCATGGATTGTTAAAGTAGATTTGATTATGTGGAGTTTCTAAAATTTTATGAAGTGTATTTGAATGAAACTCTCATTACTTCTTCACCACTTCAAACTATTTTTAGTACCTAGGTAAGATGATTGTACTATACTATACCCTTTTCAGGCCTGCAAATATAGCGGTGAGCAATCAACGACTTTGATGTTCCTCAATTCAAGTCCAGTCAACATATAACAAGGACAAAGCATGTAGGGCAATAGAGATAGCGGAGAAGAAATTAGCTGCACAAAAATTGGCCATGAATAATAAGCACACTAGTTGTAGATGATCATGTAGGTAGTACTTGATTCGAGAGAAATCGAAGCCATGTATCAGAAAATTGCTATCCTTCCATGCCCAAAAAGGCTATAGGCCTAGACCATGTTGTCTTTCCCAGGAACTCCCAATTGTTTGAAGCGGAGAAGAAGTTATGAGAGGAAATTTTGTAAAAATGAAAATAAAATTAGCAGGCTTGTTGAACATTCTCATGTTGCAATCTAATTTGAGATTTTGTCTACATTAGTATGTTGCTTTTTATTGCAATTATATTTGGTTCCTTGGTTCCGTAGTAATTACTTTTTATTGCATGGTTGTCTTTGGTTTGTCATTTTGTTTTGAGTGTCTAGTGATTTAAACCAAAGACTTCGACTTAGCCAAAAAATATGCAAGTCTACATTATATGTTTCTTTTTATTGCAATTATAATTAGTATGAATGAACAAAATAATGACAATGTAATATTTGTTGATATAGTGTCGATGACTTCAGACAATGTGCCTATGTGGCAATGTGGTGTTAGCCCATGCATGTTGAAGACGTTACGCACAACAAGTAATCCTAGACGTCAATTTTGGGGTTGTCCAAATAGGTAAAAGGTCTGAATATGTAATTATATTTTATGTTTAAAAATAATGTGACAACAAATCATTTTAGGAAGAATTGATGTTGATTTGGTATTGTAGGGAAATAGTGGATGTCAATACTTTCGGTGGGTCGATGAAACCACATTTATTTTCTACCCCATCTACATCTATACCTGATGTAGGAAATGAGTGCAACTTGTGCAAGGCTCAAGAGGCAGCTAGTGCCACTAAGATTGCTTCAACGGGGAAAGAAGAAATCATGTTTCTGCAATGCCTTCTTTGTGTAGTTTGTGCACTACTTTATTGGGACCGTATGTGTAAATGTGGTTAACAAAGGACTATTGTAGATACTTAAAGTTTTTTAGAATTTCAAGTAGATACGTTGGACATATTTTGATAAACTCATGAAGTTTTTTATTTTTTATGACTTCATTATGATTTTCAATATAAAATTAAATAAAATTAAAAATTAACTTTATTAAAAAAAATTTGAAAAATTATAACATTTTTTTAAAAAAAATATTTATTATTTTCTATATAAAATTAAATTAAATAAAAAAATGAATGAAAAATAGATTAATAAAAATAAATTATTATATTAAAAAATATAAAAACAATTCAAAAAATAAAAATAAAATCATACTCAAATTCCAATTCTAGTTTCAAAAAGTGGAACCAAACGAAGGAAATACCTCTTCTTGCTCATATTCTAGGTCAACCAAATGGTCCAAA
The DNA here is from genome assembly GCA_027943335.1 of Chamaecyparis obtusa. Lineage (NCBI taxonomy): Eukaryota > Viridiplantae > Streptophyta > Pinopsida > Cupressales > Cupressaceae > Chamaecyparis > Chamaecyparis obtusa. The sequence continues at coordinate 215,912 of BSBK01000241.1, read as the reverse complement.
CTATAATCTGAAAATGAAAAACTAGATTATCAAATCCATGATTTGACCATTTCCAGCATTTGACCAAATCGAACATTTCCTAATTCCCGCAACCAAACGGACCCTAATAACTTAGCACTTCTCAAAATTCTACATGAAATTTCAAATCACTCCAATTTTTTTATAACTTACTTGGTAAGTTTGTTGCTTTTAACTAAGGTTTTAGGTCCACGTCAACAAATATGATGCCACATCACCATTCTTTTTGCCAAGGTGTCCAAAATCCCTCAAAAAACTTAGACCAATGGTAATGCAAAAGAGAGACTCATACTTGTGTACTTGTGTAGCTGATATGACATCACATAATTGGTTGCTTTTTAGAAAATGGATACATTTCTCAATTATGTGTAGTCATCATCAACAATAACAACTTTAAAAAAACAACTATTAGTGCAATGCTATAAAAATTATTGAACATTAAATCAATATGTGTAAGTATTAAATCAACAAATATAGATATTAAATGGACAACTACTGCCACAACCATTAGAGTAGGTTTAAGTAGTAGATCTTTTCCCTAATTAATTTCACATTTATTCTTATCGTCTGTCCCTAACTTTATGTGCTTGTTTAATGATTACATCTGATGTTGCCTTCATGAACGGGGTTAAAGGCCTCAGTGAGGAACGTATTGTTTAGCAATCGTGTGTCTTCCCGCTAGCAGGCCATCTAATGATGTTGCAGGTGTGCCCAAATTGCCCAAGAGAGATATCACAGACACTGTCGATATGGCCTCTTATATGCTCCATGTTTTCTTTCTCATTTTAACACATAGGCGGTATTAAACCTGATTTATTTCTATCCCAATCGTAGAGGCATATAGTCTATATAAGGGTTTTCAGTCCTTAGGTGTAGTAGAATTTCCACCCATATGCCGATTTTCCTACCAGGATTCGGTAAGTCGCTGCATACAAATACGCCTGATTTTATTTCTTAGAAATAAAAGAGTTATGCCATGAACAATAGAAACTGTAACAAGTCATTTAAATAACATTGTCATATGCATAGGTTAAATACATAGTATGAAGCGAAAAACTCTCTGTTTTTTTAACCGGCAAGATCTTCCACATAAACACTTTGCTGTTTATAATAGCGACCCATTTGTTACCTAGAACCGAATATATTTCTTCACATATCTTTAGGAGTTTGCTCAGTTGCAACAGTTATACAAGTAAACAAATGACATAGTAGATGTCTAATATAGTTCAGTCACAGATCCACAACACAACTTCATCCTATCTGTAGTTTCCTAGGTCCTGGTAATCGGTATATAAATGCTTACAGTCAAGCATCTGTCTTATTTCACGGTTTCAGCCTTGCATATTATCATTACATAAAATATCACTTCAAGAGCTGCTATAGTTGGCTCAAGATTGAAATATGACATTGCATAAATTACGTATTCATGTTGAGCTATACATGAACATACTGCACTACGATAAATAAAAATGTACACCCAATTAAAAAAAGATGCTTGAACCTAAAACTCTTACTCGTATACACTATAAAATACCCAAGTCTATTCTAAAAAGATGAATACTCAATTTGGAATTGATATCTTGATTATCCTCCATGCATATTTGACATCTGAATCAACGAACTGGAAGGTTCCTCCGAAGTATTTTGAGTGAGAGAAGTGTCGGAATACCATGAACTTGTCTGATCGTGGACTAGCCTGTTGTAATATTCAAGCGCTGCTTGTGTGGAAGCAGCATTCTGTGCAGGGAGAGGCACGTCCCTATTTAGAGGTTCTGTCTTTTTCGAAGCAGCTCTTATCCATATAAGCTCCTCTACTACTTCTTTCATAGATGGCCTTTTTATTCCCTCCAAGTGCAAACATGCCTTGGCAAGTTTTGCCATATTTTCCATCTGCCCTTGATTTTCTTCATCCACTACTTTGGAATCTAAGATTTGGATTAAGTAGCCTCCATTAATTGCAGATAAGAAATGGTCATATAAAAAGTACGTCTCACCTTGTCGAGATGACAAGGGTTTTAGACCAGTCAGAAGCTCCACCAAAACTACACCAAAACTATAAACATCACTCTTCTCTGTAAAGTGTTTTTTTCTTACGAACTCGGGATCCACATATCCTGGAGTACCCGAGGGAAAAAGGGTGCTGAGATGCATATCTTCAGAAAGTCGCAAACGAGAAATGCCAAAGTCTGCCAATTTAGGAGTAAATGTGTCATCTAGGAGAATGTTTGATGACTTTATGTCACGATGGAAAATGGGCTGAGAAGCTTCACGGTGCACGTATGCTATACCCTCTGCGGTCTCTATAGCAATTTGTCGCCTTCTCTCCCAAGACAAGTGATTCTCTGGAGACTGTAGATGTTGAAAGAGTGTTCCATTCGGCACAAATTCGTAGACAAGCAAGGGAAGTTGAGTACGGAGGCAGCAACCAATCAATTTCACTATGTTTCTGTGATTTATATGGGATAAAATCACAATTTCGTTAATGAACTCAAGGGAGAATGATTTGGGCTTTTTGATTGCCACTGGCATGCCATCTGAGAGAACTCCTTTATACACAATTGCAAAGCCGCCTCTCCCTAACTCAGCCGAGTAATTATTGGAGGCTATTTTTAACTCAGTTTCAGAAAACATTGTGAGGCTTTTTCTTCCTCCCATTGAAGCTATGCGGTCCTGCATCTCAATACCCCCATTGTCACGACCCTAGCGGTCGAGCCCGTTTTCAACTTAGCCGACTTCAACTAACCGAGCCGAGCTGCAGTCCAACTCGAGCCGGTCATTCGAGCCGTGCCGGCAGACGACTTGGATCGGCGATCCGAGCTGATCGCCTGAGCCGAGTCATGCTGCCTGGCCGTGCTCATCCCGACTCGAGCCGAGCAAGCCGAGGCGAGCTGGACGTGCTAGCCCAGCGGAGCCAGCCTCAAATCATGCCGAGCTGATTCCGAGCTAGCCGAGGAGAGGCGACTTGGAGTGCTGTCAGATATGTCAGGAGACTTGTCAGAATGTCAGAAGTTGCAGCTCATCATTGCGGGCCGAGGTGGACATCGCAGGCAACGGATCGAAAGACTTGCCTTGGAGCACAAGTCATGCCAGCGCAACTGAAGACTTCACCGGCCGACATTAATGGCGGACGCGGCCGAAGGCTTTGAGTGACTTGCACGCAATGTGTTCAGGTCATCATTTGACTGCAACAAGCAGAAGTGTACTCATGTCTGGTCGGGGGCCGAGCGTTTTGCCTTAGAAGGCTTGGGCGGGCGATTTGAATTTCAAATTTGCTCATGATGACTTTGCAGAGGCGCGGCTCAGTGACAGAGGTCACCTCATGGCCGAACAGCTACCAGTCGAAGTAAATGCTCCAACGGATTCAAATTTCAAACGGGCGAATTCAGGCGGGACTTGGACGTGCTCGCTCCTTTATTTAAGGCCGAGCCTTTCTCATTGTTTCGGCTAATGACTTTGGAGTTTCTCTTGCGCGACGGACAGGGATTGAGTATTTTGTTTATGCAGGTTGCAGCGCCGAACCAGAGCCGAACCAGAGCCGAGGGCCGAATCAGGATTTTGGCTAAGGGCCGAAGTGCTGGAGCCGAGCTGGCTCGCATCGCGGCATATATTCTGGGACTGCGGCATATCCGTGAGCCTTTGGGAAGGCTTCCTTGAGCGGTTAATTTTGTTAGCCAGCTCTTTATTGTATTTGGGCGGCCTGGATTCCCTCTATCCAGCGCTGGCTATTCATTATCTTTGTAACGGACTTCATTAATGGATTAAGCTTGCCCATCTCATGTTTTATGCGACTGTACTTAATTTATATTGCATTGTATCTTTGGCATCATTCCGTCGTGCGTTGCAGGCTGTAGATCCGATCTGTGGCAACAGTTAGGCGTAGTCTGAGATTTTAGCCGAGCCGAACCCAAGCTCGTGGCTAAAGTTTGCAGTGCCGCGCGAGCTGGCTTGTTTGGAACAGTTAAGCCTGTGACACCCATTCTCTATGAAATTCTTGTCTCCAGCAGATTTCAACTAACGCCTCCTTAGGTACCAAAACAATCCACATGCTACAAATGAAACTCCAACGAATGAAGAAATAGAGCCTGTAGAATCAAGAAACAATAAATTCTTCGATAATTATATTTTCTAATAGATTAAAATATACTTGTTATTAAGAATTATTTTAACTAAATAAGCATGAGTAGGTAGATTAAAATATTTTGAGTCCAATATACTTGTTAATAAGAATTATTTTAACTAAATGAGCATGAGTAGGTAGATTAAAATATTTTGAGTCCAATATACTTGTTAATAAGAATTGTTTTAACTAAATGAGCATGAGTAGAGAATTCAATCTATATAAATTATTATTATTTTAACTAAATGAGCATTAGTAGAGAATTCTATCTATATAAATCATTTAAGACTAAATTTTGTGAAGATTATTTTTTGTGTTAAAACAGAATATAACACTATTTATATCAATCAAATTTAATCAATTAAACTATTGTAATTTTAATTTTTCATTATTAATTAAACTACAACCTTTCTAAATGAAGAACAACCTCTAATTACATTTGAACTAATTTTCTTTATGAGTGTTTAATTCAAAACAAAATTCCAAGTTAAATAGATGTTGATGAGTTAAAGGACTCTAATTAATGGTTCATAAGGTACAACACTTGATGAAGGTTTTGCAAATGGGGGTGACAAGTTATTTGGGTTTAACCTTGGAGGAAATTCTAAGTGGCCTCAAGAGAAGGCCCAATGTTTTACCTATGTGAGCATAACCTAGATGCAATGAGTAATAAGTGTACCATTCATTCTAACAAGAGAGATGGGTTAGTGGCTAAGCTCCAGAAAGAATGCACCATTGACTAAATTTTAAAAAATGGAAGACAACAGATTTTCGCGAAATTGTCAGCATCTGTTCTTGTTCTTCATGATCTGCACATTTTGTGGTCTAAACTCACAAAAAAATTGCAAAAAAATCATTTTGTTTTTACAAATCTAGAAAAAAAAAATTGACTTTTTTTTGGTCTTTGGTGCATTCTGTCAAGAACTTAACCGCCATTATAAACCAATTATTCATAAAATGTAGATCAATAAATTTAACTCAAAAACTACATAATTAAATCTGATTGCAATATCATAACAATATCATAATAAACACAGAAATTCCAAATATTTTTTCTTTTAAAACAATAGACGAACGAAAAACACATGGAGACATTCGGCACGATTACCTATGACTGTAGATCTTACGGAGTTATCTGAAAGATTGACTCTTTTATTGTCTACAATATTGGATTCCTTGAAAGAACGCCTAACTGTGCATCCAAAGACTCCGAGAAATCTAAAAGACCATATGACTCGGGATAAGTGCACTGAATTTAAACTAAGTAGGGAGATCATACCTGTGCAACCGGTGCCTTTAGAGTACCCGCTCCCTTCATAGCCCGTTAGGCATTTGCATGCATGGGCGCCCTTTGTTGTGTTTAAACATACGCCTGTACCGGCGCCCGTCCAACAATCGCCCTTGGTGGCGTCTAAACATTGCGCTGCATCAGCGCAAGAATAGTTGGCTGTTCCTCTGGCCGTCGAACAATTTCCGTTGCCGATGCCCCACCCGAGGCGCATGCCGTAATGACCCCTCGCATAAAAACCAAGTTCGCCTTGGGGCAAAACCCAAGTGCCTGGTTCCAGAATTGTGGAGAACACGCAGTTTCCTCCACCCGTGAAATTTATCGCCTTGGCGTTTCCTGGAATACCAGCTTCACAACATCCATAGGTGTTGCAGTAGCTTGGATCATACTGAGTTATACATGCAGATTGGCATGCACCTCCCCCGCCTTTAAGATCGAATTTACCTATTGCGCTGCAACCGATGACCACGAATTTATTGGACGAGCCAATGGTGAAGGGCCCATGTTCAGGTAGCATGAAATCTACAGAGGCGTCGTCTGTTCCGCTACAGGATATGGCTTTCAGATCAGTGCAATTTATTATCAGATAGCCCGCATAACTCAGATCTATGATCTCAAGATTCGTCTCTGTAAAATTCACAGAAGTGGCAAGAAATAGACTCCGTTTCCTAGTCCCCTTCTGCATGCACTTGATTTGGAATCCGGTGAGCCCACAACTTGAATTGGATATCCAAAATGGAAAAGTGACATTTTTCGATCCACACCATTCAGGATTGCAATGTGCAACGCCTGGGGTGGCCAAACAGCAACACATGAGAACTAGGGCAACGACCTCCCACTGTATCTGTTTACAGAAAGACATTATTTTTCCTGAAGACAGAAATTAATGGTAAATGGTCGGTTCTTATGGAACTTAAGGAGAGCGAAGTGTGTTCGGTTGAAAAGTCAGCTTGACACAGGAGAGCCTTATTTTTGAGATACAAGTCCCGAATTCGCAATCCGACGGTTCAGAACTTAGCAGAGGCTTGCAAGACCATTGCAAGTTCGCTGGCCGTAGATTTGAAAGTTAAAGCGTGTACGAGTTTTGGAATGCGTGCTAGTGACCAGTCACCAGCGACCACATATCTTCAACTTGATTTCATATGTCCTTTCATATTTTTTAACTTCATTCATTTCAAACTCAGCATAAACTTACTACATATCTTCAATTAGTCATTTTTTGAAATTTTAATGATAAGAAGGAGAACTGGATGTAATACAAAACGTTGATATTTTAAAATGGTTTATTATGATCCGTAAAACATTCTTTAGATAGTATATATTTATTATAAAAAATCAGAGGCTACAAGTTAAAATACTCAACACACCGTGAGTAAACACAATTTATGATTTCCAGTACTGAGTATAGTTAAATTCAAAATCAACGCACAGATATAGGCATTGCATGTTTAACATTGCACAGATTACTCCAAAAAAATTTAATCTTTTCTCTGCACACTTGTAATTACTCGTAAAGACGAGACCTACACCATTTACTGTTTCTTTTCTCTCCCCATTACATACTTGTACTTGCTCATAAAGTCGAAAAGACAACAGCCCCTTCAATTTTATACAATTTTTATTTATATTTTAGTTCCGTGCCCATGGTTACACTGTACCCTTTTGACGTCTGTACCTTAAGCGAAATAAATTTCTAAAAACCCGGGCAAAAGGACTGGTTTACTCTAAGTATAGGAACTTTCTGTTTTTTAGAAAAACAAAATTAAACAAGAGCTGTGCTACAGATGGAATCCTATCTAATGCAAAAAAAATTAAGATTGAAAGGAAATTAGCTTTGATGACTTTGAGAAAATGTCTGGTGTATATTAAGATAGAAGAGGGGACATTGATTATTAGCATGAAGCATTTATGTCGATCTTTAGCCATATAATAAAATAGAGACTATTGTACAAACATAGAAAAACAAGCAACAACACAACTTAACAATCACAACATGCCACTATTGATTAAAGCAAACATATTGAAAACACTTTTACACATAATTATATTATAATACTGTATATAATATATAAACTATTATAATATATAAAAATATCATAATTAGTGTAATATATTAAGAAAATATGATAATTTATCAAGTATATCAAAATATTAAAAAGCAAAACTATATTAGATAAACTATAAAAATAGATGTAATAAGAAAAAATAAGAAATTAAATAAATATAAAAAAAAAATTTAATATTTAAATTAGTTAATATCATAAATAAACTACTATAATATATTTAAATTAAAAATATGACAATAAATATTAAATTATTAGTTAACTAACAAATATATATAAATATATTAAGAACATAATATATTTTATAAATATAAATAGATGATAAAATGCTAAATCTAACCCTAAATGAAAAATAAAAAAATATCATAAAGTTTCAAACTACGTTCAGTCTTGTGCTTCTGATGTGCATGTGACCACATCCTCTTGAAACATTAAAATTTTCATGATAACAATTTTGATGGGATTGATTTTTATTATTTGCTCATGGTCCATATTTTTTGTTGAATTTTGAGAAATAGAAAACTATTTTTTTCTCTAGGTGAAATTGTACCATCCAATGACAAATTTAGATTTTGACATTTAAAAATAAAATAATCTTTTATCGTCTAGCAAACATTAGAATTTGTGTTTAATATATGTGAAGGCACTAGCGAAAATATTAGTCTTTGCCTATAGGTAGGCAGGACTAACAATTTATTTTGCGTGGATTTGAAAATTTTAATTTATTTTGTGGGTTTTCAATGTTTTTTCTTTGTGTGGGATCTTTAATGTTTCTAGAATGTGGAAAAATTTGACTAAAAATTTTACTTATAATCATGTTCTTTTTTTATATTAACATGACGATTCCCTCCCTGCATATGCACTTATTTGTACTTGTATCTATATATTTAATCTTTTTTTAAAAAAAATCTTTATATTCATGTACTTTCATATAAAGGGCATTGCCATTCATATATTGTATTTATATTTACCCCATATATACATATTTGATTCCTATCTCAAAATCAAATCTTTCTTGTGTAAGGTAAATCCTATGTAGCGCAAATATCACCCTAACTCTATATTTTAAAATTCAAATCCTAACCTTCTTTCACCTGTTTACTAGTCATCGCAAGCCAAGTTAGTATATGTTTTTTTCACTAATTATTTTTTATAAAAGCAGCAACAAGAGGGTGATGACCTGTGGCATAATAAACAACACTCTAGAGGTGAGTTAACAACATATTACGAAGTGGAAGGAAGTGGAGTTAAGCTATGGGCATGCCCACGACTAGTAGGAAGTGGAAGAAGAGGGCTAAGACCTAGGCAAAGGAGGAATTCGTGCAATTCTTCAAGGATGGTCCCACTCCCACTTCGATAAATGGTGGCTACACTATTACTGAGCTCCCAGATTTTTGGCCTAACATATGTAAGCTCGTGATGAAGTACTTTACTCTGGAGGGCCGATTTGGTACGTTTTATAACTATCACCTCCTCTTCCTTAATCATTTCTGTCACAAGTTGTTAATCTCTTTTCCTTTCTTTATGTTGCATTCATTAAAAGCTAATGTGAAGACTGTTAATGAAGCCATTTCCCTTGGCAAAAACCCTGTTTATCTTCACCAGGGTCTCATCCTTTGCCTTTATAACTTTCATCGCGCCCTTTGCCCTACTCTGCCTCCGCAAGTTTTGTACATCTCTCATCCCGCATCACCATCGGTTTCCCTTAACCAGGATATCCCCACCCCCACTGAGTCTAAGGATGAGGCGACCCTTGCTTGTAGCCCTATGTTTGTTGAAACTCAGCCCACTCCCAGCTCTTTGAAGCATTCCCTTAACCTAGAAGATGATCCCCTACCCCCTCTCAAGAAGCAAAAAAAAGATCGTGATTAACCTGGACTATGGCCCTGTTTCTGAGCCCCTACCTACTTCTACCCGCCACTCTACCCACCTTGCTAAAGAACAAGGTAAAAGAGCCATTAGAGAGCTCATGTCTCAGTAGGAGGTTTCTGTTTAGGAAGAAGGTTTTGTTGGCTCCCCTAGCAAAGAGAGCTAGGGCAATGCTATTATCAAGGTGGACATTAAGCCTGAGGGAGCTACCCAAACTAAGGTGGATGTGGAGGAGGTGAATGAGAAGGACCCCAGTGAGAACAAAGGGCACTCTGCTAGCGGCTTCATGGAAAAAATTAAGTTCCAGGTTGATACCTTGAAAAGCACGTTCTCAAATCTCACTAAGGACCTGGAAGCCACTAACATACGGTTAAAAGATGTGAGTAAATTTTCTCTTAAGGTTATGCACTGTTAGGAATGAATGCTAAATGTTTGGCAGCCATTCTGTAGCAATTGTTGTTGCATTCATGACTATGATTGTCATTGATGTCAACACAGTGATCTTCTGGAGACTTGCACAGAAGCAGACAAAGTTTGAATTAGCGCACATGGGTTATTGCAGTTGGAGCTATGTGATGTTGAGGATATACTCTTTGATATGTTATATGTCTATGGTTAAGAGCACAGATAGTAATTCTTTTATTCATGGAAGTTATGAGCATTTTTGTGGAAGCAGTATTCAGGTAGTGTTCATGAGTAGCGGTTTGTGAAAATCGGATGATATATCCTAATCGGTATGGAATCTAGTTTTGCGCAGTTAAAGGGAAGTTGAATACACATTGATAGTGACGTGGATGATAGCGCAAACTTTGAGGTCACAAGAATGAAGATTTATTGTATTTGGAAGCTGAAAGTTTTGTGTAATTTTGATGTGGCGTGTGGAAACTTTTATTTTGTAATTGTATGCCGACTCATTTGTAATTATTTGAGTGTGGTATAAAGGAAAGAATGTATTTCCTTTTTGTATGTAGAAGAGGATAGTAGTGTATGAATATGAAGTGAAGAAAAGAGCTAAATGTGAAAGCAAATTGTGAAGGAAGACATGCAAAGTACAGAGATCTGAAATTGAGATCTAGTGTAACAGTGAGTGCAGTTTGGCACAGTCAGAGAAGAGGTAACATATTATTCTACTAAGTAATACAAAGATTATTTGGATAGTGTGAACATCAGTGATCTTACCCTGAAGCTGTTTGGGTAGTGGGTCCTTCTGTCTTCCATAACTCTTAACAAGGTTAGAATCTCTTAACAGGGATTCAAAATGTCCTAACAAGGATTCATATGTATTGAATGTATTTAATAAGACTCCTAATAGAGTCCATAATTTCACAAGGAATATTCATATTAGTGCATCTTTTGTGGGCATCATTCCCACCGAGGTTTACTCTTTGATCAAGAGGTTCCCTAGTCAACATATCTTGTGTCATTGTGTTATTGTGCATGAATATCTTTCTATGGTTGGTAATTATATTGCTTACATGGTTTAATGTTGTTGAAGCTGATAAAAGTTATAATTATTTGATAACTAATTCAACCCCCCCCCCCTCTTAGTTATCTTGGTGGACTTTACTTTCTAACAATTGGTATCAGAGCGGCAGGTCCTTGAAAAAGAAGTTTAACAGCTTAAGAAGATCCATGGCAAATTTTAGGAAAGAAAGCCCTAAGTTTGATGGAGTAAATTTTGACAGTTGGAAAGAAAAGATGAAGACACACCTACTGTGTTTAGAACCAGGTTCTTGGTTGATTACAAAGTATGATAAGAGTATCATTGAAGATGACAATCTTGAAACATGTACTGCTGATGAGACAGATCTATTCAAGTGTAACATACTTGCAAGAGAAGCACTTTTGACAGCCCTTCCGGAGAATGAGTACAGTCAGGTAAAATATTTGAAAAAATCTCATGAAATTTGGAAAGCTTTACACTCTACTTTTGAAGGTGATGAACATGCAAAAAGAGTTAGATTACATAATTAGATATGTGCATTTAAAGATATAAGAATGTTGGAAGATGAATCTGTTAGAAGCTATATTGGTAGAATGTCAGAAATTGTTATAGGTATAAAATCTTGTGGAGGAACAAAGATAGAGAATGAAGTGATATGAAAAATTCTGAGGACATTGACTCCTATATTTAAGCAGACAACATAGATGATTGAACAAGTTATACCTTGTACTAAAAACTTTACAAGAGAGACTCTTCTTGGAAGATTGGAAGCAGCAGAGATGAACCTGAGGTTATCAGGAGACTTACCTAGAATGGAGATAGCATTCAATGCTCTTAGTGTTTGCCCTACTTTGTCAAGAAGCATCAGTGTGAGCGAAGATTATGCTAGCAGCAGCAGATCTAGAAATGAAGAAGACAAGAAGATTGAAGAAGACATTGCCTTTCTTGTGAAGAGAGAATCAGACGACAAGAAAATTTTTAAATGTTGGACTTGTCAAGAATATGGTCATTTTGCATCTAAATGTCCTAAGAGAGTTAAAAAGTACAGAAACAATTTCAAACCTAGAAGATCTAAGGAATGTTATAATGCTAATGATGAAGATCTTGAAGCTAGTATAGAGAGAACCTTAAGTGAAAGCGATAATGAGAATAATGATGACATAGGATTTGTAGCAATTAAAGAAGAAAATTATGAAACTTCAATGTCAAGGAAGAAAAAGCCTTAGTTTCTCAAGTTGAAAATAAAGCTAATTGGATTATAGACAGTGGTTGTTCACATCATATGACTGGAGACATGAAAAAGTTCATAAAGTTAAACGAATATGATGGAGGAGTTGTTAGAGTTGGAAATAGTGTACCTTGTTTGATTAAAGGTATAGGATCTATTACTCTTGATGGAAAGACTAATACTGATGATGTTTATTTTTTGGATGGATTGAAACACAATCTTTTGAGTGTTGGATAGTTCATTGATAAGGGATATCATGTTTGGTTTACTGAGAAAACTTGTGTGATAAAAGATAAAGATGGAAATCTGATTGGAACTGGATCTAGAACCAGAGGTAATGTATTTTAGTTGAATCCTACTGAGATGACATGTTTGATTACTAAAATTGATGATAGTTGGTTATGTCATAGAAGGTTTTGTCATATAAACTTTGACAACATTGTGAAAGTAAGTACTACACTTGCAGTAAGAGACTTGCCTATAATTATGAAGCCTACTAGCATGCTTTGCAAAGAATGTGTGATGGCTAAATAGAAAAGAAGTTCTTTTCCCAGTAAGAAGTTTACATTTGCAGAAAAGATAGAAATTGTTCATACAGATTTGAGTGGTCCTACCAAGACTAGAGGATTCTATGAAGAAAGGTATTTTATGATTCTTGTTGATGATTTTATAAATGATGTGGATTGCATTTCTTAAAGAAAAATCTGAAGCATTTGATAAGTTTAAGATTGTTAAGAATAAAGTTGAGAATGAATCTGGAATGAAGATTAAATGTTTGAGATCTAATAGAGGTGGAGAATTTACTTCTAGAGAGTTTAACACCTTTTGTGAAGAAAATGGCATTAAGAGAGAGTCTCAGCCCCTAGAACACCTGAACAAAATGGTATTGCAGAAAGAAGGAACAGATCAGTGATTGAAGTGGCAAGAGCTATGTTATTTGAGAATGATTTGGAAATGATATTCTAGAGAGAAGTAGTGAACATAGTAGTGTATACAATGAACAAAGTACAAATCAAAGCAGACACAGACAAGACACCTTATGAATTATGGTGTGGACATGCACCCTTAGATGTTGTTTGGGGAGGCAGTGTTGATGATAAGAAAAGCACCAGTACTAGAGCATTTTTCCTTGGAGGAAGATTGGTTTTTTGGCTAAGCAAGAAGCAAAATTGTATCTCACAGAGTACAACAGAAATAGAATATGTAGCAGCAACAAACAATTATAGCCAGATAATTTCGATGAAGCAAATGCTGAAGGATATTGGAATAAAGTTTGTTGAACCTATTGTCATACATTGTGACAACACCAGCATAGTTAGTATGTCTAATAATCATGTATTACACTCTAAGACAAAGCATATAGAGATCAAGTATCATGTTGTAAGAGAGAAAGTTGCTGAGAAGGAAGTCAGACTTGAGTACATAAGTACAAAGGAGCAGATAGCAGATATATTTACAAAGCCTTTGCCTAAGGATACATTTGAGTATCTGAGAGGTATGCTTGGGGTTATGCCCCAGCCTACTTTTGAGAAGTGATGCAATTGGTTGCATTTTTCCAGTGGTATATGAGCCTTATCTTTCTTCGGGATTGGATGTTGGTACTTCCTCTATGGGAGAGTTTGTGTATCTGAGCTGAGTCATGAGGACTCTAGTGAATGTATTTTCTGAATAGTGTCTTTTGACATTGGAGTTGTTGTTGACATAATGATGAAATTTATGTCATTGATGTCAATGGGGGAGAAGTGTACATGAAAAAAACATCTATTTGTACTATTTGAATAGGAAAACAAAGCAAGATTTGATTACTGAAGAGGATTTGAATCAACAATGTTGCAGTATTGGATTTTTGGAACATTGGATGTTTTTTCATCTATGTTGCCATCAATACCAATGGGGGAGATTATTAGGAATGAATGCTAAATGTTTGGCAGCCATTCTATAGCAGTTGTTGTTGCATTCATGACTATGATTGTCATTGATGTCAACACAGTGATCTTCTAGAGACTTGCAGAGAAGCAGACAGAGTTTGAATTAGCACATGTGGGTTATTGTAGTTGGAGCTATGCAATGTTGAGGATATACTCTTTGATATGTTATATGTCTATTTTTAAGAGTGAAGACAGTAATTCTTTTATTCATGGAAGTTATGAGAATTTTGGTGGAAGTAGTATTCAGGCAATGTTCCTGAGTAGCAGTTTGTGGAAATCAGATGATATCTCCTAATCAGGATGGAATCTGGTTTTGCGCAGTTAGAGGGAAGTTGAAGAAACATTGATAGTGATGTGGATGATAGCACAAACTTCGAGGTCACACGAATGAAGATTTATTGTATTTCAAAGTCAATAGTTTTGTGTAATTTTGATGTAGCGTGTGAAAACTTTTATTTTGTAATTGTATGTTGACTCATTTGTAATTATTTGAGTGTGGTATAAAGGAAGGAATGTATTTCCTTGTTTTATTTAGAAGAGGATAGTAGTGTATGAATATGAAGAGAAGAAAAGAGCTAAATGTGAAAGCGAATTGTGAAGGAAGACATGCGAAATACAGAGATCTGAAATTGAGATTTGGTGTAATAGTGAGTGCAGTTTGGCATAGTTAGAGAAGAGGTAACATATTATTCTATTGAGTAATACAAAGATTATTTGGATAGTGTGCTCAGTGATCTTACCCTGAAGCTGTTTGGGTAGTGGGTCCTTCTATCTTCCATAACTCTTAACAGAGTTAGAATCTTTTAACAGGGATTCAAAATCTCTTAACAGGGATTCATATATACTGAATGTATTTCATAAGACTCCTAACGGAGTCCATCCTTTCACAAGGAATATTCATATTAGTGCATCTTTTGTGTGCATCATTCCCACCGGGGTTTACTCTTTGATCAAGAGGTTCCCTAGTCAACATATCTTGTGTCATTGTGTTGTTGTGTATGAATATCTTTCTATGGTTGGTAATTATATTGCTTACATGGTTTAATGCTATTGAAGTTGATAAAAGTTATAATTATCTGATAATTGATTCACCCCCACTCTCAGTTATCTTGGTGGACTTTACTTTCTAACATGCACACCTCTACCCCTACTCTTTGTCTCCTCAATGAGAAGGCCACAGAGGATACAAAAGCTGTCAAAAGCAGTTGTGAGCTCTTCAGTTTCCTAAATGAGGAGTGGGCTGATATTTAGCTGTAGAAGCGCTTATGGACTGGAAAATAGCATTCTGGGATCCTGTGAGAAGGAGGCTGGAGTGTGCTCCTGGTTCCTTGCCTCCCTTTTTGTTTTACTATGTTTATTTTTGTATGCTTTATACTTTGGCTTGGGTTTTTAGCCCTACGTGGCATATAGCTTGGTTAAAAATGAACTTTATCACTACTCTCATTATGTGGTGGTGTTTGTTTTCCCATTTCTTTATTTTTTATCGAGGTAGACTTCTATGCTTCATGCTGCATGCTGCACTCTCTAGTGATTAACTCTCTGTTAATTCCTTAGTTTGTCTTTTGTACTGTTGGGTCAGCACCCTTTTTTTGTTGCTACTTTAATCAAAAACATCATATTAACCACATGTAGAGTAGCAGTCAAATTAAAATATATCAACAATCTACCTCTATCAAAAACCAAAATATAGAAACCAGAGCACCACTAACACATATCCATAGTCTCAAATAGAACCAAGTTTATAGTACTGAAATTAAAGGAGTTTATAGCGTGTCATGCAGGGCAAAAAAACCTTAACATAAACTTAGAATTAAAGCTACAATTTAAAGAAAAAACATAGCCCATTGGGCTAGTCAGAACATCCCAAAAAACCTTAACCATGGGTATGTGCAAGATCATGAGGGGCCAAACTATGCCCTTAAGTGGCAATGAAAAATCAAAAAATTAGGGTTAGTCAACTTGACGTGAAATTTCAACTAGCTATCAACCTAATATCAAAAAGTTGTAAGAATAGAATTTGTAGAAAATTGAATGTAGTTTCTAAACTACTAGGCCTTTTTTGAAAAAAATCTAGTATGATTGGTGAAAAGTATAGATTTCAATGCAACAATACAAAAAATTTTGGAAAAAAATAAGAAGTAGGTTTATGTCTGACCACCTTCATCATAATCAAATGATAATATTTTATTATAATATTTTATATATAAGTAGTAGACTCATGCCCGGATGTAACGCATATTTTTTTTATAATTTTATTCCAAAAAATAATTAATTATGAATTTTTTGCTACAACATTTTTAGAATGAAAAAACTCCCGTGTCTGACCACCTTAACTCATTCAAAATTTTACAAAATTAAAAAAAATAAAATTTCCTTATAGTAGGCGAAGCATAGAATGTGACGCATTTTTTAGATTTCAAAAATGTTATACCGTCTAAAAGTTATAGTCATTTTTCAATCAGTAAATAAATTAGCACTTTAGAGGTAACTCAATTAGAAAATAACTAAAAATTACTTATCAAATTCAAAATTTGACAGCAATTATATCGATAGAAAGCTGATAATCTCCTTAAGATACCCTTTTCGTTTCATCAAATTTGGGTGAAAAAAAGTCATCAACTACATGGTCGAAGTCTGGAACTTAGAGAAATAGGGGAAAAACACATTTTTGAGACATTTCAATAGTTGACTATGTTGGTTTGGTGCACAAAGCAATACCGAGCCTAATCAGGTACCTGATATTATTGGGTACCTGAAAATGCCGACAGAATTTTGATTTTTCACTTTTCCCTCCCTTTTCTCCCTCCCATTTCTCCATCCTTCATATGATATATTATATATCAAAAACTATATATTAGATATATATTAGATTATATATTATATATATTATATATAATTATATCTTAAATATTATATAATATACATTTTACATTAAATATTATTTAATATATATTAATATTAAATGTTACATTCTATATCATATATTATATATTATTTTATATGTATAATATATTAATATGTATTTTACAAATATATAGGAAAGGTTCAAAGATTGTAGAAAAATCATGGATGGCCATTGAAAGAAGCAAAGGAAATCAATCAACCATTGAGGAAGAGAGAGAGTGAGAAGGTGGCGGGGGCTGAGAGAGAGAGAGAGAGGGGGGGGGAAGGGGAGAGAGTAGGAGAGAGAGAGAGAGAGAGAGAGAGAGAGAGAGAGATAAGGGGAATGGGAAGGGGACAAAGTAGGAGAGAGAGAGAGAGAGAAGGGGAAGGATAACCAATTCATTATAATATTAATCAGTAAGGAGCAAGGCAAACTTAAATAATATCACAGCAGGCATTAGAAATCCAAATTCTAATTAGGATTTTTAAGCAAAGTGAGTAAGGTCTTGGATAGGGACATTATAGATCCATACATTGTTTAGTAGATACCTCCAAGAACCCACATACACGAGAGTAGGTTTGAAGTAAGACTAAGATTATTTATAGGTTCAAAAATATTATTGTGTTGTACTTTTGATTAACATCCAATGATTGGATGTGAAATTCACACATTTGATTATATTACCACTAGTTCTATTTCAAATTCTGGAAAAAGTGGATATTTGACATATGTTCATAAATTTCAGTCAACACCATTTTAAAATAACACATTAGTTTAATTTTACACATTGAGAATATCATCAATATGAATTGAACTGAAATTGACATAGGTCATAGGAAATGAATGCCCTAGCTATTTGTTGTCTTCTGCATTTTGAGTTTTGTATTACAATCAAGAGAAGAATATTACTCTCCAAATGGTTTTGGACAGTAACATTTGTACTTCCCCTTTACAAATATTTCTTCCCTCATCTTGCTGCCTATTGATACCGACAAAGTGAATCTAGGCATTTCTGCCATGTAATGGGAGAAAAATGGTTTCCTAATTGATATGTGTCTAAATAATACATGCAAGAACCTTTTCTTTGATATTGCTCACTAACCCTTTACAACAGAAAATGTTTACAAAAACTGGCATGTACTTGCATGAGGATATTATATATTACAGTAATCCCACACAGAAGCAGCTAGTAAGCCGCTCAAAAAGTAGTAACTGATAGCAAGT
Source organism: Chamaecyparis obtusa (assembly GCA_027943335.1). Taxonomy (NCBI): domain Eukaryota; kingdom Viridiplantae; phylum Streptophyta; class Pinopsida; order Cupressales; family Cupressaceae; genus Chamaecyparis; species Chamaecyparis obtusa. The sequence goes on along the minus strand of BSBK01000241.1, from coordinate 197,849 downwards.
AGGATAATGCAGATGCTTTAATAAACCACTATCTTCTTTAGTCAAGCAACATCTGGTTCATCTGCTCGACTGGGGCATGTTTGGGAATAGATAGTCTCCATTTAAACTCAAGTCTCTAGAAGCAGTTATATTTGTCTGTGGAGGAGATACACCCATTGGATCTACAATAACTTTATGCTCATTGGAATTTCCATTTCTCTTCTTGATTGGGATACTCTTTCCAAAATTGCATCTACCCTTTTACCAATTTGGGAAATCAATGGGTCTATTTGTGGACCTCCAAGGTGTTGGTCACCTAAACAAGAACCTCTAGATGAATCAAGAACTTCTCTACGAAAGAGATCAGTACCTTGAGAATCTCTCCACTTGTTAGCTGAATTAAAACCTTGGACCATAGATGGCTTCCCTTTGTTGTAAAATGAGGAGTGAGATTGCCTTGCCAAAGGTGGCAATGAACTTACATTTAAGGGATAATGCCCAACATGAGTAACCTTGTTTCCCAAGTCCCATAAATGCAAGGCCATTGAGGAATAGGAATTTCTAATAGAAATATTTGTGGTGCTAGAATGAAGTGCATGACCAAATTCTTTGCCTGCTAATGAACCAATTTGAGGCTTCATTTCACATTGCTTTGTGGATAATTCCACAAAACTTGTTACTTCTCTATCTGAATTTTTTGTGTCAGTGTACATGTGCACTGAAGAGCTTTTTTCACTACTTGAGCTACTAGCATATGGTGAGTACTCATCATCATCATGTGACATAGGCTCACACACATATCTTACTTCTTTCCTTTGCCGCTTTCCCCTTCCTAGCTCTTCCTCCTTATCTGTAACTTCTATCATGGGTCCAAGAAGCTCTTCCCACTCTTTTCCATTAATATGCAAATATTTTTGTCCATCATAGTATTTTATGCATATATTATGATATTGATCTGATTTGATGCACCTTCGCTATTTGATCCATACTTCCCTTTCATTTCACTTGCTTTTCTCATTTTGCATGTCATAGGCCAGGATTCGACAATAGGTATGACCTTGGTACTGTCGGTGCTAATGATAAATTTTACCTTTTAGCTATTAATTTTTTGTCATTTTTCCTATATGATGCTTTTCTATACGAATTATGGATAGTCTCTAGGAAACTTTTCATTTTTTCCTATAGGATGCCTTTGTATACAAATTTTGGAGAATCTTTGTTAAAGAGTAGGTAAGGATGGCTAAGCTGAGTGTAGTGGAGAGGGAGAGGACTAAATTGAGAGAGCAGAGGCAGAGAGCGATAACGATGGAAATATTTCAGGGCTTGCAAAAATATGGAAATTATAATCTTCCTCCTAGAGCAGACATTAATGAAGTTCTTTGTGCCTTAGCAAAGGAAGCTGCCTGGATTGTTGAAGCTGATAGTACGTACTACATACAGAAATGCGGTATGTATTTTTTGCCTAAATTTTATTTTTCATTTCTTTTAGGTCTTTAAAGGCAGCCGGATAAATCTTTGTATTAAATGTCAGGGAATGCATGAAAATAATATGATTTCGAGCACAAGCATGAGTCCCTATAGGGGCATAGTTATGCCTTTTACAAGTGTCATAAACCCTAGCTACACAAAAATGGATGCTTTTAAGAATAGTTCACTAGAGGCGGAGAGAGAGAGAGAGAGAGAGAGAGAGAGAGAGAGTCCCCATGACCCCTATGGACACATTAGAATTCTCAAGTGTGTGTTAAGGGATCCTATGACCCCTTCGGATACACTTGAGCATTTGAATGTGTGAAAAGGGGTCATGGGGACTTCCTAGGGGTCCTAGTACACCTTATCACATGTTAGGACCCCTATGAAGTCCCCATGACCCCTATGGACACATTGAAATGCTCAAGTGTGTCTTAAGGGGTCCTACAACCCCTTCAAACACACTTGAGCATTCAAATATGTTAAAAGGGGTCATGGGGACTTCCTAGGAGTCCTAGTACACCTCATCACACGTTAGGACCCCTAGGAAGTCCCCATGATCCCTATGGACACATTGGAATGCTCAAGTAGGACCCCTTTGAACACACTTAAGCATTTGAATGTGTGAAAAGGGGTCATGGGGACTTCCTAGGGGTCATAGTACGCCTTATCACGCGTTATGACCCCTAGGAAGTCTTCATGACCCCTATGGACACATTGGAATGCTCAAGTGTGTCTTAAGGGGTCCTACGACCCCTTCGGACACACTTGAGTGTTCAAATGTGTCAAAAGGGGTTGTGGGGACTTCCTAAGGGTCCTAGTATACCTTATCACATGTTAGGACCCATAGGAAGTCCCCATGACCCCTATGGACACATTGGAATGCTCAAGTGTCTTTTAAAGGGTCCTACGACTCCTTCAGATACACTCGAGCATTCGAATGCATGAAAAGGGTCATCGGGACTTCCTAGGGTCCTAGTATGCCTTATCACGCGTTAGGACCCCTATGAAGTCCCCATGACCCCTATAGACACATTGGAAACCTCAAGTGTGTCTTAAGGGGTCCTACGACCCTTCGAACACACTTGAGCATTCAAATGTGTCAAAAGGGGTCATGGGGACTTCCTAGGGGTGCTACTATGCCTTATGACATGTTAGGACCCCTAGGAAGTCCCCATGACCCCTATGGACACATTGGAATGCTCAAGTGTGTCTTAAGGGGTCCTATTATCCCTTCAGACACACTTGAGCATTTGAATGTGTGAAAAGGGATCATGGGGACTTCTTAGGGATCCTAGTACACCTTATCATGTGTTAGGACCCGTATGAAGTCCCCATGACCCCTATGGACACATTGGAATGCTCAAGTGTGTCTTAAGGGGTCCTACGACCCCTTCCGACACACTTGAGCATTCAAATGTGTCAAAAGGGGTCATGGGGACTTCCTAGGGGTCCTAGTACACTTTATCACACATTAGGACCCCTATGAAATCCCCATGACCCCTATGGACATAGTGGAATGCTTAAGTGTGTCTTAAGGGGTCCTACGACCCCTTTGAACACACTTGAGCATTCAAATCTATCAAAAGGGGTCATGGGGACTTCCTAGGGGTCTTAGTATGCCTTGTCACACGTTAGGACCCCTAGGAAGTATGCATGACCCCTATGGACACATTGGAATGCTCAAGTGTGTCTTAAGGGATCCTACGACCCCTTCAAACACACTTGAGTGTTCAAATGTGTCAAAAGGGGTCATGGTGACTTCCTAGGGGTCCTAGTATGCCTTAACATGCATTAGGACCCCTAGGAAGTGCCCATGACCCCTATGTACAAATTGGAATGCTCAAGTGTGTCTTAAGGGGTCCTATGACCCCTTTGGACACACTTGAGCATTCAAACATGTCAAAAGGGGTCATGGGGACTTCTTAGGGGTCCTAGCATGCTTTATCATGCATTAGGACCCCTAGGAAGTCTGCATGACCCCTATAGACACATTGGAATGCTCAAGTGTGTCTTAAGGGGTCCTATGACCCCTTGGACACACTTGAACATTCAAATGTGTCAAAAGGGGTCATGGGGACTTCCAAGGGGTCCTATTATTTGTTATCACATGTAAGGACCCCTAGGAAGTCCCCATGACCCCTATGGACACATTGGAATGCTCAAGTGTGTCTTAAGGGGTCCTACAACCCCTTTGGATACACTTGAGCATTCCAATGTGTCAAAAGGGGTCATGGGGACTTCCTAGGGTTCCTAGTACGCCTTATCACATGTTAGGACCCCTAGGAAGTCCCCATGACCCCTATGGACACATTGGAATGCTCAAGTGTGTCTTAAAGGGGTCCTATGACCCCTTCAGACATACTTGAGCATTTGAATGTGTGAAAAGGGATCATGGAGACTTCCTAGGGGTCCTAGTTTGCCTTATCATGTGTTAGGACCTCTAGGAAGTCCGCATGACCCCTATGGACACACTGGAATGCTCAAGTGTGTCTTAAGGGGTCCTATGACCCCTTCAGACACACTTGAGCATTTGAATGTGTCAAAAAGGGTCATGGGGACTTCTCAGGGGTCGTAGTACACCTTATCATGTGTTAGGACCCCTAGGAATTCCCCATGACCCCTATGGACACATTGTAATGCTCAAGTGTGTCTTAAGGGGTCCTACGACCCCTTCAAAATAATCAAAATATACAAAGAATTTATTTAATGTATATACTACGGAGTCAAATTTGTTGTTGCAGAAATCAGATACTTGAAAAAATTGAGTATCAAATATATAGAGCCATTTTACAAACCAAAAACAATGAGAGAAATGAGAAACACGGCCCACAGGTTTTGATTTATGCCATAGGTTTTGGGTACCCGATTTGGCTTGTGCTTTGGTGTCAGGTTTACCTAGGTGTACTAACACCCAGGCCTACTAAAAAGTCAACAAGCATTTTCATGCACTTTTGGATGAGTGAAAAGTGAATATTTTTCACATCGCCACTTTTTTGCCCCTCATGATCTTGCACATACCCCCATAACCAAACTCAATTTCCTTTCCATAGGCATTTAGACAGTAGAGGATCTACCCAATCCTCCTGTAGGACCTTGAAGAGTTCCCAAGGCTCTTCATGGTTAGCAACCTTCCCATTCAATTCCATCTCATTCAGCATACAAAGGGTGATGGAGAAAGTAGGCATGACCTTCAACGCAAACTTTCTCACATCCATTAGCCTCTTGTTGGTACCCTCCATGTCCACCTTTAACTGGGCCACATTGCATTTGAGCTGAGCAATTTGGAACTTAAATTTTCCCACCAGCCCAGAACCCGTGTAACCTATCTCCTCATTAGTCTCCTTAGTCGCATTTGCCTCCTCCATGGAAAAAGATAATACTAGGAACATTGCCACGGAGGAGGTGGATGTGACTAAGGAGACTAATGAGGAGGTGGGTTACATGGGTTATATGCTCCTATTTCAACATATTATTAATGGCTTTTTTCCTCTATCTTTAGCCAGATGGTTAGAGCGGTGACTGTCACTAATTGTTGTTGTTGTTGTTGTTATTAAAAAGAGTAGAAAAGGCCACTGAATTAACTATATTGAAATAAAAGAAAAAGAGTACAAAAGAGAGATACAATTTGATAACTTCAAAGATCTCATCCAAGAACCCTTGAAAGATTAAGTAAGACAAGAGAGACGACCAATACCCAAATTCGCCAACTATACAAAATCATGTGTCAAGAACATATATATGGTAAAAATGAGGTACCACCCATCAACACAAAATGCAAGTATCATAACTAATTAAGAGATCCATACCCAACCTCACTTTGTTTGATGTTTTACAAATATGTGAGAACATAATATCTTAAATGCACATGAGTTATAAACAACTATCTCTCAATAAAGAGATGAGAAAAAATACTACAAAAATAATTAAAAAAGAAGGATGTCCATCTCACAATGAGTGATGAAGAATTCTCATTATGGGATACAATGTCACAATTGAAGGCAACAAGAATACAACTAACATTTAGAGGTGCACGAGGTACTAGAGATGTTATTGCTTGTGGGTCTTGCACTTTCTTTTGTAACAATGTGAGATGGTATAGTCCTTGGAAGTGGTCTAGTGCCATATAGATTGCATGAGAGGTACCTTACTGCATGATTTCTCCAATTTGTGAAATTGTTAAATCATGATGGTCACACACCAGGACAAACCTAATAGCACACAAAAATCTAACCAAAGATCTATCAAAAGAAATGTTAGAGAAATTAACACAACCACCAAAAGGGAAAGACACAATATTAATACAATATCATCTTTTAAGGCATGAAAACACATATTTAGTTTGCAGTTTTACCTTTTTTGTTTACAACATCCCTTGTAATCATGATTCTAATTAACTACCAAATACAATGGATTCGATTGTATGTTTTTCCATAGTGTCTTGTAATAGGGAGTTGAAATCTTAATTTCAAGGAATTATTTTATGTGATATACCTTGTGCAGTTAGATCCTTTTGTTCCAAATGCAAGTTACCCATATTTTGCTAAGAAAGCTACAACCTAGTGCAATCAAAATCTAAATTTTTGATTGCGCTCTTTTTTGTTATGTACTTTGAAATTGGGACTATTAGTCCCAAACACAAGGTGTTTTTTATTATATCTCTGTAACTTATGTGCAATTGGAATCTTTTATTCTAATTGTAGTGAAAGCACACAACTACCAAGTGTAGTCGTGACTTAAAGTATTAACTACATTCAAATTGTTTTGCATATAGGGTACTAAAATCCACGTATAATAATTAGACTAAAGATAATTGAATTCATCCAAAGTCGCTAAAGATTAATTTTATAAAGGAATAAATATTACAATAATTTATCTCACACATGAGATAATATACCATAATTACATTAAGGACAACCTACTCATCAATAAAACAAATGATAATGATAGAAATGGACCACTAAGGGTCGATACATCATATGAAACATAAAGTGATATTATACATAATCTTGCAGGTCCTTTAGCTATCAGACTTCTCTCCATCTTCTATGCTCAAGGACAAGAATGAGGTCCAAGAACTTTCTCCACCTAACCATAGAGAGGTTAGCTCCTTGGATGTGTTATCTGAGCCATCATTGCTCAACATGAAAGGTTGAGTGCCCGACCCTACATGAAGAATCTAGCAAACAAGAATCAACAAGTTGGATAGAATCTGGTGCAAAACTGTGTCCTATCTAACATTCGCTAACATAATGTAGCCTCTACACAGTGATATGGAAGAGAGTAATAACCATAAAAATTCACTAGTATCAAATAAATTCAAATAATTACTTTTGCCAAACCATTTTTATTGCCATTTTCCTGACAAATAGGTGAAAATAAATTACCTGTCCTTTCCCAATGACCCATATTTGACACCCATCCATAATATTAACACTCATAAGGATAGAAAGTAAAATAACACACCACATGCAATGATAACTCATTCTTCATTTGTAAAATTACTCAAGCTACAAAATACACTAGTAATAGACCAAATTATTAATATCTATATTAATTATCTTTGAGACCAATTTTCAAAGATAACAAAAATCTATTAATTAAAATTTAAAAAAAATGGGAATTTCAATTTCCTTTTTGTTTTTTAACCTTATGGCACTACATTGCTAGATCTTTACATTTTTAATGGATAATCTTGGAAAAAGAATTAAGTCTAGAAGTATGCATTTATAATTTCTCAAATGATAATATTGCTTGTAAGGTGTGAAAGGAAGAATCTACATATAACTTTTGTTGGAAAAAAAATCTATTGTGGAGACTTTCAAGAAAACGCAACCACACATAACTTAATTTTTAACAAATTTTACACATTTTCATAAGGTAATATATTATTTCAACTTAGAAAAAATCATTGATTTCAATGACAATAGTAGGGGAGAGGGACCAATAGTATTGAGGGCTAACTTCGTCAACATGTAGCCACTACATTTAAAAAATAATGAACTAAGAGGGTTATTTTTTGAAGTAAAAGCTTTGGTAATTATTGTTATTATAATATAGTCATTGTGGTCCATTAGGTACAAAGTCCTAATATATACTACTATAGAGAATGCTAAGGCTGCTAAATTTTCAAATGATAAATATTCTGCTTATGTCAATGGAAGTTTTTCATCAATACAGGCGTTTACCAAGCATCAAGTTATTTAATTTTTAATCTACTACCTATTTGTTGCAAATTTAAACAAAGGATATAAATTCTAGCATTATTTTGTACAATTCCTCATCCTTTTACAATTCATCCATTCGTGCACTATTTTGAGGAGCTTGAAGCTTTAGGGAACTATCCTTTCCATAGTTAGCGTAGATAATATGTGATGGATATCAAATGGGCTTGAAATTCTAAGATACTTCAATAAACATAACACACACCAAGAGGAATTGATTCACAATTCCTTCCCATCCAACACCTTTGGAGGGTATTATTTCTGATATGCACAGGTTTAGTAGCAAAAATAAGTTTAATCGCTCAATGGAAAAATTGGAGAAATAAGTGGCCTATGAGGAAAGCTTGTACCATCAAAATGAAACTATAGGCTGCAAGGAAGAACAATAGGACACAAATCATGCAATTGGAGAGATCAAAATATTTTCTATCATTCTCAACATTCTCATGTGTGCATATAAATGAGAGCTGAAGATACCATCAAAGCATTTCTTTCTTTCTTTTGTCTTAGGGAATTCAATCATAAAAAGAGCATTAATCTATTCCTACCGTTGATCAATCCTTAGTCACCCCAAAACTTATATCTTTTATTTGGAAGTAAAATATATGAAGAAAGAGGGGTTGTGCTATATGATGTTATACTGCATATTCTCTCTAATTTACTCAAGGAACAATAAAGCTTTAAATGAAAGGAATAGATTAAAAGAATTGAGAGTCGAAAAAAATACAAGGGTCCACCATTTTCTATCTGTCTCTAGAAAAATTGCACAGAGCTATCAAATGTTGTAAAAATATTTCCCAAAGTCATGTGTGTCTGTATGTTTTATCCCCCAAAGTTTTCCTATTTAATTCAAAGCCCTACCCCACCATATTCATTTATTCACCTTCCCTTTTTTAATCTGTATCCATTTTTTTTTGTTAACTATTGTTGGAATACAAATATGTTATTGAGGGGGGAGGGGGGTGAGTCAGTGGTTACTTAAAGCTTATTCTTTTCAACTTTCACAATTATAACATAAAGCTATGAAAAATAAACAAGACATACAATATTTATAGTGAAAAACCCCTTATGGTAAAAAAACCACTTTGAATCTGAAACTTTATTAGCCTCTTGGGAAATTTTTTTAAAGCTATAACCCTAGGAAGCACCAACACCCTGTTTTGAGACACCAATCTCAAGGAACACCAATCCCTTATATTTGAAGCACTAACTTCAAAATTTAAGAAGCACCCACTTCTAACTTGAACAAATTGAGTTACAAATTAGAGGATCATCTCACGCACAAATCTCTCTTTTTGACTTGCAATTTTCCTTCTGGTCTACTTCGTATATCTTTCAAAACTTGAATATTTTTCAAAAAACCATGTACCAATGTCTGAAGGGATGAATTCCCTACTTGTAAATGTCCCTTTTCATTATTTACTAGCACAAAAAGTTGTTCAAAATGGAATTAGACCAAAACCAAGTAAAAATGGCTATAATTGCCTACAATAGTCTTTGTCAAAATCATTTTTCTCTCTCTAACCACATGTTGTACAAAATCTAACTCTAACCCATTTTAGTTTTTCATGTTATCTTTCTGAAAAGGTATACTAGTTGGGGTCTTTTTTAATATGTAATATACATTCAAGTTCATTTACACCCAAACTAGGTAGTTATGAAATTATAACTAATTTAACACTCATAATCAACATGTCATGCCCAAAATTAAGGGGAAAAATATGTCATTTTTATTTAGACACAAATCCTACTAAGGTTACAAGTTATTGAAGAGATTTACACCAATGTCCACTATGTTAACTACCCAAATTATCCCTATGTTAACATCCCTTGTTAGATTAAAACTGATTAGGTTTACTAATTTTTTTTAACTAGGTTGAAAATCTAAACTTAGAAAAAATCTTGCGAGGTTCAAATAAGTTATTAACCTAGATTACCAATGGTTAAGACCAATAAGTTATCTAATCCATTAAGATTTAATCGATTTAATTATTTAACTTTAATTAAGCTCAACCATGTAACCCTTAAGAAAACTACTAGGTTGCATTGATAATTAATGTTTGCAAGGTACATTAAGTATTAATTAAATCCATAATTAGTGTTGTGCAAAAGATCGAGTGATAAAACAAGTCTTATCTGATGCAAGGTCTAACCCTCCTTTATTACTAAGGTTACTAATAAATTTAATTTAAATAATCCATCTTCTATAAATCAAAATTTCCTTCATTAATTTAATTAATAATAAAATTATCATTTATACCTTAGAATGAAATTTAAAACTTAATAAAGTTAAGTCGGACTACGAGGAGGACAATAGGTTCCAACTAGAATCAACTATAATTTTTACTCATACATTAATTTTAATTTACATATTAGTAAAGTTACCCAAAATTTAATTTAATAAAAATACTTATTAACTTTCAATATGAAAGAACACAACATTAGACCATAAAGTTGGGTTAAAGAGGTTGAGAAACATGAATGAGTTTCTACTGGCCAAGCATATATGGAGAGCTTATAATAATGAAGGGAGAGTGGAATAATATTTGGGAGAATAAATATATGGGTGATTACTCTACTTTACAGAATTTCCTTAGGACTGATTCTATTCCTAGAGGCTCTAATATATGGAATACTATTTTAAAAGCTAAAGTTCTCATCACTAAGGGAGTCAAATGGAAGGTTGGTAATGGGAACACCATTAATTTGTGAGAAGATGTTTGGATTTTAGATAACCCTGATTGGAAGACTTTTGTGGACCAATGTACGATTTTAGTTGGGGTTAAAGTTGATTATTGGGAGATTGAAAATTGGAACCTCTCTTTCATTGAGCTATCTCTAGGGAAGCTAAACAAAATCTTGAAATCTTTGGTCAAGGTTAAGGAAGAAGATCAAATCATATGGAAACTAACCTTTGATGGTAAGTTTTATGTGGCTTCCTTATACAATCAACAATTTTCTAAACTAGAAACTCCCAACTAGGCCAAAGCTTGGATTAAAGGTCTTAGCCCCAAGATGAACATGTTCTTCTAGACCATGCTCCAAAACAAAATCCTTACAAAAAATAATTTAAAAACTAGAGGGATCTGTTTACCTAATGTTTTTTTATCTCTGTAAGTAGGAGGAAGAGATAGTTAATCATATGTTTGTGCACTATCATTTTGCTAATAATCTTTCGACCAAATTCATGGAGCTCTTCAATCTTGATAGGGTCTTTCCTTTAGATATCTGAAATGTCTTCTTATCTTGGGTGTTTCCTTCTAAGAATTTTTCTATGAAAAATTTGTGTAATATTTCTTTACTCCACATCTTTTGGGGTCTTTGGAAGGAGAGAAATGACAGGGTGTTTAGAAATCAATCTACTTCTTCTCGGGTGGTTTTTGAGAAAGTGAAAAGATCTATAATGGGGAATCTTTATACTAAAGGAAAAATTGACATTGTTAAGGATCAATGGGATATAAGAGTTTTTGTTAATTGGAAAATTAAAGGTAGAAGGAATATTAGCAACTAGTTCAACTTGAGGAATGAAGCTAGATGGGATTGCCCACCTAATGGGTGGGTGAAAATAATTTTTTACGGGGCCTCCAAAGGAAACCCAAGAATTTTTGGATGTGGGGTGGTATTAAGGTATGAGCATGGGGTATCTAAAGCTATCGGAGCTATACCTATTGGTAATCAATCTCACCATGTGGTGGAAGTGTTTGTTTCTTACCAAGGTATCATTCTTGCCAAAGAATATGGGTGTAAAAAAGTTTGGGTCGAGGGGGATTCAATAAATATAATAAATAGCCTTAATAATATGAATCCCACTTCTTGGTCTATTTATAATGCAATCAAGGTGGAGAAGGATATACTTAACACTTTTGACTCGTGCAGTATAACTCATGCTTTCAAAGAAATTAATATGATTGTTGACTGGGCAACCAATAAGGCTTGTAGTAGGGATGACATCATCACTTGGTGAGGCAAGGAAAATCTTTTGCATGAGGTGAGATCTTGGCTAGAGCTGGAACATATCCAGAGTAAACAAAGAGGAGTTAACATTATAAATAATGATGAATAAAACTTTATATTTGTCATTGATTCATTATTGCAATAGTAGAGCACATTTTACGAAGAGTACTAATATGTGAAACCATATGGATTATGGGTGTTTTTAGATATCACAAGAAGGAGATCCATTAGTTATTGTTGTGCTATTGGTAAAGATAGAAAAATTTAGCGTTGGAGAAAATACTTGGAGAAAGCTATAGGAGGAAATAAGAAAAGGGTCGAACCTGCTTCATGTAGGGATTGGATGCAAAACACTCAGGTTTGGAGTATTCTAAAAAAGGGAGGTATGGATGTTTATACAAAAAGTCTTCATGGTAATAATCCTTTGATTAATAGTTATTTCATCGATAATTGGAAGAATGGTAAGATTAAGATGGGGAACCAGATGGTGTAAATTGATGAAGATGATGTTGCAGAAGCTACTGGTTTGTCGAAGGAGGGATGTAAGTTCTACAAAGATAGGAGAATTTTTGATAGGGCTTTGAACAAATTTTTAGAGATTGAGGAGGAGAGATTGTGGCTTCTCAAAGGTGATAAATCTGACCATGACACTAAGTGTATCAGGAGGCCTTGGAGGTCTGTTCTTTTGACTATTATTAGCTATGTTATCCTGGATGGTAAGTTTAGTAGAGCTTATGGGAACATCACTTTTTGATTTTGAATCATTTTTGGCATGAGGATAAAATTAGATTGCCTTATTATTTATATTGTTCTTTTACCCATAATATTAAATAACTTTAAAAGGATCCACAAGGGGAGCATGCTTTGCATCAGTGTCTTATGGTTCTTGTTTATGATCTCCTTAAGAGAAAAAAAAATGAAAGATCCCTTTCTAAAGGGAAGAGCGACTGGTGATTAGGAGATAGAAGAGGGTTATAGTGGGTATAACTTAGATTCTAAGACTGAGGATGCCTCGAATGACTCTTCTGAGGGGACTAACATGAAGAAAGTAAAACCAGAAACTAAGGGAGGGTCTTTGAAAAGAGGTAAAAAGAATAGAAAGACTATGGAGAATTTCACTACAGAGAAGGATACTGAGGATGAGGACTTCTTCATTGAAGACAATACTGCTAAGAGTAAAAGGAGGAAGAACTCTTGGAGGAAGGAGAAAACCCAGAATGTTAAAAGGGTTCAGAAAGATAAGTGTTAGGTTAGAAAGGGTATCTTCATATCTTCTAATGAAGTAGATGAAAATGTTGTTGGGATAAGTACTAGGAGTAATAAGAAAAAGAAGGATAATTATCTGATAAATGATAGGCATCCTGATAGGGATATTATAGGGAAGAAAGATGGCTTTGTGGGTTTGCGGGGTAATTCTATTCAGGATACTAGAGGAGTTAAAAATGATGGTGTGAATAAAGATTATGTGTTAAATCTTGGTACTGAGGAGCATGAGAAGGAAAAAAATAATGATAAAGAGAATAATAAAGAGCTTACCATTGATAAAGATAAAGGGAATTATGTTAGTCATACTCTGAAGGATATGAACAACATAATGGCTTTTAGTCAAATAATTGAGAATTTTTTGGAGGATATGACCACAATAAAAAAAGATATAGAAGAGAAAGATAAAATGATCAAGATTATGGAAAAGGTCAGCATTGGTGATAAACACCTCTTTATTTGTATTGATGAGTTAAAAAAAGCTATTCAAAATGTTGAAACTATGGGGGCTACAATGGATAGATTGGAGAAAAAAATTGGGTACAAGGACAATTATTATAAAAACTTAGAAAAGAGGATGGAAAAAATTGAGGAGACTATAAAGAAGGTTGGGGTTCAAATTCATAGTGCCCTAAAAGCTAATGCGAAGCATTTTAAAGTTCTGATGGATAATTTGGAATAGATCAAAGGTAAAGGAAGCAGGGAGAAAGATGTTAATAAGGACCTATATATGGTTGGCCCTAGTAAGAGGACTTGTGCAAGGATGAAGAAGGCTACTACCCAAGAGGACACTGATCAGGAAGATATTAAAAAAAAAATTATGGTACTATGGACCTTATGTGAACCAGGTTGAGGAAACCATGAAATTTTTTAAAATTTTATTTAAATGTCTGTTTGTTGTCCTTTTTTTGGTGCTCCATGTTTATGTTTTGGTTGTTAGGTTGTAGCCTTTTTTTGTTTAGTCTTGTTTCTTTCCTGTTGGTGATGTATCACAATTGTTTATTGAACTCTTAAGCTCTATCTTTTGTGCTATGTACAAGGTTTCAAGTCCTTTCAAAACCTATTTTTGCTTAATCAAAATATTAGACCATAAAGGTTCCTTAATATTAGGTAATTTAATATTTAATATAAAAAAAATACCAAGTTCAAAAATCTACCCTATTCAGTTTCCCTCGTAAAACCAAATTTAAAACTTACATCCTCATTTAATTTTAAATTAACCATCAATAAAAGAAAATTAATTAAGTCCTCCCTCTAATAAGATTTAATCTAATACTCCACATTCTACTATAAAATATTTAAAACCAACTCTTGATAGAGTCAACACAATAAATGAAACCCATTAAATTTGAATTTAAAAGGGACTTTGATAAATTAATTTTAAATTCCCACAGTCTAAAAGTTTATCCCTAACCCTAATTCAAAATTAGGGTTGGGGTTAAAATAATAAGTTAAATTTTTAAACCCTAGAAATCATTTTCCACAATAAGTCCCCAAACCCTAGCCTTACAAATTTTTATTTTTTGATCATTCATGTTCTGTTGCAGGTTTTTACATCATTGCCAAGGAGGAAGGAGGATGAGGATATATTCATAAGTATGTATATATATATATGTGTGTGTGTGTGTGTGTGAAAATAGAGAAGCAAAGAAATGTGGTCTGCATCTACAATACCCTCCTTGGGGCTGCATTTTATCCTATTGTGAGCAGTAGTTTTGAAGGCGGGTGATGGTGGTTGAGGGGAGGGATTTCCCCTCTTTCCACTATGGTGAGCCACAATGTCCATGGCCCTGTCGCAAACAACAACCAAGTCACTGTTGCGGTAACCGCTGTGGCTAAAACCACCGTAGGGGGTGATGTGGGAGTTGCCTTCCATCCATCATGTCTTCCTTCAAAAAGGAGTCGCGGGGACATGGTTTGGCCCCCCTACCTCCCACTCAAAAAAAATTGTGTTATTTTTTTATTAATAGTTATTTTTTAAATTTATTTTAACTTTTATTTATAAAAAAAAATAAATAGTATATATATATACATATACAAAATATATTTATATATTTATATATGTATATACATATATATTTATATAAATATATAGTTATATATATATATATATGTATGTATGTATGTATGTATGTATGTATATACATTTACAACAAGCAAATCTATTCTCTTAGAACAAAATATCAACAAAATTATATATATTATACACACACACACACAGATATATATATATATATATATATATATATATATATATATATATAACAACTATGCATATATATGTATGTATATATATTATTTAAATGTTTATATATGCATGATGGACATGTTAGAATTATTTACAACAATTGAGAGGGGGGGTGAATCAGTTGTTCTTAGGGGTCCAGATGTACCAATTGAGCTTTCTAGCACTTCAACAATCTCAAATCTAATCACCAACACAACTCGGTCTCTAAAGTATATATGAGAAACATATAACATGCAGTCCACTATCCAAAAGTAATTAACTTGCAAAATATAACAACATTAACATAAAAACATTCGCACAAGTATAACACTAGGATTTATTGTGGAAACCAAACTTGGGAAAAACCACTTTGTAACATGCTACTGATATTTCACTCTTCTAAAGTGATCTCTGTGAAAAGCCAACCTTGTTAAAGGTTTACAAACACACTGCTAGTTGTGACCCTGTTAAAGGATTTAAACACTCTGTCAAAAGTGACCTGGTTAAAGGATTTAAGTACATTCCATTTAGAATGCCACCTTGATTAAAGGATTTATATAATGACTATTAGGTCAACCTTTATTAAAGGATTTAGACTAATACAATGGTTAGAAAGTAACAGTAGTTTCTGATCTGAAAAACATACAACTCACTTTACAAATAACAGATCCACTTTGCACATATATGTTGATTTACTAACTGAGCTTTATTTCCATCTCCATCACTGATTTGCTTGGAATTCGCTTCAAACAATCACAACTCTGTTCAGCTCCTTCACAGTTTCACCTTTAGCCTTCTTCTTAGACTTATCAGTCAATAACATCAACAACTTCAACCCATGTTGTAACCTCACACTTAGGTTTTCCTTTATACCTCTTCAATTAGGTAGATCCATCTTTTTCCGCTTAATCTCCTCCATAGATCTTAGGTTTAGGTCAAATCCATCGAATCCTTCCATCATTTATGTTCTTCATCCTTCCTTCTAGATACATCTCAAACTTCTCTTTGAATCCATAATAAAATGATTTATGATGCATTAAATTCTCCATACAATCAATTAATAATGTTAACACAATTTACATATCCCAAGAATTAAACTATGTTGGCTGGGAATCTCAATTCTTTCTCCAAATGTAAATTACTGAAACTCGGTCAATACAGTGTTCTTATCCTCGCTCATCACTACATATCTTGGTCATCTCTTAAAATTGTCTTCCTTGACAAATACTATCACTCAGCAATTTCCTGTCACTCGACATCAACTGATGTTCAGTCAACACTAAATTTACTCAGAATATACTAGCACTTAGTCGACATTAAAATCACTTGACTTAAACTAGATTTCTACACTTTTTCTTGGTTAAGCCTAGTTCTTCAATCTTTCTTCTTTCTTAGATAAATAATACATTATCTTATCAATGTGCCAACTGATAAAGTACCCATTAAAGTATCAAATAACTCAACCTTTCCTTAGGTTCTCTTGTTGTCTATTTTTCCCTAATCTTGTTCATCAATCAATAGATATGGTACTATCCTAGATAGAAACTATCTCACCAGTTAAGGTTTGACATCAATGCCAATACAACAATTGTTTCAATTGCAATTTTCAATAATCTCTCTTTGGCATTGATGGAAACACCATATGTGTACACCTCAAATAGTGCACTTCTCTAAGTCATTATATCCAAGGAAATCCATGAATGGAAAACTTTAGAAAGTGACCTAGAGCTCTCTATGTATGGAGTTGCAAGATTATTTTAAGTTTGCTCTCAGCTAGAGCTATTAAGCTAATGACCTTGCTAGTTAACCACACAATGAGAGATTCAAATGAAGACAAGGGAAAGAATGCCAATATCCCCAAGAATCACTATGAATATGCAAATGCAAATGAGCTAAGAATGAGGATGGAAGCTAATCTATGGAAATGAAAGTACAAGCTATGTTATGAAAAGAAAAGTACAAACTATCCTATGAAAAGGAAAGTACAAGTATTACCAAGCCTTCCTAGTTAAACTAGATGAGTTACTCTAAAGTTTGAAATAAAATCTAAGCTATGAAAGCATAAACATGAAGCTACTATGCAAGAATAAAACTAAGAATGGAATGTAGATGCAAAAGCCAAGAATGCTCCAAATCTTCAAAAGCTCCAAGATGACCTAGAAAACCTACAGCATAACATTAGCATAAAATATTGATCTATGCAAATGAGGAAGAGAGCTCTTCTTTTATAGGAAATGAGAAAGAATGGACTATGGAGATTAAGAGGCAAAAGATTTAATCAAGGGTGGAGCATCAAAAAGGAGCAATCCATGTGCACAAGTATCCTCCAATGAGAAAATAAGAATTGACTTTTGTGTCCATATGAGACAAAAATTGCTTTTTCCCTTTTTATAAAATAAGAATAATGCTTTATTTGTGCAACTTAGGATACGAGAAAAAGTGGGGGCTTTTTATTTAATAAAAGGGGAGGAAATATTCCTTTTAATAAATAAAGACTTAGGATAAAATGGTTAGCCCAAGGCAAATAATTGAAAAATGATAAAATAGGATTTGATCAAGGAAATTGATATAGTTGATAAAATGCTGATTTTTGAAAATATTGATTCAGGGATTTGATAAATTGTTGAATGGGGGCACAAAGTCTAGGCGACCATTTTAGGGTGCATACATTTGCCCCTCTTTGACTAATGTGTGATCATTTTGGGAACAAATGTGGTCAAAGAAGAATTAAAATGTGAGATTGATTTGGGATCACAAAACAATCCAGACATGTGATCATTCTAAAAACACACCAGGACAAAAATAAACCAGCTGAAAGACAAGACCAACACCATTGCTGTTAAGTGATAGTCAAGTCTCAAAATAAGAGACAAGAAATAAAAGACAAAACCATCACCATTGCTGTTAAGTGATAATCAAGTCTCAAAATAAAAATCTTAAGCTGAATTGAATGATAAGCTGAATCAAAGGTTAAAGCTGATAGGTACTGCCCCCTCAGAATTGAAATCAAAATCAAGTAGAGGAGAAACAAAAAATTGATAAACTTGATCAAGTCACTAGAAATCATGATCGAAGATGAAGCGTGAAGATATGCCCTAGTTTGACTACAAAAGATATAGGATAAAGATGAATTCAAACCTCAAAGAGATGGATCGAATAAAAATGAATGAAAGACTAGAAGTTTGAAAGACATGGAGATGAAGATGCCCTAAGAAAGATCGAAGGATTAGGCCACAAATGGTCAGCCAACTATGTAGAAGAGGGGAAAATTTTGAAATGTGATTTTGACTATCAAGATTAACTTTGATTTTGATTTTGAGTTTGAAAATGGATCTAGGACGTCAAAATTAGCCAGGGGTGCAATTTTCACATAATTCTGAGGTGTTTTGAAAATTAGGTCAAAAAGTCAAAATGATAAGATTAACCCCTTTTGATGATAGGAAAAGGATGTGATGTGAAAGATAAGGAGTGAAAGACATGATCAAGAAGGATTGAAAGGTGAGCATAGTTAACTAATAGGTCCATGAGAGATGAAAGAGGAGAGCTCTCTCCATATGCAAGATGCAAAACTAACTAATATGAACCTACAAATGCAATCTACTATGAAAGTGGTTGACTTGCAAGGTCACAATGCCAATAGACATCTAATAATCATCATCGAGCTTTATTGGTAGTGTCGCAAGATCATACAATACACACTAGTATGAGTATGGGTATATGAATATGATCTATATTAGATAGAATGTGGAAATCCCACCTAGGCATCAAAGACATGTAGGTCAAGATGACTAGTGCAGTGAGATTACCTAAGTTTTCTATAGCGAGATTATGCTGGCATCAGGACATAAGAAGGTCAAGATGGCTATAAGCATCTACTCACATAAATAGTCAAGGATAATACCTTGTAGATCCTAGGTGTCAAGTGGATCAAGCATAAATGCTAATGATAGTTAGGACCAACAAAATATATCCACAAGAAGAAAAAGCAATAAAACATGTCCTCATACCCTCAGTCTTCTAGCTATGCATCATCAAAAAATTCTTAGGGAGAGAACACTCATCAAAGAAAGCATGATAGATAGCACACAAAGAAATAAAGTAAAACAAGTTTCAGTGAGTCAAGTGTTTGAGTGCGTGTGTGTAGGTCATAGAATCAATCTTTGAGTATCACATCTGTGAATGAGAAATACCATATCATGCTAGACTGCGGGTAAGACATCTGATAAGTGTTGAGAAACACTTGATGCTAGGGTAGTGTTGAAAAACATAGTTTGGGGGTGGTGTTGAAGAACACCATTTGTAATGATGTCCTAAAGACCAAAGCTAACATAGTTATGCCCCCTAGACAAAGACAAAGACCAATTCCAAACCAAGGCAACAAGGTCAAGGCATGATGGAGAAAGGCTAAGTTTCGAGGACACATGCTTAAAAGACAAGGGTGCAAAGGCCTCAAGTAGCGCCTGTTTCTAAGTTTTCACTACTTGGATATTTTTTGATTTTCTCAATTTTTTTGTATTTTTTCTACCAAGGCACCTGTTTCCAGGTTTTCACCAAGGCACTTTTTTTATTTTTTTGAATTTTTTGCATTTTTTATTTTTTTTTGTATTTTTTCAAGACTTTATATGCTTTTTAGGATTTTTTCAGCATCATATATGAATTTTTTTGGAATTTTTTTAGGATCATAAAATATGTACAAAGGATGCCCCCAGACAGAATAGGCATCATGGTAGAACTTCTTGAGGTGCAAAACATTGATAGGGTCAAGGAGCTATTCCCCCTTTGGATCAGATAGTAAATAAGCACCTGTACCAAAAGCAGCAGTAATAATGTATGGTCCAAGCCAATTAGGTTCAAACTTCCCTTTTTATTCTCTATTTTGTTGGTTCTTAGGGTTTTCTCGTAGGACAAGATCCCCCACTTGAAATTCTCTAGGGTGAACCTTCTTGTTGAATGCTTTGGACATACACTTTTGGTAAGCTCTCATGTGATCAAAAGATGCTTTTCACTTTTCATCTAGAAGTTCTAGTTCCTGTAACCTCATGGCGCGGTAGTCTTCATCTGTCATTAAACCTTTGAGAGAGACTCTAAGTGAAGGGATCTCTACCTCTAAAGGTAACACTGCTTCAACACCATAAGTGAGGGCAAAAGGTGTAGCCCCTGTTGGAGTACGGATACTCATTCTGTAGGCCCACAAGGCCAGATTTATCTTAAGTGCCAATCCCTACCATTTGTGTGAGCTGTTCTATGGAGAATCTTGAGAATGGTTTTATTAGATGCTTCTGCTTATCCATTTCCTTGTGGGAAGTAAATGGAGGACCAATGTTGTTTTATCTTGAATTTCTTGTAGAGATATTTAAGGTCCTAGTTTTTAAACTGACCTCCATTGTCAGTGATTATCTCTGAAGGCACACCAAACTAACAGATGATATGATTCAAAATAAACAAAGAAACTATCTTGCTTGAGGCAATAGAAAGTGGGACAGGTTCTACCCATTTGGTAAAGTAATCAGTAGAAGTAATAATGAATTTGTGTCCACTTGAGTAGTTGGGATGAATCTGCCCAGCAAGGTCAAAGGCCTAGCGCTGAAATGGCCAATGAGAAATAGAAGGAATAAGCTCCCTACTTGGAGCATGTATCAGGTTTTCATGTTTCTGACACTTTTCACAAGATTTGGCAAAAGCCACTACATCTATCTGCATGGTAGGCCAATAGTACCCTACCCTAAGCAACCTTTGGGCCATGGAAAGACTATTAGAATGTCCTCCACAAATGCCCTCATGAATGTCAACCAATGCTTGGTTGGACTCATCTTTTTCTAAACACCTAAGAAGTGTCCCATCTAAACCCCTCCTATATAGATCACCAAAGATAAGGGTGTGGCGAGAGGCATTACGAACAAGGTTTCTTCTTTCATAACAATTGAAGGTTTTAGGAATAGTACCATCACAGAGATATGAATAAATGACACCATAGTGAGATGATTCATGGCTAACCAAGGTAAAAATGACATGGCTTTCTGAGGAGTCAAAAATAGGGTAACGTAGCACTTCCACTAGGAATTCAAATTTGGAATCATGTTGTTCAAGGTGAAGAAGTGAAGCTAATGTAGCCATAGCATCAGCTGCTTTATTTTCTGCTCTAGGGATTTGTTGAAATG
The DNA here is from genome assembly GCA_027943335.1 of Chamaecyparis obtusa. NCBI lineage: Eukaryota > Viridiplantae > Streptophyta > Pinopsida > Cupressales > Cupressaceae > Chamaecyparis > Chamaecyparis obtusa. The sequence goes on along the minus strand of BSBK01000241.1, from coordinate 176,577 downwards.
TAACATGTATGCACCTAAAAATGGTCACCTAGACTTTGGGCCCCATTTATTTGATTTATCAATCCTGAATCATTTTGATCATTAATCAATATTTTCAACAATATCAATTTCTTGATCAAATCCTAATTTTGATCATATATTGGATTTTTATCCTTGGGCTAACCATTTATCCTAAGTCTTTATTTGATTAAAAGAAATATTTCCTCCCCTTTTAATTAAATAAAAAGCCCACTTTCCTCTTATCCTAAGTTGCACAAATAAAGCATTATTCCTATTTTACAAAAAGGGAAAAAGCTCTTTTTGTCTCACATGAGGCTCAAAAGTCAACACTTCACTCTCATTGGAGGATACTTGTGCACATGGATTGCTCCTCTTTCAAGCTCCACCGCTGATTAAGACTTTTTGCCTCTTAATCTCAATGGTCCATTTCTTTGCATTTCTTATAAAAGGAGAGCTCTCTCCTCCATTTACATATCCATGTTTTATGCTAATATTATGCTGCAGGTTTTAGGTGCATTTGGAGTTTGAAGACAATGAAGACTTGTTGCATTTCTTTGTAGTTGCATATTTCCATTTTAGTTGCATGATAATGGCATTCTTAGTGTAGATTTCCTTTTATGCAATAGATTTAACTCATCTAGCTTAATAGGAAGGGTTGTAACACATTGTTATTTCCATTTCATAGCTTAGTTTGTACTTCCATTTTCATAGCATAGCTTGCACATTTGCATTCTCATTCTTAGCTTGCATTGCATTGCATATTTGGATTCTTGGAGATATTGGCATTGTTGCCCTTGTCTCCATTGTGAATCTCTCATTGTATGGTTGACTAGCAAGGTCACAAGTTTGTAGCTCTAGCTGAGAGCAAATTTATCATAGTCCCTTGCAACTCCATGCATAGAGAGCTATGAGCCACTTTGTGAGGCCTCATTCTTGAGCAACCTTGCATGTAATGGTTCATAGAAGTACACCATTTTAGTGTGTACATTTCTGGCACCCACCGTCTTGTATGCACCCAAAAATGTTTATGCACAAAGACCAATTTTACAAAGACCAATTCTTGGAAAGTCTTATCAACAAAGGCGCTAAAGTTCCATATAATTTTGATGTTCACCAAAAGATCAAGAAACAGAATCCTTCAACTGATGAGGTGATCTTACAAATGCAAAAGGATATAGACAGGATGAAGGCTCCCAAGAGCACATTTCATTTGGACTCCATATGTCCTAACCCCATTGACAAAAGTGTGGTGATGGTAGAATTCCCTAAGAAAGTTGAATTCCCAACATACGACAAATATGATGGCACTGGTGACCCTCACGACCATGTTTGATAGTTCTACATAATGAGCTTTTCCTTTCACCATGAAGACTCCTACTTGCTGAGATTATTCCCAAGGAGTTTAAAAGGTCAAGCCATGGAGTGGTTCACCAACCTTTCCCCTCCAGTAAAGACATTTAAAGAACTTGTCCAAAGATTTGTTCAGCATTTTGCTTACAACTTATCGAGGTCAGTCACAATGCTTGATTTGTGTAAACTTAAACAAAATCAAGGGGAATCTTTTGTCACATTTTTACAATGATGGAGGTGATTGTGTTCGAAATACCCAAGGATAATCCCTGAAGAGGAGAGAATTGATATCATTGTGAGCAATCTAATACCAGAACTCAGATATGAAGTCAAGAAAATCCCATTTAATTCCTTTGATACTATGGTAGAGGTGGCATGTCGCATTGAGGATGTCCTAAAAGAACAAGGAATTTTGGCTAAACCAACAAATAACAACAGTAGCCAAAATAACAATACTAATGGTAACAAGGACAAAAAGAACTCCTATTGGAACAAAAACAAGCAAGTGGTCAACGACAGAGTTGTTGACTCATCCCAAGTCAAAAATGAAGGAGTTCTTAACCTCTCTCATGCAGTTCAGGCTATGAAACTACAAACGTCTTCAACACAACAAGACAAACCTAAGTATCAAAGGAGATCTAAAATGGAGAAAAGACAATTTACTAAATTGGGAGAATCTTATGCAGATGTTTTCAAGACACTAGTTGCTCGTAATTTGGCACACCCACAGGATCCTACAAAACATCGAATACCAGATCCTTTACCTCATTGGTGGGATGCTAAGGCTTTTTGCATTTTCCATAATGGGATTGGACACGACATAGAAAATTGTTTTAAACTCAAGCATCTTGTCCAAGACCTTATTGAAAAAGGACAATTACAAGTGGATGGGTTAACCACTAATGCAGACCATAAAGCCTTTAAAGAGCCCTTGCCTAAATATGAAAAAGGAGAGAATTCTAGCAACACGAATGGCAAGGCGGCTATTAACTATACATACACACATGCTGACAATGTGATTAACATGCTTGAAGTGGCTGACGATAACATCAACATGGTGAGAAAGAAAGATCCTTATGGACATAATGTGGACTCAACTCCTATGACTAATGAAAGACCCGCTGTGGTGATAAGAGGTCCTCACTCATAAAGAATGCCCCAGTCCCTCAATGCTATCACTAGGGGTCAGGCCCAAGCGCCCATTATCATTAAAGGTCCTAGCACTAGCAAGTCCAAGCAGCCCATGTCCAAAGGTGCTATTCCCAAGTCTGCTGTTGGTCCTGATTCCAATTATAATCTTATTGACTAGCTACAACGTACACTCGCGCAAATATCCATTTTTGAGCTTTTAGAATTATCTCCTAAGCACAAACGCGTCCTTGAGGATGCTTTGCGAGCAGCCAATGTCCCTAACAACTTAGATATTGACCAATTCCAAAACATGGTCAACCATTTGGCTAGCCCTCATTACCTCACCTTCTCAGAAGAAGATGACAAATCCATTAGTCACCCACATAATTTGGCCTTACACATCGAAGTCATGATTCATAAAACCCGTGTTAGGCGTGTACTAATAGATGGGGGTGCGGGGCTCAATATTTGTACCCTGAGTTTGTTGCTAGCTCTAGGATATTCTGAGAATGTCATTGACACAAAGAAAAGGATCACAATCAAAGCATATGACGAAGCAGAAAGAAGTTCTAAGGGATTGGCCATTTTACCTATTCGCATTGGTCCCGTAGAAAAAGATATATTATTCCAAATTGTTGATGTTGGACCTCTAGCCTACAAAATTTTGCTAGGTAGGCCATGGATTCATGAAATGCAGGCAGTCCCATCAACATATCACCAGTGTGTTAAGTTTCCCCATAACGGTGTAGAAATTTGCATCCCTGGAGATAGTGCTTTATCAGTTAATAACATTTCTGTGGGATCACATGTGCCTTTGAATAGGGAAGCTGACAGTCCTAGTAGTTCACTTGAACAATGCAAGCAGAAATTCAAGACCATGGATCTTGGGATGGGAGATTATAAGATTGATTCTTTTACAAACATGCCAATCTCTCCTAGGTCTTATGGGAGACCATCACCAAGTACAAAACCTTCATCATCGGCAATGACATTATTTGGGAAGTTTGTTGAGTCTTCGGTCCCCATTCAAGAAGAGAAAGAGGAAGTTGCTGTCAGGAACTAGATCTATCACGAAGAGAAATACAAACATAATGAGAATTTTGCTCCTTCACCTAAAACTTATGGGAAAGGGTATACACTAGTTAAAAATATGGGATATCCGGGATATGGTCCCCTTAGTCATAGGCTGGATGCTAAAGCTGAGCCTCTTGATCACGCTCTTTTTGGATGAAAGAATAAGTCCACGGTTGGCTTAAGTTTTGAGAATAAGAAGAAGAAAGGTGTCCCTGTCCCAGCTGCGACGGATAGTGACAGTGATGCAGATTATACGCCTGATCTTTCCAATCAACAAGATGTGTCTGATGATTGGGTACCCTCAATGAATCTCCTTTGGGGAGATTCCACAGATTTGATGCTTGATAGTCCTACTATCCCAGCTGCGATGGATAGTGACTGTGTGACTGCTAGATCGACAAAGGAAAGTGTTACTGTCCTAGCTGTGACGGATAGTACCAATACTAGCACTAGAGAGGGGGAAACCCTTCCTAACCTTGAGGCTTCCACATCACGAGGCCTAAATGATGACTCAGAGACAGACTCCCATGAATATGAATGGGATTCACTTTCAGATGCAACAATTGATCTGGACGTGGATATTATCCATGCCTATAGTACCCAACCCGATGCGACTAACGATCCTAGTGTCGGACTAGAGGATTGCCCTCCTCAAATCGCCTTAGTGGATGATGCTTTGTTTGATAGGATGAGCCCTAATTTGGGTATCTTAGGAGAAGACTTGATGAAATCCGATTATATGGTCACCAGAGATGACACCTTTCACATAAACAACATTGAACCAGTCATCAATCTACCCCTTATTCACTTCAACCTAATTGACTGGTCTCAGCACCATCAAGAGCCCACATTCCTCACATTTCACAATGATTACAAAATTGCCTGCTATCTGAACGCTCTTGAATCCGTGGCTTCTTCCACCAGTGAATCAACAACCAGCATGATAGAGCCTGATATTAAGTACCTCAGTCTCAAAATAAAAGAGAAAAAGAAAAATAGGTCTGATGGTGAAAACCACTTTGTGGCGGTGTCAGAACCAAAAATAGTAAAAAAAAATGACGCATCCGAAGGTGAAAACCTCTTTGAGGCACCTAAGGATGGGGTACTTAATAACTTGCCGAGTTATTTCCAGGGTAGATCATCAATATTGATTGAGCCAACAAAGCCAGTCAATTTAAACATAGAAGAAAATCCTCAGATAGTCCATCTTGCTCAGTCTTTATCGGAGGAAGAGACCAAGGTATATGTACAATTTTTACAGAAAAAAAAATTTAATTTTGCATGGACCTACTCAGACATGCCAGGGCTTGACACGAATTTCATAATGCATCACTTATCCATAGCTCTAGGAATCAAGCCAGTAAAACAGAGATTAAGAAAAATGCATCCACATGTAGCTCTACTTGTCAAAGGGGAATTAGAAAAACTTTTGAGAGCTGGATTTATTAGAGCCATCGACTATGCAGAATGGATCTCAAACATAGTACCTATCTCCAAACATGATGGGTCCATTCGTGTCTGCACAGATTTTAGAGATTTAAACAAAGCCTGCCCTAAAGACGATTTTCCACTTCCAAACATTGACATGATAGTGGACATGACGGCGGGCTATGACATATATTCTCTAATGGATGGTTTCTCGGGGTATAATCAAATCAAAATAGCTCCTGAAGACCAAGAGAAAATAGCATTCACATGTGCATGGGGAACCTACTGCTGGAACGTCATGCCATTCGGGTTAAAGAATGCAGGAGCAACCTACCAAAGAGCTATGATGACTATCTTTCATGATATGATGCACAAAAATATGGAAGATTATGTGGATGATACCCTGGAAAAATTAAGAAAAAGGGACACACACCTTAATGATTTGGAAGTAATTCTAGATCATATGGAATAATTTCAACTCAGATTGAATCCAAAGAATGCGCATTTGGCGTCACTTCAGGAAAACTTTTAGGATTCATAATATCAGCAAAAGGTATCGAGGTTGACCCCGAAAAGGTCCAAGCAATCCTAGATATGCCACCTCCTCGGAATATCAGCCAAATGAGAAGTCTTCAGGGACGTCTTCAATCAATTAGGAGGTTTATTTCTCAGCTTGCAGATAGAGCACAACCCTTCAACAAGACATTGCATAAGGGTGCTTCTTGTGTTTGGAATGAGGATTGTCAAAAGAGCCTAGATCAGATCAAACAATACTTGGCTAATCCTCCGATTCTAATGCCTCCTATTCCAGGGAAACCATTGATCCTCTATATTTCAGCTACAGACACTTCCCTGGGGGCATTATTGGCTCAATCAGATGATACTGGGAAAGAACGGGCCATCTACTATATCAGCCGTACTCTAGTCTCCTATGAGATCAATTACAATAATATTGAGAAGTCTTGTCTCGCGGTGGTGTTTGCTTCTCAAAAGTTGCGCCACTACATGCTTGCTCATACCATACATTTGGTTTCCAAAATTGATCCCCTTAAATACTTGCTTAGTAAGGCTGCCCTGACGGGTAGACTTGCTAAATGGATGATGGTCCTAACTGAATTTGACATAGAGTACGTTGAAAGGAAGGAAATAAAAGGGCAAGCTATTGCCGACCAATTAGCTGATTTTCCAATCCAGGATAGTATGCCAGTCCAAGTGGAATTCCCAGACGAACACATCTTGTATACAACTACTCGCACTTGGATGATGTTCTTTGATGGCTCCCGCATGCAAAATGGATCAGGTGTTGGAGTGTTATTTGTTTCTCCACATGGGTACAACATTCCGAAGTCTTACAAACTATTATTCCCATGTACCAATAATATTGCAGAATATGAAGCTTTAACTAATGGCTTGAGAATGGCTATAGAATGGAACATCATAGAATTACATGTCTTTGGGGATTCCCAGTTAATCATCAACCAAGTCAATGAAGAGTATCAAACCAAGGATGACAAATTGATACCCTACAAAAAGATGGTTGATTCTTTGAGATGCTATTTCACCTTTGTGACGTTTCAAAAAATCCCTAAGATAGAGAACAAAGCTACAGATGCCATGGCCACATTAGCTTCACTTCTTCAGTTGGAGACACATGAATCCAGATTTGAATTCCTGGTGGAAGAGCTACACCATCCCATCTTTGACTCGTCTGAAAGCCATGTCATTTGTGCCATTATCACACACGAGTCTTCCCGATATGGTGCTATCTATTCATATCTTTGTGATGGCATCATCCCTGACACACTCAACTGCTCCGAACGCCGAAACCTCATCTGTAATGCCTCTCGCCACACCCTCATCTCTGGTGATTTATATAGGAGGGGTTTAGATGGGACGCTCCTTAGGTGCTTGGAAAAGGAGGAATCCAACCAAGCGTTAGCTGACATCCACGAGGGCATTTGTGGTGGACATTCTAATGGTCTTGCCATGGCCCGAAGGTTGCTTAGGGTGGGATATTATTGGCCCACAATGCAGATAGACGCAGTCACCTTTGCTAAGTCATGTGAAAAATGTCAGAAACATGGCAACCTGATTCATGCTCCAGGTAGGGAGCTGATCCCTTCTGTTTCTCATTGGCCATTTCAGCGCTGGGCCTTTGATTTGGTTGGGCAGATTCATCCCAACTCATCAGGTGGACACAAGTTTATTATTACTGCCACTGACTACTTCACAAAATGGGTGGAGGCTGTCCCACTTTCTGTTGCTTCAGGAAGGACCATTTCTTTGTTTATCTTGAATCATATCATTTGCCGATTTGGAGTGCCTTCTGAGATCATTACTGACAATGAAGGACAATTTAAGAATAAGGACCTAAAGAACCTATGCAAAAAGTTTAAAATCAAGCAACATTGGTCCTCCATCTATTTTCCATAGGGAAACAGATAGGCAGAAGCTTCTAACAAAACTATTCTTAAGATTCTTCATAGAACAGTGCACAAGAATGGTAGGGATTGGCACTTACAAATCAATCCAGCACTATGGGCTTACAGAACAAGCATTCGCACACCTACAGGAGCCACTCCTTTCTCTCTCACCTATGGCGCTGAAGCAATATTACCTTTAGAAGTCGAGATACCATCACTTAGAGTCTCACTCAAAGGTTTGATTACAGATGAGGATTACCGCGCCATGAGGTTACAGGAGTTAGAACTTCTAGATGAGAAGCGTAAGGATTCCTTTGATCATATGAGAGTGTATCAGAAGCGTATGTCCAAGGCATTCAACAAGAAGGTTCGCCCTAGAGAATTCCAAATAGGTGATCTTGTTTTGCGAGAGAACCCTAAGAACCAACAAAACAGAGAGCAAAAGGGCAAATTTGAACCTAACTGGCTTGGACCATATGTTATTACAGCTGCTTTTGGTACTGGTGCGTATTTACTATCAGATCCTGATGGAGAACAGCTCCCTGATCCCATCAACATTTGCACCTCAAGAAGTTCTATCCTTGATGCCCGTTCTGTCTGGGGGAATCCTTTGTACATATCTTATTGATCCTAAAAAAATTCTAAAAAAATTGATATATGATGCTGAAAAAATCCTAAAAAGCATATAAAGTCCTGAAAAAATTCAAAAAATTCAAAAAATTCAAAAAAAAAAAAGAAAAAAAGAAAAAAGTGCCCTGGTGAAAACCTGGAAATAGGCGCCTTGGTAGCAAAAATACAAAAAAAAGAAAAAAATGAAAAAAAGAAAAAAAGAAAAAAGAAGCCAAGTGGTGAAAACCTGGCAACAGGCGCTACTTGAGGCCTTTGCACCCCTATTTGTTAGCATGCGTCCTCGACACTTAGCCACTTTCCATCATGCCTTGACCTTATTTGGCCTAATCTGGAATTGGTCTTTGTCTTTGTCTAGGGGGCATAACTGTTAGCATTGGTCTTTTAGGTATGTTTGTCTCTTGGGGCATTTCACAAACAGGTGTTTTTCAACACCACCCCAAGAACAGTGTTTTTCAACACTACCCTTGCGTCGAGTGTTTTTTAACACTTATCAGATGTCTTTCCCAATAGTCTAAGTATAATGCGATAATGCTCATTTGCAGATGCGATACTCAGAGTTTGACTCTATGACCAACACACACGCCCTTAAACAATCAACTCGATGACGATATGATGACTTTATTTTTCTTTGTGTGCTGTCTATGAGGATTTCTTTGATGAGTGATCTCTCCCTGAGAAGTTTTCGATGATGCATAGCTAGAAGACTGAGGGAATGAGAACATGTTTTCTTTCTTTATCTTCTTGTGGGTATATTTTGTTGATCCTAACTGTCATGAGCATTTATGCTAGTCCTACTTGACACTATGGATTGACAAGGTATTATCCTTGACTGTTTTGCGAGTGCATGCTTTTAGCTATCCTAACTTTCATGTGTCTTGATACAAGCATAATCTTGCTATAAAAAATTTAGGTGATCTCACTGCATTAGTCATCTTGACCTATATGCCTTTGATGCCTAGGTGAGATTCCCACATCTCTATCTGATAAAGATCATATTCATATCCACATAGTTACGCTAGTGTGCATTGTATGATCTTCCGACGCTACCAATAATGCTCGATGATGATAATTAGATGTCTATAAGCGTTGTGACCTTGCAAGTCAACCACTTTCATAGTAGCTTGCATTCTTAGGTTCATGTTAGTCTAGTGTTGCATCTTGCATATGGAGAGAGCTCTCCTTTTCATCTTACGTGGACCTGTCAGTCGACTGTGCTCACCTTTTCTTCTTCTCGATCATGTCTTTCACTCCTTGTCTTTTTCATCTCGAACCTGTTCCTGTTCATGACAAGGGGTTAATCACATCATCATATCTATATCAAAACTGTCATTTTTAAGAAACATGAGTCTATATCATACACATGAGAATTAAACATACATCTATGAGAGAGAACATACATAAGCATATACATAAGCATTTTGAGCAAAATGACAAGACAATATACATAAACTAATACATCCATCACAAGTGAGACAAATACACATGATACATCGAACATCCAGTAATCTCATTTACAATGTCATGATATACAATACAATATGAGATCCCAAAATCTGGATCAACAGTCTCAAAATATGTCCAAAACATCTAAACCTAAGACTCGCTACCACCCTCGTGAGGAGCTCGTGGTGGTGGAGGAGGCATAGCCCTCCTATCGAGTACCACGTCTGATACCCCTACCTGCTGAGAGTATGATGGTGCTCTCTCACCCTCTGGGACGGCCTACAGATATAACCTATGATAATAGGTAGCTCTCACTGACTCTCATCGGAGCTCTAGTGCCTCGGCCTGTGCCATCGCCTCATGACGTGCTATCTCTGCCCTAAGATCAGATATCTGCTGATCTCGCTCTTCCTTCAGATCCAGTAGCTACTGATCTCTCACGGCTATAGTAGTCCGGAGCTGCTGTATCTCTGCCTCCTGAGCCTGTATCTGGGCTCTCAGATCCTCTCCCCCCGCAGGCTGCTCTTATTGTGCCTCCGCCTGTCGGCGAGCTGGTCTCGCCTCCTCCTCAGGTGTCACTGACCGCTATCCCCGTGACCGTTTTCGGCCACCTGATCTCAACCCCTCTCCCCTCTCCATCCTCCTCCCTCTCCCCCTCTTGCCATCTCCTCCATCCCCTTCCTCTCCTCCTCCCTCTCCTCCATCCCCTCCGTCTCCTCCCTCTCCGCCGTCATCTCCTCCGTCTCCTCCTGGCACTGGTACCTGTGCATCAGGTACTATAAACCAAGGGAATGGCACCCTCTGCCACTCTACTCTGTAGGCTCCATCAGCCCCTGCATCTGCCAGCTCTGGGAAATAATCCCAGGGCTCACTCCTGATACCTGCTGTCTCTGTGACAGCCTGCTGATAATCTAACATGGGTAGCCACCCATGTCCCTCCTCATCTCTGGCTCTAGCATAAGTGGTAGTCTCTATCGAGACTCGCTGCTACCTCCCAAATTGCCGCCACACCTGAGTGATGCAGAATCTCTCTACGATCTCTGCATATTGACCTACCAGTGGCCGACTACACAGCATGTAGCTCAACTCATCCGCTGCATCCCCCCAAACCTCAACCTCCCTGTAGGGCCTCCATGTAAATGAGGCTATCTCATCCAAAATCTACAGATAATAAGTCACATCCCTAGAATGGGCATGTGATATAAACCTGAGGTACCTATAGATATAGGGGTACCTCCTCTCCCTCGGCTGAACCCTGGGGTGCACCACAGCGATGTGCTCCCACGCCCATACCTGTGCTAGGATGGCACCGCATGCCCATGTCTGACCATCTTTGTAGACGATCTTGTGCAGCTCGTGGTATATCTCTACCAATATGGCAGGACCCCATGCTATCCGCCGCGGCCTACCGATCAGGTCCACCAAAAGCTGAGCCCATCCGAGCGGGAAACCCTTCTGACTGCGATCAGTCATCAGGATCTGTGAAATGATGGAAGCCACTATACATGGCACTGGATAGTCTCCGCCAAAATCATCTATCAGCCTCTCCCAGCTGATATGTCTATCCAGAATCATGACATTTTGGAACATCTCCTGAACCAAGCGGCACCCCTCAATGGCATCCTGATCATAGTACACCTGTGACAACACATAAATCATGTTAGTTTTCATCTTTTGAAAAAATTACATTTTACATGACTATCTCAAAAACATGATTATACTTACAGGCTTTTCGTGGCGTGGAACTCGGAGGATCCTATAGACATCCTCCAGTGTGATGGATGCCTCACCTGTAGGAAGGTGGAAGGTGTTGTGCTCACTATGCCATCTCTCGGCGAGAGCAGTCAACAACCCATGGTCCGCTCAAATATAGGGGTATCTCAGCAGATACCGGAATCCCATCGCCCTGAGATCGACATTGCCCGGATCGTCTAGATCCCGGACACACCGCAATCCTGTCACCTTCGGCGCTCTGATGATGAGCGCCGGAAAAACCTCCTGCAAGCCAAAACCAAGCCCGTTGTTAGCACATATCATGATGGATGTCCAAAAACTCAGTATAAAACATCCTAAAAATGTAACATTGTCTAGACCCATGTCATTTTTGCTCAAAAATGCATTAAAAATTAAAATTTTATGCTGGGCGATATTTTTTTTTTGGAGAAGTATCGCGTGATACTTCTCCCTATAGTGGGGTGATAAACCTTATATCGCGCGATACTTCACCTAGTATCGTGTGATCTTTCACCCAGTATCGTGCGATACTGGTGCCTAAAGTCGCACGATACTTTGGGGACACGCGAAGTATCGCGCGATACTTCTCCCCAAAGCGCGCGATACTTCTAAAGTATCACGCAATATTTCACCTAAGAAAAAATTTTGAAATTTAAAATTTAAAAAAACGTGCTAAAATAAGCTATTAAATGCAAAAAATGACTCAACAAGCTCGAGTTTTTTGAAAACTTACCGGGGTAGGATACTGTGGTGGCCGGTTGTGCAACCGGGCACGCTCGAATTGATGCCTGTGGACGGAAACTCCTGTTTGCTAGGCCATTTTCTCTTTCTAAAGCTCTAAAAATTCTCAAATAACTAAAAGATAAATAATTTTTGAAAATGACATTTTGACCCCTTTTATAGTCTTTTGACTTTTTGACCTCATTTTCAAAACACCTCAGAATTGTGCGAAAATTGCACCCCTAGCTAATTTCGACGTCCTGGATCCATTTTCGGACTCAAAATCAAAATATGAGGTCATCTTGATAGTCAAAATCATATTTTAAAATCTTCCCTCCCTTCTGCGTAGTTGACTGATCTTTTGAGGCCTAATCTTTTGATCTTTGTTGGGGCATCGTCATTTCTTCATTTTCATGTCTTCCAAACTTCTAGTCTTTCATTCGTATTCATTCCATTCCCTCATTTCTCACGTTTGACTACATCTTTTTAGTCAGGCTGGGGCATGTTTTCATTGCTTAATGGTTAACCTATTTAACCTTTACCTTCGATTGTGATTTTATTCTGATTTGATCAAATCCTTATCAATTCGTTGTTCTCCTCTCTACCTGATTTCGATTTTGATTCTGAGGGGGTAGTATTTATGGGATTCTCATCCCCAACTACTTGATTTTCTTGATTCAGGCATCTTTTGTGAGCTGTCACTCAAATTTGAGATTCTTATCTCCTACTTTGAATGTGATCCCGAATCGACCTCATGTTCAAAGGCCTTTATTTATGTTTGTCTGGATGTGATCCCAAATCGACCTCATATCTAAGTTGTTTTATGATCCCAGATCGATCTCACATTGCAACTTCATTCTTTGACTACATGTGTTCCCAAATCGATCACACATTAGTCAAAGAGGGGCAAATGTATGCACCCAAAAATGGTCACCTAGACTTTGGGCCCTATTTATTTAATTTATCAATCCTGAATCATTTTGATCATTAATCAATATTTTCAACAATATCAATTTCTTGATCAAATCCTAATTTCGATCATATATTGGATTTTTATCCTTGGGCTAACCATTTATCCTAAGTCTTTATTTGATTAAAAGGAATATTTCCTCCCCTTTTAATTAAATAAAAAGCCCACTTTTACTCTTATCCTAAGTTGCACAAATAAAGCATTATTCCTATTTTACAAAAAGGGAAAAAGCACTTTTTGTCTCACATGAGGCTCAAAAGTCAACACTTCACTCTCATTGGAGGATACTTGTGCACATGGATTGCTCCTCTTTCAAGCTCCACCGCTGATTAAGACTTTTTGCCTCTTAATCTCAATGGTCCATTTCTTTGCATTTCTTATAAAAGGAGAGCTCTCTCCTCTATTTACATATCCATGTTTTATGCTAATGTTATGCTGTAGGTTTTAGGTGCATTTGGAGTTTGAAGACATTGAAGACTTGTTGCATTTTTTTTTAGTTGCATATTTCCATTTTAGTTGCATGATAATGGCATTCTTAGTGTAGATTTCCTTTTATGCAATAGATTTAACTCATCTAGCTTAATAGGAAGGGTTGTAACACATTGTTATTTCCATTTCATAGCTTAGTTTGTACTTCCATTTTCATAGCATAGTTTGCACATTTGCATTCTCATTCTTAGCTTGCATTGCATTGCATATTTGGATTCTTGGAGATATTGGCATTGTTGCCCTTGTCTCCATTGTGAATCTCTCATTGTATGGTTGACTAGCAAGGTCACAAGTTTGTAGCTCTAGCTGAGAGCAAATTTATCATAGTCCCTTGCAACTCCATGCATAGAGAGCTATGAGCCACTTTGTGAGGCCTCATTCTTGAGCAACCTTGCATATAATGGTTCATAGAAGTGCACCATTTTAGTGTGTACATAACAAAGGTAAAGTATCGGTGTAAAGAATCAACCATCTTGTTATAGGGCATCAGTTTGTCATCTTTTGTTTGATATTCTTCATTAACTTGGTTGATAATCAATTGCGAATCCCCAAAAATGTGCAGCTCAAATAGTGCACTTCTCTAAGGCATTATATCCAAGAAAATTCATGAATGGGAAACCTTAGAAAGCGACCTAGAGCTCTCTATGTATGGAGTTGCAAGATTATTTTAAGTTTTCTCTCAGCTAGAGCTATTAAGCTAATGACCTTGCTAGTCAACCACACAATAAGAGATTCAAATGAAGACAAGGGAAAGAATGCCAATATCCCCAAGAATCACTATGAATATGCAAATAAAAATGAGCTAAGAATGAGGATGCAAGCTAATCTATGGAAATGAAAGTACAAGCTATGCTATGAAAAGGAAATTACAAGCTATGTTATGAAAAGGAAAGTACAACTATTACCAAGCCTTCCTAGTTAAACTAGATGAGTTACTCTAAAGCTTGAAATGAAATCTAAACTATGAAAGCATAAACATGAAGCTACTATGCAAGAATGAAACTAAGAATGGAATGTAGATGCAAAAGCCAATAATGCTCCAAATCTTCAAAAGCTCCAAGATGACCTAGAAAACCTACAGCATAACATTAGCATAAAATATTGATCTATGCAAATGAGGAAGAGAGCTCTTCTTTTATAGGAAATAAGAAAGAATGGACCATGGAGATTAAGAGGCAAAATATTTAATCAAGGGTAGAGCATCAAAGAGGAGCAATCCATGTGCACAAGTATCCTCCAATGAGAAAATAAGAGTTGACTTTTGTGTCCATATGAGATAAAAAGTGTTTTTTCCCTTTTTATAAAATAAGAATAATGTTTTATTTGTGCAACTTAGGATAAGAGGAAAAGTGGGCCTTTTTATTTAATAAAAGGGGAGGAAATATTCCTTTTAATAAATAAAGACTTAGGATAAAATGGTTAGCCCAAGGCAAATAATCAAAAAATGATAAAATAGGATTTGATTAAGGAAATTGATATAGTTGATAAAATGCTGATTTTTTAAAATATTGATTCACGGATTTGATAAATTGCTGAATGGGGGCCCAAAGTCTAGGTGACCATTTTAGGGTGCACACAATATGAATAACACATGATTTACCAAATAATCCAAAAAAAATTTCTGTGCATTAGATTTGTATAATATCCTTAGCTTCATTCTGATTCACAAAAATGTTTCCTTGCCTAACCACATATATAGTTACTCCCTCTGAATCTCTTCCTTAGGTTCAATGAATTCTTTGTGTTTTCTTCTAAGTCTCTCCCTCTTTGACAACAATGCCAAAGTAGTATCTATCACTTACATCTTCTACATGTAGATGTCTTCTTGTCAGTTCAGTATGTTGTATTTATCCCTCTTTCATTTTACTTATGACTGATTATCATCTTTGTTGTACTTCTCACAACTCTAGGTAACTCCTAAAGTGTGACCTTTTCTACATCAATTTGTCAAATATTTTGTATAGCACTTTTGACGCAGTGCTCCTAGTTGACTAGGCAACCTCAGTTAGGGGAATCACCCCTAATTTACCTCTAAGATATTCATGAGCATCCTTTGGTAAAGATTTTGTGAATATGTCTCCTAGTTGTTATTTTGTATTCACATATTCCATTCTCACTTCTTTATCTTGTACTAGCTCTCTCATGTAATGATACTTGATAGAAATATGCTTAGTCTTTATGTGCATCATTGGATTCTTTGATATATTGATAGCACTTGTGTTATCACAGAAAATAACAATCGGCTCATTGATTTCCTCTTTCATTTCTTTCAACAATTGCTTGATCCATACTAAATTTGAACTATTTACTGCAACTACTACATACTCAGCTTCTGATGTAGATTGCGAAATGCAGTTCTATTTCTTGCTTGTTCAGAAGACTAATCTTTTTCCTAGAAAGAATGATCCACCACTTGTACTTTTCTTGTCATCGACATTTCCAGCCCAATTTGTATTAGTGTAGACTCTCAGTTCAAATTTCTCATTCTTCTTATAGTAAAATCCATAATCCTCTGTCCTTTTCAAATATCTCAGTATTCTCTTCATTGTCATCATATGATTTTTCTTAGGATTGGTAGAGAATCTTGCCACAATCCCAACTTCTAGGGCTATATCTGGTATGTTGTGGAAAACATATTGTAGCTTTCCAATCATGGATCTATACATGGCTTGATTCACTTCAGCAGTATCATTAGTTTTAGATAGTTTCTGTCTAGTAGCCATAGGAGTACTTACTGGTCTGAAATCCTCCATACCAAAAGTTTTCAATATCTCTTTGACATATTTAGATTGTGTGATCAAGATACCTTTCTCCATCTGATAAACTTGTAATCCAACAAAGAATTTTATCTCACCAAACATAGACATTTCAAACTCAGTTTTCATCTCATTTGAAAATTTCTAACATAGGGCATCTTGTCCTCCAAATATGATATCATCAACAAAAAATTCAGCTAACAAAATCCCTTTACCTTCTTCAATTTTCATACACAGATTGTTGTTGTCATTTGTTCTTGCAAATCCAGTATTTATCAAATAATTATGTAGACTCTCATACCATGCTCTTGGAGCTTGTTTCAATCCATACAACATGTTGTTCAATTTGCAAACCATATTTTTCTTGCTTGGGTCAAAAAATCCTTTAGGTTGTTGATTGTATACTTTTTCTTCTAATATACCATTCAGAAATGAAGATTTGACATCCATCTGATATAATTTGAAATATTTATATGCAACATATACAAGTAAAGTCCTTACTCCTAGTCTTTCTACAGGGGAAAATATTTCCCCATAGTCTATCCCTTCTTCTTGTATATAACCCTTGCATACCAATCTTGCCTTGTTTCTTGTGACTTGTCCATGTTCATTTAGCTTATTTCTGAATGCTCATTTTGCTCCAATAACATTCTTATCTTCTGGTCTTGACACCAGAGTCCAAGTATCATTTTTTTCTATTTGATCAATCTCTTCATTCATAGCTTGAATCCAATCATCATTTTCTAAAGCATCTTTTACTATTTTAGGCTCAAACTCACATAGTAAACATGTAGGCTCTTTCAAATTACTTCTTGTCAAGAATCCAAATTCTTTATCTCTAATTATTTTCTCAAGATTATGATGTCTTCTTACATACTATGCCAATCTAGGTTTATATTTATTTTCTTCTTGATCTTTAGGTTCATCATGCAAATTATTAGCTTCAGCTTTTGATTGCTCGGCAACATCCTCCTGATGCTCGAAAGAACCCTCCTAATGATCAACATTTCTTATTTGTGACTCTGCATTTGGTTCAAGTGTGTTACTTGCCTCTCCTTCTTCCATGTACACAAATTATTTGTAATCTTCAGGTTCTTCTTTTCCTTCCAGTTCAATCTTTTCTGCATATTCACCAACTCTAATATTTGCACTTTTCACAACTTTGTTAGTGTTAGAATTAAAACACTTATAAGCTTTTCTCTTAGTTAAATAGCCTAGGAATACGCCTTCATCGCTTTTTGTAACAAATTTTCCATTCCTATTGTCTTTTAAAATATAGCATTTACTCCCAAAAATTCTAAAATACTTCACATTAGGCGCATAACCATGCCATAACCATACATCATCAAATTGTGCAAACATGCATGTCACTTCAAATAGGTCTAGCTAGAACAAGTTACCTCTTGTATGTTCTCCACTTCCAATTAGTTCACCAGTGGCATCAAATATTTTAGCCTTCCTATGATGAAACTCCACTCGGTAACCAGTACTGTTGAACTATACAACACTCAACAAATTATAGTTAATACCTTCAACCCAATAAGCATTTTCACATGTGATGTTATCAATTAGCTTAATTGATCCTTTACCTCTCATAGGACATGGTGCATCATTACCAAACTTAACACTTCTACCTTTGTAATGATCTAGTATTTCAAACTTTGTTTTATCACCAGTCGTGTGATGTGAGAAACCACTATCAATAATTCATTTATCACCTTTACTCACATAAGAAATAAGTGTAGTTTTCTCATCTTCATCAAAAACATCTTTCATAGCAACATAAACTACTTCAACATTACATTCATGAGATTCACTAGTGTCATTGTCAGTTTCCTCTTCAACAATATAAAATGATTTCTTACCATTTTCCTTGTAGTCTCTATACCTTCAGTGATCTCTATCATTGTTCTTATCCTTGTACTTGCTTTCGCTTCTCTCATCCTTGTCAGTCATGTCAAGACATCTTTCTGAAATATGGCCAACTTTATTACATGAAAAAATATTATAGGAAGTTTACCTTTATATTTTCCTTTTCATCTTTTTAGTCTTCTAGCCATGAGTGCCTCAAGATCATCTAGTTCCTCATCAGAAGTGTCACTATCACTCTCACTGTCACTATCACTTTTCACACATTTTTCTTTTTGCTTGTTATACTTATGCAAAACCATTTGTGACTTGAAAGAAGATTCAACATTAGGAACAATGTAGTTATCATAGTTAGACAACTCAAAAGCAGTAAGATTTCCAACAAGGCTTTCTAGAGTTAGAACATTACCAGGGTAACATCTTGATTCTTGAATTGTAGAAATTATGATAGCATAGATTTGAAATAGAGTTCTCAAGGCTTTTCCAATAATAGTCTCATCATCAATGATTCCATTAGCTCCTCTAATAGCATTCACTATCTCCTTAATTCTACCACAGTACTGACTAATATTTTCACCTTCTTGCATTTTCATTTCATCAAACTGACCTCTCAAATTTTTAGCTTTTTATCCCAGTACATTTGTATCACCACCATAAATAGTTGAAAGAGTATCCCGCATTTTCTTTGCAGTAGTGCAATCTTTGATATCTTCAATTCAGGAAAGCTTAAGACAAATGCAATATCCAACATTGCTTGATTGTGTTCTTATTTTTCTTTCATCTCCTCAGTAGTCAAAGGTACAAAAAATATAACATAGTCATGTTCCACATAGCACTTCACTGAGTCACCAATACCAGCTAGATGCAATTTCATCATACTTTTCCATGTAGGGAAGTTCTCTTTGTTCAACTTCGGTACCTCCTTTTTATACATCTTGATCATTAGCTTCATGTACCTTTAAAATTTTCTCTGTAATCACCAAAAAATCTGATACCAATTGTTAGAATTATTTAGAACAACAAAGAGGAGGGTTGAATCAGTTGTTCTTAGGTCCAGATGTACCAATTGAACTTTCTAGCACTTCAACAATCTCATATCTAATCACCAACACAACTTGGTCTCTAAAGTATATATCAAAAACATATAACATGTAGTCTATTGTCCACAAATAATTAACTTGGAGAATATAGCAACATTCACATCAAAACATTCACAAAAGTATAACACCAATGTTTATAGTGGAAACCCAACTTGGGAAAAACCACTTTGTAACATGCTACTGATATTTCACTCTTTTGAAGTGAGCTATGTGAAAAGCCAACCCTATTAAAGGTTTATAAACACACTGATAGGTGTAACCCTGTTAAAAGATTTAAACACTCTGTCAAAAGTAACCCGGTTAAAGGATTTAAGTACATTTCATTTAGAATGCCACCTTGATTAAAGGATTTAGACTAATACAATGGTTAGCAAGTAACAGTAGTTTTTGATCTAAAAAAATTACAACTCACTTTACAAATAACAAATCCACTTCTCACATATATGTTGATTTAATGACTGAGCTTCATTTCCATCTCCATCACTGATCTGGTCAGAATTCACTTCAAGAAATCACAACTCTGTTTAGCTCCTTCATAGTTTCACCTTCAACCTTCTACTTAGACTTATTAGTCAATAACATCAACAACTTTAGCCCATGTTGTAACCTCACACTTAGGTTTTCCTTTATACCTCTTCAATTAAGTAGATCCATCATTTTCCACTGAATCTCCTCTGTGGATCTTAGGTTTAGGTTAGATCTATCAAATCCTTCCATCATTTATGTTCTTCATCCTTCCTTCTAGATACATCTTCAAGCTTCTCTTTGAATCCATAATAAAATGATTTACCATGCATTAAATTCTCCATAAAATCAATTAATAAAGTGAACACAATCTACATATCCCAAGAATTCAACTATGTCGGCTGGGAATCTCAATTCTTTCTCCAAATGTAAATTATTGACACTTGGTCAATATTATGTTCTTCTCCTCAGTCATCACTACATATCTCAGTCATCTCTTAAAACTGTCTTCCTCGACAAATACTATCACTTGATAATTTTCTTGTCACTCAACATAAACTGATGTTTGGTCAACACTAAATTTACTCGAAATACACTAGCCCTCGGTTGACACTAACATCACTCGGCTTAAACTAGATTTCTACACTTTTTCTCGGTGAAGCCTACTTCTTCAGTCTTTCTTCTTACCTAGATAAACAATACATTATCTTATAAATGTGCCAACTGATCAAGTAACCCTTGAAGTATCAAATAACTCAACCTTTTCTTAGGTTCTCTTGTTATCTCTTTTTCCCTAATCCTCTTCATCAATCAATATATATGGTACTATCCTAGATAGCAACTGTCTCACCAGTTAAGGTTTGACATCAATGACAATGCAACAATTGTTTCAATTGCAATTTCTAACATGACATACACATGAACATATATATATGGATATACATCAGATTGCATATACATATATAAATGATATTTCATATGTTAAGAAAGAAATAATGTACATGGAGAGGAATTCGTTCCTTAAATATTATTTTATTTTGCATGCATAAACAAGGTAAATTTGTTATGTTTTTTATATATATTTTTGAATATTCAACAGAAAGTAAGGAATACTTTTGATAAAATTTCATTGCAATTTGATTTAAATTAAACTATTTGTTACAACAAGCAAATATAGAAAACAGTTCATTCTTTATTTTTTTCAATGAACGCAAAATAATAACAAGAGTAGGTAGAAACAACAATATAAATATCCTAAAACATTTGCAAAATCAAGTTAGCTTATATATATGTATATTATTTCAATTGACCTCACATCCATTTTGAATCACATTTCATAAGATCATACAAAATCAAAACATAAGGTTCAAAATTTAATTTCCATCATAACATCAGGATCTATTAATCATAAGCATATAAAAGTATTTCCTAACATCATAATCAATGTAACATAAAAATCATTACAAAGTATCTGATGATAATATATCCCTGTCCAAATAAGTCTAGCATATCTAAATAGTGTATCATCATGATAATCATAAAGTGGAAATGTCAGCTATGCTATGATGGGATTGGGTGAGGCCTTGTTGGTTCTTTTTTACGCTGTGATAAAAATGACAGCAACCTTCTCACTTTGCAATGGATCTTTAAGAGCAGCCAAATTCAAGTATTTAACAAATGATGAAAAAGGACCAATTAACAAGGATGTGGATCCAGCCTTCTACGGTTCTGGTTCTGCATAACTAAGGCGGGTATACCCTTCAACACCTTCAGATATTCATAAGGTGTAAATCAGTAGAGATCTCACAAAGGCTCAACAAATTTGGGAGATAGTAGATTAATGGCTAATCAATCCATTGAACATCGACCATAGACTGGAGCATAAGATTAGTACAACACCACAAACTACATAAAGCACAAGATATTTCAGAGTTTATTTTCAATTTGCAGAGCATAACTAAGACCGATCTGTGATGCATCAACAAGGAATAAATTGATTTCTGACCAGTGCCTTCTCCATTGGTCAATACTTCTAGTTCATGAGCAACATACAGAAACAAACTACTATCATAGACTCAAAGCCATAAATACAATGATATCAGACCACACACTACTTGCAATGAAATCCTTATGCAGATCAATATGAATTAATGGCATATCCATAGCTTCATTTAATCTGATCCTAGATAAGAAATAGGGACTAATAACACATACACAGATGAATCCATGCAATGAATCAGAACATTGATAATCCAACTGAACAACACTTTAGGAGAGACTTGAATCTGATATAAAATTGTATTAAGTGTAATGAATCTTGCTTTTGTATCAATCTAATCTACAACATTTACCACTTCAATAGTACGCAAAAGATCTGGAAACATTTCTATTCTATCTAATAACAAAACTGAAACAATCAGAAAACTACATCCTAATGGAACCATTACTGAAACTCCAGGAGTTAAGCTCAGCTTCAAACCCTCTGTGGAGACCAGGATTCAGAACCCTTACAATAATGAGAAGACTTCACATATATCCCTCAGGGAAAGACCTAAAATATATTTCTATTATGACACCTGATTACTTCCAGAAAGATCAATTCTGCAAATAACTTCTTTTACCACCAAAATCTGACCTCAGAGACAAAAGCACTTACTGCTCTTTCCCACTTGCCCAAAACTAATTTTTGACACTGCCATTCAATCTGTCATTTCGTGGCGTTTCCAACGATATATTATATGCCTATGTTTGAGTAAAAATTCAACCTCCAGCACCATTTTCAAATCCCTGCTTCATCAGCAATTGTCACATTCGAATTTCTAAAGTTTGGACTATTATAACTTGTTAAAACCTTTGCTCATAGATTTAAAATAGGGCGAGTCCCACATGTGCCACATGGCACTATCAGATTGGTCCTACATACCACATCATTGCCATCGCATCAGATTGATCGCCACATCACTGGTCGTGCCACTTGTCACTCTCAAATTTTCTCATGTCTCTGACCGGGCATCCACCTGTACATTCTCACCACCTCATCAAAGTTGCCACATGTTGGCCTGTCGCATGTTTGCAAGGCCCAAATTTGGCCCTTGAGATCATGCAACCACCGTGGGATGATGGCATGAATCTCGAGGCCATCACTGCATACTTTATCAAAATTACCTTAGCTTCATGTGGCCCACTTGGCCCACTTGCCAAATCATCATCCAACTATTGCCTCAATTTCTGTGCTCATGTGAGAAGGCTTCCAACCAGGCATCCTCATTTGGACACTATGAATGTGTGTGTTTTAGGTTATAAAAACCATTTTCTTTCTTCACGGCTTCAATGTGGGACAAATGCCTTTTGAAATATAACACTTTCCTTCAAAAATTATGGTAGCATGCCCGCCAACTGGCCCACCAAATCCAGATGGCCCCACAGAAAGACCTCCTCTCTTCCTTTCTCTACCTCACTTCACAATGCACACTATGCGTTCTTGTATTTAAAAAACTGTTATCACCGAATCGGGCTCTATGTGGGATATTTCATATGTAATGCAAAACCCTTTGTTATTCTTCTGTTGGCGCATGATGCTTGGTGTGCACAACATACCTTTTCTTCTCCATTTGGGCTTGCAAGAAACAACCTTAGCCTCTCATAACACCCCCCAAAGGAGCCAAAAGCATGCCAAGGAAGAAATGCATGCGTAGGAAATATGTGCACAACACATGGAAAGAGTGCTCGCTTCCTTCATTGTGTGCACAACAGACCTTTATGGGAGCTACTTCACCTCCTTTGAATGGTACGCATCCCTCCCAAAACTTGGACGTACGTGCATCATGGTAGAGAAGATATACAACAACATTTTTAAAAGGCATGCACCCTTTCATCTTCCTTGCGTGGGCCTCTACTTCAATATTCATCCAAACACTGGTATTTACTTTGTTTGTTAATGCTGGCATATAACTCATCATGTGTTGGTTCCTTATATTGGCTGTCTTTTCTTTTATATAAAACTTTAATGCTTCTTCCAAACTTACGCATTCCTTGCATTTTGCGTGAGGCTTCTTGTACTGGCTCCAATACTTGCGTACGCCGGTCTTCTACTTTCTTATCTTTCAACATGCTATCCAGACATGGAATTAACAATAGTGTTTGCTTCTAAAGAACCCACACAGAGCTACTTCAAAATTTTATTATGTCTCATCATCTCACGTGGCCAATTCCAATCCTTAGGAAAAGAGGAAGCTGGCCGTGCTCTTCACGTTGAAACTCACGGCCTGCAAGATTTGGTGCATGTGCAGCACCAAATCCATGGTGTATGCACATCACACAATCTCATTTAATCAATATGCAACTTGTGATTAATGTCTGCTCAATCAACTTGATAGAAAGTACGTATGGCATATTCAATTCTTTATAAAAGGAAACACTTTGAAGCTGAAAAAATATATAAAGAAACCAGCACTTAAGTTACACACCCAAGTGTAATGAAAATGTATTTGTTTGTCACATTCAAATCATGCAAGCACTGGTGAGCTTAACATTTTCTCTTTTTTATTTAATTGCACGGTAGCCTGAAATCTTTAAGATTTTTATCAATATTTTTTATCAAGTCTTCCTTATTTATCCCAGGCTTTCCAGAATAACGTCTTTCACAATATCCATCTCCTTTATGGCTACGCCATTTGTCCTAATTATCAAATCTTTTATGCCATCAAAGGTTGCCATCAAAATAATGAGGCAGGTCAAGCCCCAAGCGGGTGCGGCCTAAATTTTTTTCGAACTCAAACAACCGGCCTTGAAAACAATCTAGAACGACTAATGCTTGCAACTGGATTCAATCCGGGTAATTGGAAACCTTTTAAAAACTTCAAATTTTAATACTTCGTCAGTCACCAATTCATAATAACACACCTCCAGTCACGCTATTAAAAGACCAATCAAAACATATCACTGGAAGCTAAAAGTTGGTGAGTACGAACTTTGTAGTATAGGAAAACACTCCATCAAACGGTTCTTTATAAAGATAGATAGGGTGAGATATTTTAAAAGTTGAAAACACTCATTTAGAATTGTCGGCAAACACAAGCTGAAAATCACTGCCGACTGCCTCGGAAGGAGATGATTAAAAAATATCAAACGATGAGCTGAGGGCGAGCCACTGAAACTGGAAGAAGACTCATATACAAGGAATTAAACAAACCAACCGTCAATTGAAGACAAGCATCCGCCAAAAAGCTAGGAATTTTAGAAAATCGTTACTTTGCAAAGGTATGCTATCCACACTTTTCATCAGCATAAAAGCCCTTTTTGTCTGACCTTGCAACCTGATCAAACGAAACCCTCAAAGTTTGAAAACTTGGATAGTTGATCTCCATCATGTGTAGAAAATAAGGCCACAATCAGATTCCCAAAGTGATCAACTGATTATCAATGATTAATCTTCAAAGTCGGCCACTTAGAACATTCTGAACTGAAACAATCAAATTCATACAAATTGCATTTGGAATTGATTGAACAAAGGGGTTAAATGGATTGGAAGAGACTTGAAAATCCTCAAGTACACTCCCAGGTCTATAGTAAGGAACATCCTTTAATTATTCTTGACCTCGAACCTGATGCAAATGGCAAGACCCCAAAGTACACTTAGAAAATTGAATTGTGCACACTCAGTAAAACTTAATAAATTGCAAATGGAATGGCTCTAGCAAATACGTCAAATGGGCACATGGGGGGCTGAAAATGGGCGTGCATACTCTCTCCAATGCCTATATCATGATGCAACAACTGGTATGATATGACCAATCACATGGCAATAAATGCATTCATCCAAAGTGGGCCTCCGACTAAACTATGCAACTAATCTTCATTAAAATGTTAGAAACTACAAACGGAATTAGATTGACAAATTACCCAAATAGATTCATCATGGTCTAAAAATTTTCATGGTAGCACATTTCCATGATTAGAATATAGAGGAATATTCAATTATTCATTCCACTCAATTCGGAGCAAGTTGCAAAATTTCAAAGTAGGGCATTCAGAATTCAGCAATTTCACATTCTGGGAAACTTAATTTATTGCAAATAGAATGGCTTGGGAAAACCTATCATGTGAACTCATAGGAATCTGCAAATGAAACTGAAGCTTCTCTCTCATGCCTACAACACCTCAAACCCATCCTTATATCATGAAACACTATCAGGTCAAAGATGCAAGCATGTAAAGTAGGCCATTTGCTACAATCAGGCAATATGCAGAATGCAGATTTAAGTGAACACCCTTAAAACAACTATCTCCAAAACCCATCAAATCTAAACTCTAAAAGCTATAACCCACTCCATTTACTCCATGATAGGTTTTGCACATGTTCCCGAATTGGTATGTCATGAAAATCATCAGGTCACATTTTTCTTGCACTTTAAGTAGGCATCTTTGAAAAGTTTTTCAGGGGTACTCACCTTGCCTTAGAGAAAATTTTGAATTGGTCACTCCAAATTTGGGCCAAATTTGAGAGTACCAACAGGCCTCACATCCTCCCCCTAGGCATGAATTTCCTCCTAGAGTTCATCAAAAAGATGAAGATATTGTGATCTCATCTGTGCTACTTCCTCCCATGATGTTGTAACCTCATCATAGCAATCCAATTGGACACTAACCTAGTATAGCTCTTTGTCATCGAAGGACTAGCATCCAAAATGAAAAAATATGAATGGGCTCCAATACTAGTTATTTGTCTGACTCCACCTGTAAGGAAACCCAATCAATAATATGAGACTCATCATAAATATACTTCCTTGATACAAAAACATGAAACACATCATGGATGCCTGACAAGTTAGGTGGAAAGGCTAGATGATATGGAACTGTGACTATCCTCTCTAAGATCTCAAAAGGTCCAACAAAATGGGTTGCGATATTAGAATCCTTTCCAAAATGGATTGGGCTCTTATGTGGCTGCACCCTCAATAAAAATTATTTCCAACCATGTAAACACAATCAATCCTCTTTGCATCTGCATACTTCTTCTATCTATCCTGGGTTTCTCTAAGATGATGCTTGATTAGGTCTACCTACTGCTCCATCTCTCTGATTAATTGTGGTCCAACTGCTACTCTATCCTCAATCCTATCCGAACTCAAAGGTGTCCTCTAGGGCCTACCATACAAGACCTGATAAGGAAGCATACCCAATGATGTATGTGTTAATATGATTTACAACAACAGAGAGGGGGGGGGTGAATCAATTGTTCTCAGGTCCAGATGTATAGCTAAAATTTTTAAACACTTCAACAACCTAGATCAAACAACCAACAACTACTCGGTCATTATAGAATGCATATCAGAAACATATAACAGTGTAATCCACTATCTAACAATATTTAACTTTCAAAACACAAAAATGTTCAAAACAAAACATTCACACAAGTATTGACACCATGATTTATAGTGGAAACCCAATTTGGGAAAAACCACTTTGTAACATGCTACTAATATTTTCACTCTTCTGAAGTGAGCTTTGTGAAAAGCCAACCCTGTCAAAGGTTTACAAAACACACTGTTAGGTGTGACCCAGTTAAAGGATTTCAACCACCTTGTTAGGAGTGCGCCTTGTTAAAGGACTTAAGTACATCCCATTATAATGCAACCTTGTTCAAAGGATTTATACAATGACTATTAGGTCAACCTTGATTAAAGGATTTCAACTGATACAATGGTTAGAAAGTAACAATAATGTCTGATCTAAAAACATACAACTCACTTTGCAAATAACAGATCCAATTCAGTACACATATGTTGGTTTACTGATTGAGATTCATTTCCATCTCCATCACTGATTTGCTCAGAATTGGCTTCAAGCAATCACAACTCCTTCTCCTTCAGCCTTTTCTGCTTATTCAGTCAATAACAACAAAAACTCCAGCATCCTTGCTTCAATCTCACACTTAGGTTTCCTTAATACCTCTTTGATAGGTTGATCCAACTTTTGCCTCTTAATCTCCTCCATAGATCTTAGGGTTAGGTCAGATTCATCGAATCCTTCCAACATTATGTTCTTCATCCATCCTTCTAGAAACATCTATAATCTCTTTATGGAATCACAATAAAATAGTTTATTGTGCAATAAATGCATCCATACATTCAATAAATAAAGTCAACATAGTTTACACAATCCAAGAATTCAAAAATGTCGGCTAGGAATCTGAATTCTTCCTCAAATGTAAATTACTGACGCTTAGTCAATACTGTGTTCAACTCCTCGGTCATCACTACGTAGCTCGGTCACCACTGAAACTGTTTCCTTGCTAATACTGTCTTCCTCGACAATAAATTGATGTTCGGTCAACACTGAATTTACTCAGCATATACTGGCTCGGTCGACACTAACATCACTCGACTTAAACTATATTTCTTCACTTTTGCTTAGTTAAGCCTACTTGTTTAGTCTTGCTTCTCACTTAGATAAGTAATACATTATCTTATCATTGTGCCACATAATCAAGTACCCATTGAAGTATCAAGATAACTCAACCTTTCCTTAGGTCCTATTGTTACCAACCTTGCCCTAATCCTTTTCATCAATCAAATAGATATAGTACTTTCTAAAATAGCAACAGTCTTACCAGTTAAGGTTTAACATCAATGACAATACAACAATTGCTTCAATTGTAGTTTCCAACAATCTCCCTCTTTGGCATTGATGGAAACACCATATGAATAACACATGATTCACCAACCAATCTAAAACTTGTCTTGCATCGGAAACATTTGTCATATCCTTAGCTTCATTCTGATTCTGAATCAATTAGGCTCACTTGCTTGACCATCCACACAATAACTTCCACTCAATTTCTCCCTCTTACTTTATCTTCCATGAAATCTTACCATGTGTTTTCATCTTACTCATCTCCCTCTTTGACAATAATGCCAAAGCAACAACTAAAACATGCATCTTTCAGATGTAGATTTCACCTTTTTAGTTTGGTAACAATACTTCTCTCTCTGTCATCTTTTCTTATGACTGATGTAGATTTCACCTTTTTAGTTCGGTAACAATACTTCTCCCTCTGTCATCTTTTCTTGAGACTGATTATCAGCTTTTCTATACTTTTCACAACTCCAGGCTTCCCCTAAAGTGTGACCTTTTTTCTGCATTAATTTTTCAGATACTCTTTGCAACAGATTTGATGCAGTGCTCCTAGCTTGACTAGGCAGCCTCAGTGAGGGGAAGAACCCCTAATTTGCCTCTCAGATGTTCATGTGCTTCCTTAGGTAAGGCTTTGGTGAATATGTCTGCTAGTTGTTCCTTTGTATTCACATATTCCATTCTGACCTCTTTGTCTTGTACCAATTCCCTCAAGTTATGATACTTGATGGCAATATGTTTAGTCTTTGTGTGCATCACTGGGTTCTTAGATATATTGATAGCACTTGTCTTATCACAGTAGATGACAACTAGTTCAGTGATCTGCTCTTTCATGTCTATCAACAATTGCTTAATCCATATCAAGTTTGAACAGTTCACTACAATAGCAACATAATCGACTTCAACTGTAGATTGGGAAATGCAATTTTGTTTCATGCTTTTCCAAGAAACTAATCTCTATCCGAGAAAGAAAGCTCCACCACTAGTACTCTTTCTATCATCCACATTTCCTGCCCAATCTACATCAGTATAGACTCTCAGTTCAAATCTTTCATGCTTCTTATAGTACAATCCATAATCTTTGGTCCCTTTCAAGTATCTCATTATCCTCTTCAAAGCCATCATATGAGTTTCCTTAGGATTGGAAGAGAATCTTTCCACAATCCCAACAACTAGAGCAATATCAGGTCTACTGTGAACAACATGCTGCAACTTTCCAATCATGGACCTATACAAAGTTTGGTTTACTTCAGCAACATCATCATTTTTAGACAATTTTTGTCCTGTGGCCATGGGAGTACTTACTAGCCTTGAATCCTCCATTCCAAAGGTTTTCAATATCTCTTTAATGTTGGAGATTTTCTAGCAAGCCAGTACTGACTATATGTTTGTTATTGATGACAACATATGGTAAGTTGCATGCATGGATGAATTAGGTAGTAGGCCTTAAGTATATGTAGCATGGACATGTTATCAACATGATATCATGGATGCAGAGGTTAACTATTAGTACAAACAGTTATATAGTAGCTTGTGTCAGCAGTGATCCTGACAGAGTAATAGGTAGTGTTCTGTGTAGGGTTGTCCGTACAATTATCATGAAGCCTTGTGCCTTTGGATATGTGATGAAGACATGTTAGTGATGTTACATTCATGAACACAAAATTTGATGATCAGTATAAGTGAGGTTATGCAGTCACTATTCACCAGTAGTAGTTTCCTTTGTTTGTTAAGAAGAGCCGATAGAGATGATATTGGTTCTAGAGTTGCGCCTATCATTTTGGTATGCACCCTTGGATTTAAGCTTAGAGAAGAGTTAGTGATGTTTAGTTAAGAGTGCATGAAGTAATTCAGCTTGAGGAGAAAGATTCAATTATTCTGGTAGAGCCGACAATGTGTAGCGTGCATCTACCATTATCTTATTGGACATGTTCCAAAATGTGTTGTGTGCTTAGTAGAGCTGACTGATTTATTATTGGAGTTTTTTATGGCTTCTGTAATATGATTTCAAGGTGGTTCTAACAAGCTGAATTGATTATATCATTTAGAGGAAAGATATTTATAGGAAGTCATTTGTGATTACTTGAGTGTGGTTCATAATTGATTGAAAAAGAGCAAAGCAGAGTGTGCGAAGTGTTGAGCCATCAGAAGAAGGTCTATGTGACCAAGTAAATTATTTTTTCTATACATTGGAACTGATACATACAATAGGTCAAAGTGCAGTTCACCAAGATCCAGATATAGTGTGTACCTGTTAAACAAAAGGTTGTAGCCTTCACCCCTTTGAGCAGTGTGCTCTCGGATAGTGCGTCCTCACCCCTAAAAGGGTTAATTGTAAAAGACACTTAACAGGGTCTGACCCTTGACTAGGTCTACTGTACTAAATATATTGCAAAGAAACTCCTAACAGGGTTAAGGATCTTCTAACAAGGATCATTATACACTAGTGCAAAATATTAGTGGGTGTCAATTTCCACCAGGTTTTTACCTATTTGGGTTTCCCCATAACCAAAATATTGGTGTTGTGTTCAAGTGTTCTTTCATTTTGTTTATGCTTTATGTTTAAGTATACTTAATTGGAAAAAGAATTGAAACTTTTAGATAATTGATTCACCCCCCCTCTCAGTTATCTCTTGGGACTATTCCTAACAATTGGTATCAGAGCCAAGTGCATCAGAGAGAAAGTTTAACAGCTTGAGGTTGATCAGATGGAATTCTTCAGAAAAGAAAGTTCTAAGTTTTATGGAGAGAATTATCTTTACTGGAAGAACAAGATGGTGACTCATTTGCAATGCATTGTTTTTGAAGTTTTTGATGTAACTATCAAAGCAGTCAAGATCCCTACCTTGGAAGACCTTGCAAAGGATGATGGTACTAAAAAGCAAAAGGAAAATTTTCACTATCAGAAATAAAGAAAGTAGATACAACCCACAAAATATGGAAGTACCTAGAAGACATATTTGAAGGAGACAAAGAAGAAAAGGATGCACATAGAAAAACATGGAAGAAAAGATACAATGCATTAGAGATGCTACCTGAAGAAAACATCAGAGCTTACAATCAAAGGATCAATGAAGTAGTTGTTGGAATTAGGAACAATGGTGGAGATATCTCAGAGGAAGACATTATGGACAAATTGATGACTACTCTCACTCCAAAATATGAAAAAAAAATTAACATCCTTGATGAGACCATCCAGCTTACATAAAATTTTAAGAGAGAGACCTTGATCAACAAAATCTCAACTTTTGAGATTTCAAGATTGAAGACAGAACCTAAAAGTGAGACAGCCTTCGAAGCAATAGTTCATGGTAAGAAATCTGCAAACACTTTTGGTAATTTTGATGATGATGAAGAGAAAACTCTAGATGACTTCATTGCTATGATTTCTAAAAGAGAAAAGAAAGGAAAAGGAAAATATGAAGGTCAATTTCCATTTAAGTGTTTTTCATGTAATAAGATTGGTCACTTTGCATCTAAGTGTCCTATAAGAGCTAGAAAATTCAAAAATGACTACAAGCCTAAGTACTCTTAGGAATGTTACTATGCTGGAGATGGAGTTTCAAATGATGAATCAGTTGAAGAAGAAATTGGATTCATTTCTATTATAGAGAAAATGAATAATAAGAGAGATCACGAAGATGAGAAAGAGGAACAAGAACTAGCATTGATTTCACAAGATGATATAAGGACAGACTGGATTATAGATAGTGGCTGTTCACAACACATGACATGTGATAAAGATAGATTTTTTCATTTGGACAAATACAATGGTGGCATGGTTAGATTTGGAGATAACAATCCTAAACCTATCATTGGTAGAGGAGCTATCACATTGGATGAAAAGAACATTATTGATGATGTTCTCTATGTAGATAGTTTGAAACATAACCTTCTTAGTGTTGGGAAGTTACTTGAAAAATGTTATCAGTTGGAGTTCAAAGATAACAAATGTATCATTAACAATAAGGATGGTGTTATGATTGCATTAGGCTCAGAGACTAAAGGTAATGTTTTCCAACTCAATTAAGAAGAAAGTTTTTTGCTAAAGTTGATGACAATTGGTTGTGGCATAAAAGACTATGTCATATCAATTTTGATAACATAGTAAAGATAAGCAATGTAAAGGTAGTAAGAGATCTACCTAGCATAGCAAAGCTAGTTGATACTACATGCAGAGAATGTGTGATGGGAAAGTATGCAAGAAACTCATTTAGGAGCAAGCACAATTCAACAGAGAACAAGATGGATCTGATTCATACAGACCTATGTGGACCAACTCAAACAAGATCATACTATGGAGAAAGGTATTTCATTTTGTTCGTCAATGACTATACTAGAATGATGTGGGTTGCATCAAGAGGGATGAAGTAGTAGGAAATTTTGATGCAAGAAGTGATGAAGGTATTTTCCTTGGTTTCTCTACTAAAAGTAAAGCTTATAGATGTTTCAATTTAAGATTGAAGAAGATCATTGAAAGTGGTCATTTTAAGATTGATGAAAAGTTTATGGTTCAAGAAAGATATCATGATTACTCACCTATGATTGAAGAAGAACCCACACCTTCCACTAGTGAGATAGTTGTTGAAGAAATATTTGATAGTATTGATGTGTTATTTAATGACCCTGAGACAAGTGAAGAAGAAACTCCAAAGGTAGATTAGATAGTATCACCTAAAGCTCCAAAGTTTACATCTAGATATCATTCTAAGGGTGACATCATTGGAGATCAGAGTGGAAAAGTCACAAAAAGATCAAAAGCTAAGAGTTTTGCAAGGAGTGAGGCGGTATCTTTACTATCTCAAATTGAACCTTTAAGTGTTGAAGATGCATGCAAAGATTCAGATTGGAATGATGCTATGAAAGAAGAACTAGATCAGATTATCAAGAATGATACTTGGGAACTGGTCCCAAGACCTAGTGATAAGAATGTGATTGGAAAAAAGTGGATAGTCAGAAACAAGATGAATCAAGATGGTATAGTATTGAGGAACAAAGTAGGATTAGTATGTAAGGGATATGAGAAAAAAGAAGGTATTGAATACTCACACACTTTTTCCCTAGTAAGAAGGTTAGAAGCTATTAAGTTGTTTCTAGCTTTTGCAACATTCAAAAACTTCAAAGTTTATAGATGGATGTTAAGTCAGCATTCTTGAATGGAGAGCTAAAAGAAGAAGTATACATTGAGAATCCAGAAGGATTTACACTATCAGACATACCTGATATGCTATACAGATTGAAGAAAACCCTCTATGAACTTAAGCAACCCCTAGAGCATGGTATGAGAGACTTGATAGATATCTCACAAAGATTGAATTCAAGAAAGGAGCAACAGATTGTAACCTATTTATAAGAGAGACATTTGAAGGATTACTACTTGTGGCTATATTTGTTGATGACATTATCTTTGGGGGTAATGACAAATTGAGTGCAACATTTTCTAATGAAATGTAGAGTGAGTTTGAGATGAGTATGATTGGTCCTATCAAATACCTTTTGGGAATAAATGTGCAGCAGATAGAGAAAGGTATTTTCATTAATCAGTCCAAGTATGTGAAAGAGATATTGAAGAAATTCAAGATGGATGATTGCAAGCCATTAGGGACACCTATGATCACTGGATGCAAGCTTACAAAAGAAGATGATTCTCCACCAGTAGATACAACATTGTACAAGTCTATGATTGGTAAAATCATTTATCTTACTCAAACTATACTTGATATTCCAAATGTAGTTGGCATAGTTGGAAGATTTGCAACAGAGCCTAAATAAAGTCACCTCATGGTAGTAAAGAGAATATTCAGATAATTGTAGGGCACTATAGATTATGGTCTATGGTATCCAAATTCAAAAAATGTTGAGCTTCATGTGTATACTGATGTAGATTGGGCAGGATGCGTTGATGATAGAAAGAGTACATCAAGTGGAGCAGTGTTTCTTGGTGATAGACTTGTCACTTGGACAAGTAAGAAGCAAAATTGTATCTCTCAATCAATAGTAGAAGAAGAGTATGTTTCAACAGTGCTGAATTGTTCTATGTTGCAATAGTGCTGAATTGTTCTACAATTTTTTGGATCAAGAAAATGATAAAGGATTTTGGAATTCAGATTGATTATCCTATTGTTATTCACTGTGATAACACTAGCACTATCAACCTGTCGAAGAACCCTTTGATGCATGCAAAGAAAAAGCACATTGAGATCAAGTATCACTTCCTAAGAGAGAAAGTGGTAGAGAAAGAAGTCAAGTTGGACTATGTGAGTACTAAAGATTAGTTGGTAGACATATTCAAAAAGCCCTTGCCAAAGGATACTTTTGAGTATCTCAGGGAGAAGTTGGGAGTAATTCCCTTCCCTAATTCTGCTTAGAAGAAAGAAGAAAGAGCATCAGTCCTCAGGGACTGATGGATGGTTGACTACTCTACTTCAGGAGTAGTACCAGTGCTTAAACTGATTGATGCCCTTTTCCATTGATGTCAAAGGGGGAGTAATATATATATATATATATATATATATATATATATATATATATATATATATATATAGTCATAAAAAAAGAAGTAAAAGGAGTAATATACTAAGGGGGAGTAACATTCCGTTATGGAAACAGTTCAGTTGAGGAAATGGAGAATGTTGAAAAATATTGTAGCAGATGGAGGATTCATCCTTGGGGGAGTTTTGATGAGGAAATAGAGAATGTTATAAAAGAAATGTTCATTTGGATTGGTGGATTTTTTCATTCCATAAGTTTCCATCAATGCCAAAGGGGGAGATTGTTGGAGATTTGCTAGCAGGCCAGTACTGATTATATGTTTGTCATTGATGAAAACATATGGTAAGTTGCATGTGTGGATAACTTATGAATGCAGAGGTTAACTATTAGTACAGACTGTTATATAGTAGCTTGTGTCAGTAGTGATCCTAATAGAGTAAAATATAGTGTTTTGTGTATGGTTGTTTGTACAATTATCATGGAGCCTTGCACCTTTGGATATGTGATGAAGACATGTTAGTGATGTTACATTCATGGATGCAAAATCTGATGATCAGTATAAGTGAAGTTATGTAGTCGCTATTCACCATTAGCAGTTTCCTATGTTTGTTCAGAAGAGCCGACATAGATGATATTGGTTCTAGAGTGGTGCCTATCATTTCGATATGAACCCTTGGATTTAAGCTTGGAGAAGAGTTCGTGATGTTTAGTTAAGAGCACATTAAGTAATTCAACTTGAGGAGAAAGATCCAGTTATTTTGGTAGAGCCAAGAGTGTGTAGCGTGCGTCTACAATTATCTTATTGGAAAGGTCCCAGAATGTGTTGCGTGCTTAGTAGAGCTGACTGATTTATTATTAGATTTTTTAATGGCTTCTTGATGCAGTGCAAGGAAGGAGAATCCCCGATGGAGATGTCTTATCCCCCAGCAAATAACCACACAATAGAATATAATAACAATACAAATATTTAGAACCACACAATACCAAAACTCATAATAGAATTATCATATTTTCATCCAACATCCTTGGCTGTAAGGCCTTTGAGGTTACGACCAAATATAATGAAATTCCAATAGTAACTTTGCAAGATCCCTCAAGATCCAATCCAAACCTTAGCCACACTATGGTAGAAACCCCAAGGAAGATCTAAACTTGTGCCCGCAAGCCCTCCAAGCAATCTCCTTGTTTCCCAAGCCACAACTACTAGTTCTCCTCAAAATTCGCTCCTCTACCTCTTCCTCTTCTCCAAGATGGATGAATGATGCCTCAAGACTTCCCCCACAACCCCTACTTATACCAATCTAAGCCACAGGTCGGCCCTGAACATAAATTAAATACAAACATAAATTAAATTGATGTCTTAGTAAAATCACAATATTTGCTAGTTCCAAATGAATTAGAACTCTTACTTTGAACCATAGGTAGAAATATAGGCCCTCTTCAATCCCTCAAATTTTCATCCTCTAACTCTTTGTGGAAAATTACTTATACAGCCTATAATAGGCACCAAATTCCTAAGCAAGGCCAAGCTCCTCGTAGGCCACGCTGAGCAACCAAGACCATGCCAAGTTCCATTAAATACATCAAAACCAATTACCCAAGACCCAAGTAGGTTTATCCAACTCTACCAAACCCCTCACATATGAAAATAAGTCCACACGACTCCATCAAATCTCCCAAACATGCAGGATAGCCAACTACCCTGGGATGCTCCTACATCAGACTCCCTAGGTGTGAAAAGATGTTCTCAATAGCTGGAAGAACATTGTCTGGGATTCAACACATAAATCCCTAAATGGTTTTTCACATACATGTCCTCCAAGTCTTCAACTTGCACATTCTTTCCCTTGTTCTAATGCTACTTCTTCGTATCCATCCTCGATGTCTCACAGGTTTGTTGTCCATGCTGATCTCTAACCCATTCAGAATCTGCCAACTCAACTCGGCTACCAATGCTCAGGTTCCTTCTACCAACCTCTTCCTTTTGCAAGGGAATTAGGGAATGCTTCCTGCCATCTTTCACAATTGTAAACACATTCTTGACACAATCATGCATAGCCCTACAATCATACTGCCAAGGTCTACGAAGCAACAAATGACAGCTGTTCATGTCCACAATATCACACAACACTTGATCCTTATACTGCCCAATTTGGATACCAACAAGGCACTACTCCCTTACTTCCAAAGCATGCTCACCTTGCAACCAACCAATCATATAAGGATAAGGATGTCTTGTTCTTTTCAAACCAAGTTTCTGAACCATCTCATCAGTAACAAGGTTATCAGTACTACCACCATCCACAATCACATTACAGACTTTGCCACCAGACTTGCAACAAGTCCTAAACAAATTAGTCCTTTGACAAGATTCCCATGTCCTTTGACCCATCAATACTCGTCGAGCTAGAAAGCTCTCTCCTTGCTTAGGTTCTTGGTCTTCAACCTCATCCATAATAGTAGCTCTTTTGTCACCATCCTTCCACGGACACTGATAAGCTCTATGCCCTTCTTCATGACATTTGAAACAAGTACCCTTAAATTCACCCTGACCTATCCTTTGCTTTTGATCAACAAGTTTTGGTTCAGCTTTTGCATTTGGTTTTGCCAAATAATCCTACTTCTCCTTCCCTCGGGAACCACCTTGATTCTTCCTCTTCAACTTTTCTTCGGCCCTCAAAGCATACTGATAGTCATCCTCAACTAAAGAAATATTCAGCATACCAACCTCACCTTGAATATTGAATCTCAAACCATTAATGTATCTAGCCACCTTCTCCTTAGACAACTCTCTATGTCCAAAATGAATAGTCAACTTGTAAAACTCCTATGTATAATCTTTCATAGTCATATCCTTCTGTTTTAAATTCTACAACCTCTTAAACAACTCAAGTTCATAATCAACAAAAATGAACTTAGCCTTCAGTTTAGTCACCATCAATCTCCATCTAGTGATCTTCATTTCACCCTCCTCTTCTCTATCTTGCTGTAACTCTTTCCACCAAAGAGCAGCATGTCCCTTTAGCTTGGTTTGTACTATCCTCACTTTGAGTGAATCTTCAATATCCTCAAGTTCAAAATAGTCTTCCAATTCACCAATCCAATCAATAAGGTCTTCAGGATTCAAAGTACCTGAGAAATTAGAAACCTCCATCTTATGCTTTAGCTTCAACTAAGGTCCAGATCTATCAAATTGAACAATCTTATTTCCTCTAGGTCTCTCATCTTGCTCATCTCTACCATTAGATCTAGTAGTCTCAAAGTCTTCAGCAGCTTCCTCATAACCATCTTTAGTACCCACATGCCTAGGTATACCACCCAAGGCACTTACAATCTCAACAATCATATCACTCTTCATCAGCTCCATCTCAGATCTAAGACTGGCTTTAACCTCCTCTATTTGAGCCTTAATCTTCTCTGAGATTCTTTCTTCCATAGTATCAGTAAGATCATCAATTGCCCTAGGGTCCAATCTTCTTGGAGGCATCTTCCAAGATCTTCGCAAACCCTCTATAGAAAATCACCAACTAGATCCAACCTTTGCTCTGATACCACTTGATGCATTGCAAGGTAGGGGAATCCCTGATGGAGATGTCCTAGCCCCCAACAAATAACCACACAATAGAATATAATAACAATACAAAGATTTAGAACCACACAATACCAAAACTCATAATAGAATTATCATATTTTCATCCAACATGCCCGGCTATAAGGCCTTCCAGGTTATGGCCAAATACAATGCAATTCCAATAGTAACTTTGCAAGATCCCTCAAGATCCAATCCAAACCCTAGCCACACTATGGTAGAAACCCCCAAGAAGATCTAAACTTGTGCCCGCAAGCCCTCCAAGCAATCTCCTTGTTTCCCAAGCCATAGCTACTAGTTCTCCTCAAAATTCACTCCTCTACCTCTTCCTCTTCTCCAAGATGGATGAATGATGCCTCAAGACTTCCCCCACAACCCCTACTTATACCAATCTAAGCCACAAGTCGGCCCTGAACATAAATTAAATACAAACATAAATTAAATGCCACAAGTCGGCCAACAACAACAATTAAATGCCCAAAATTGATGTCTTAGTAAAATCATGATATCTCCTAGCTCCAAATGAATTAGAACTCATGCTTCAAACCATAGGTAGAAATATAGGCTCTCTTAAATCCTTGAAATTTTCATCCTCTAACTCTTTGTGGAGAATTACTTATATGGCCTGTAATAGGCACCAAATTCCTACTCAAGGTCGAGCTCCTCCTAGGCCATGCTGAGCAACAAAGACCATGCCAAGTTCCATTAAATACATCAAAACCAATTACCCAAGACCCA
This sequence comes from Chamaecyparis obtusa, assembly GCA_027943335.1. Taxonomy (NCBI): domain Eukaryota; kingdom Viridiplantae; phylum Streptophyta; class Pinopsida; order Cupressales; family Cupressaceae; genus Chamaecyparis; species Chamaecyparis obtusa. Next base: position 137,542 of record BSBK01000241.1, on the reverse strand, counting down.
AGTAGGTTTATCCAACTCTACCAAACCCCTCAAATATGAAAATAAGTCCACACGACTCCATCAAATCTCCCAAACATGCAGGATAGCCAACTACCCTGGGATGCTCCTGCATCACTTCTCTAATATGATTTCAAGGTGGTTCTAACAATCTGACTTGATTATATCATTTAAAGGAAAGATATTTATAGGTAGTCATTTGTGATTGCTTGAGTGTGGTTCATAGTTGATTGAAAAAGAGTAGACCAGAGTGTGCGAAGTGTTGAGCCATTAGAAGAAGGTCTATGTGAACAAGTAAAGTATTTGTGCTATAAATTGGAACTAATCTAGACATAAGGTCAAAGCATAGCTCACCAAGATCCAAATATAGTGCGTATTTGTTAAATAGAATGTTGTGGTCTACTGTACTAAATATATTGTAAAGAAAATCCTAACAGGTTTAAGGATCTTCTAACAAGGATCATTATACACTAGTGTAGAATATTAGTGGGTGTCAATTCCCACTGGGGTTTCTACCTATTTGGGTTTCCCTGTAACCAAAATATTGGTGTTGTGTTCAAGTGTTCTTTCATTGTGTTTATGCTTTATGTTTAAGTGCACTTTTTGCTCTTGGTAAACTTTTGATTTGGGTAACTTTGCTTTGGGCTGCTTGAGCTGATTGGGCATCACTTGGAAAAGGCTTTGCACCTTAGTAGTCTAAAATCAGAAAACTTGAGTGAAAACAGGCTTCTAGGGCAAGGTAAGTTACTGATTTTATGACCAAATACGTTAAAAAGGCTTATGAAACACCTGAAACTGGGCATGCAACAAAATGATCTCAGGCGATAATATTCAGGCAAGCTGTGCGATGCTTGTTCTGGTGAAGGCAGGCGACACTGTTACCAGATTATGTCCGTGGGTTGCAAATTTTGGTGTTTTTGAGTTGTTTTAAGCACATGTGAAGCAAACAGTAGTCATTAACAGACCTATCAAGGACAAAGCAACTTGATAGTATTAGGGGAGTCTTGTTTGAAGATGTTTTGGACAATGTTTAAGACTCAAAAAAAAACAAGCACATAGTTATCCCTACCAAAGAAAATGGTGAGAAGTCAAAATCTTTGCCCCATTGCTTATGTGCATACATGCACCTCACACAACCGTGTCACCCCCTAGAGGGCGCCCGTGTTTTTGGTGTTTCCAGGGACTCAACAGTGTACATTCAAAGGTTACCCTTGTAGCAGGGGCCAGTGTCGCAACCGCCTCCAAACGTCCAGGTGTATGCCTATGATGGGAATCTGTGTATGATAAACATACGGAGAGATTCTTCCCCCTCCTTGTGCAAAGATTATGACTCCTTTCAGAGATGAACTGGGTAGGCCACTAACTAAGAGGTTTTTACTTGGCTTCCGTTCACAATAACCTTCAGTGCCTCTGATACAGAGCTGGGGCCTCGTAGCCACACCAACACCTGAAAGTCACACACCCCTGCAAGCAGGGCTCGGAGCGGTGCCGCTCAGTGCAACAAACAGAGCCTTTCCATGATGATAGTCAAAGTCATGAAAAGGAAGTTACTATGGTTTTGGAGTCTTTAGACTCAACAAAACTTTCTTTATTATAGTGAGGTGGAATCACCGGCAATAGGTGTGTACTCACTTGGGTCGTTCCCGGAGGTTCAACTTCCGGCAGGCCCTCTAAAGGTGACTCAGGACTTCGCTCAGATTCGGGTTTCTGATTTTCTGATTCTCCCAAAGGGAGAAGAGCATACTTCTCTAGCCCGTTTCTTTACCCAGACACACAAGACAAACTTAATCACCGAGTTAGTTTCACTCCACCAAATCCACATGCTTTTGGGTTTCTGGTTCTCTCTCAAGGAGAGAAGAGCATAATCCCCTGGCGAATAGAAATGCTAAAGATTCACTAACTTTCTCCGCTTCCCTACAGATTCATCATATTAGTAAGATCATTAGAATTCTAGGTTCATTCATGGTCATCACCTCCATGTAATGAAGAGCCAAAATTCCTACTCACTATCGAAATCCACAAGAAATTTTAACGGAGCCCTAATTAAACTATGTGAATAAAGCAGGAAAGCAAACACAATGTTTTAATGATCTTCGGCAAACGTCCTGCATTCACACCATTAGTATGTTTTTTTATGTCTTTGTCAAATCGTCCTGCAGAAAACAAAATTATTTTATGCAACAGAAAATAGAAAACTTGTTAGGAAAATGAAACTGTAAAACAGAAAGCAGGAAATTTTAGTTCACTGCCCCAGAATCTCGCGTGAGGAAGTACCTTGAGTGCGCGAGAAAACACAGGGTCCGCGCGAGAAAACAACAGTCCCACGCGAGGAAACGCCAGTCCCACGTGAGAAAACACACAGTATCGCGCGAGAAAACATAGAACTAAGGGTGAAATTTTGTACAGTCTCGCGCGAAGAAACGCTACAGGAGTAGAATCTCGCGCGGATATCTCTGTACTCTCGCACGAAACTCTGTACACAGACAGTACGGATTCACAAAAAAAAAAAATAAAAAAAATTTGTCGTTTAGAGAACCTGTAAAATTTTTCCTGAAAACCTGTAAAAAAACAAAAAAAGGGCCAAATTTTTTTTTTTCTTTTTTGCAGGCAAAAAAGAAACAAAAAATAATGTCCTGTAGAGTATACCAGGACCCTTGAAACCCTTAGCCTCAGAGCTAGAAAATTAATGAAAATGAAAGGAAACCCATTTTCAGGGCCCCACGGTGGGCGCCAAAAATGTGTGCACAGATGTGTGATCACACTTCTATGAGTCTTTGTATGCGAGAGTGCTCAACAGTGAGTTCTCACAAAATGACCCATAGCTCTCTATCTGAGAAGAGCATGGTTTGAATGTGGCCCTCAGATCAGCCTATTTTACCCATGCAAATACAACTCAGAATGAGAGATTTGAGTTGATCTAAATGAAACTATTCTAAATGATTTGCCATGCAAACTAAGCTAAACTAATTTATTGAAAATGAAATTAAGCTATATGTAATGGATTTAAACTAAAATGATTTGCAAATAATCTAAAATGTAAATTAATCTAAAATGTGAATGTGCAAGTTGAAATGCTAAATGATTACAAGCTATGAAATTCTGCAGCATAAGTTCGATAGCAAAATTCGGGATCCTTGAATGAGCATGAGAGGTCTCCTTTTATAGGAAAAGTTGGATTCGAATGTGAAAGTAGAAGCAATGTGGGATAAATGAAAAAGAGGAAACAATCATCATTTTTAGAAGGTTTGTAATAAAATGGAATTACATTTTATTTTCTTTTATTTTTATTCAATTTGTTTCCTTTTTCATCACAGGAGATCTTTTGAGAGAATATTTCATTTATTTAATTTTAAAGAATAATATCTCTTTTAATTAAATAAGGTAATATTATATAATTTAGAAATGAATATTAATTCAATAAAATAAAACCATTTAATTAAAAGAGGATTTTAATTAAATAACATTATTTCATTCAAAGAATATTAATTTCAATTAAATAATATTATTTTATTTATTAAAAAGGGATATATTTCTTTTAATTAAAAATTGATGGGATATTCAAACTTTAGGGAAAATTGAAATATTTATAATTTGATCAATAAATTTGATTTGAATGTATGACAAATATTGATTCAGGAATTGATAATGATAGATTAAATAAATGGGGCCCAAAGTCTAGGCGACCATTTTATGGTGCATACAATACTTAATTGGATAAAGAATTGAAACTTGTAGATATCTGATTCACCGCCCCCTCTCAGTTATCTCTTGGGACTATTCCTAACATTTAATGTATTTAGACTATGTGATGAAAATACCTTTCTCCATCTGATATATTTTTAAACCAACATAGAATTTGATCTCCCCAAAAATTGACATTTAAAATTTAGTTTGCATCTCATTAGAAAATTTCTTACACAGGTCATCTTGTCCACCAAATATAATATCATCTACAAAAATATTAGCTAACAAGATTCGTTTACCTTCATCATCTTCCATGTATAGATTGCTAGTGTCATTTGTCCTTGAGAATCCAATCTGTATCAAGTAGTTGTGCATCCTCTCATACCATCCTCTGGGGGCTTTCTTTTGTCCATGTAGCACCTTATTCAGTTTGTAAACCATGTGTCTCTTGTTTGGATCAAGAAATCCTTTAGGTTGTTCAATGTACACTTCTTCTTCTAATATACCATTTAAAAATGTAGAATTGACATCCATTTGGTATACCTTGAAATATCTGTAGGAAGCATATGCAAGTAGAGTTCTCACTCCTTCTAGTCTTGCTATAGAGGAAAATGTCTCTCCATAGTCTATTCCTTCTTCTTGTGCATAGACCTTGCATACCAGCCTTGCTTTGTTCCTTGTGATTTGTCCATGTTCATTCAGTTTGTTTCTAAATACCTATTTAGTTCCAATGACATTTTTGTTTTCTAGTCTCAGCACCAGAGTCTAGGTATCATTCTTCTCTATTTAGTCTATCTCTTCATTCATAGCTTGGATCTAGTCTTCATTTTCAAGTGCCTCCCTTGTTGTCTTAGGCTCCAATTCACACAATAAACATGTAGGGTCTCTTAGCTTGCTTCTGGTTAGAACTCTAGTTTCTTTATCTCCAATGATTTGTTCAGGCTTGTGATGTCTCCTTACATATTGTGCCAAAATAGGTTCTTTCTTGTCTTCTTGCTTTTCAGGTTCACCAATAAGATTGTCAGATTCAGCCTCTGAATGCTCGGTAATCTCTTCCTAATACTCGACATCATCCTCTTGTCACTCGACATGATCTTCTTGTTGCTCGACATGATCTCCTTGTCCCTCAGCATTGCTTACCTGAGACTCAGCATCAGGTCCAAGTGTGTCACTTGCCTCTCCTTCTTCTATATAGACAAAAGATCTATAATCTTTTGGTTCTTTCTTACTTTCCTATTTATTTTTCTCTACATATTAATCAACCTTCACATTTACACTTTCCAAAATTTTGTTAGTGTTAGAGTTCAAACACTTGTAAGCTTTACTCTTTGTGGAATATCCTAGGACTATGCCCTCATCACTTTTAGCATCAAACTTTCCATTCATATTGTCTTTTAGTATATAGCATTTGCTTTCAAAAATTCTAAAGTATTTTACATTAGGTGCATACCCATGCCATAGCTCATAAGGTGTAACATTTGTACCTTTTTTGATCTGTACTCGGTTCAAGGTATAAATAATTGTACTTATAGCATCTCTCCAGTACTTTTGTGCAACATTCTTCTCGATCATTAGTGTTCTTGCACAATCCATGATAGATATGTTCCTTCTTTCTACTATACCATTTTGTGGAGGTGTTCTAGGTGTAGACATTTATCTTTTGATTCCTCTATCATTGTAGAATAGATTGAACTCATTTGATATAAAAAATCCACCTCGGTCAGATCTCACACACTTCAAGCTTCTACTTGTCTCCTTTTCAACCTTAGCCAAATACCACTTAAATAATTGAAATGCGTCAGATTTCTCTTTTAAAAACATTACAGTCATCATTCTAGTGTGGTCATCAATAGAGAGAATAAATTATCTAGCACCATAATAGCTTTGTACACCCATAGGTCCACAAAGGTCAGTATGAACCAAATCTAAAACATTTTCAAAAGTAAAAGTCTTGCTCTTAAAACTAGACTTTGTCATCTTACCCAACTAACATTATTTGCACATTACATTATCAGGTTTCTTCAATCTCGGTAGTCCTCTTACTTTCTTCCTTTTACTAATATCTACTAGATTGTCAAAGTTAACATGACATAGCTGCTTATGCCATAACCGTATATCATCAAGTTGTGCAATCAAACATGTCTCTTTAGATAGGTCTAGATAGAACAAATTACCTCTTGTCTATTCTCCACTTCTAATCAGTTCACCAGTGGCATCAAATATTTTAGCCTGCTTGTGATGAAATTCCACTCGATAACCAGTGCTATTAAGTTGTGCAACACTTAGAAGATTATGGTTAAGACTTTCAACCCAATAAGCATTTTCATAAGTGATCTTATCATTCAGCTTAATCAAACCTTTACCCTTTACAAGACATGGCACATCATGTAATGCCCAGCTAAGGAACCCACGAGAACTTAACCTAAACATGAAACTAAGTTTGCAGAATAATTTTTTTTTTTAGAGTTAACAATCAATAGCATCAAGTTTCACAAAGCAGAAGCAAAGCTTAGCAATAAACAACTTTCATAGATTACAACTCTCAAGGGTTCCTTGACATAGATTACGAAAGAGTTAATTAATTAAAGTAGATAAGATATAATATGAATCTTGAGAATACATTTGAATGATAAATACAACATCATAAATAAAAGGTAACATAAATACAATTGGTACCATAAGGTAACCATAATAATCTGCATCCACTACACATATCTTAGGGTATGTAATACAATAACCAAAAAATAAGTACAACATGATATCTTTGAACCTCTGATACAATGATACAAGATCACAAGAAGAATGAAGAACAAGAGCACATCTTCAACAATGAAGATCAAGAAAGAACAACTACCACAAGGATCATCTAGCTTTGGAAAGTTCATTTTCATGCAAAGCCCTCTTGGAGTTGAGTTTGAGCTCATGCATGTGAAAGGAGATTCCTTTATGTATTGGGAGTTTTTGCCATTATTGGATTACGCAGTTTTTGGAGGAGGAATTTTGGAGACAGGTTTGGAGAGAGGGTTCTTCGAAAAGCTTGGATTCTATTTTCTTCATTTTGGTCTTTGTCAAATTTTCTCTCCAGTATTGATTTGAGGTAGGTCTCAATCATTATGGAGATTCATGTTTTAGCAATTTTTAAACGACTGTATTCTTCATGCCTGTATGTGATTGTCTGTCTGGACCTCTATCCTATTCTTTGTAGGTTTCTCTCTCTCTTCGTATTATTCTAAAATCTAGTTTGTAGAAACCCTTGTTGATTCATATTCTGATTGATGATTCATTTTTGGTTGATTTATGAAATTGTTCGTGATGTTTATGGGCTAGCATTGAAATTTTGAGTTTTCTTGTGATTGGATTGGTCACCTAACTCTCTCTTTTCATTATCTATTTTATGACGCTAGTCACACTTAATTTATTGTTGAAATTGAGGATCCCTTATGATTTAATGTTGGACTTATGATTCACCCACTTGGGTTTTTTTTCCTTTATGAGTTATTATGGTGGCTACTTTGAATGTTTGCTATTGTTGGCCCTGTTCTATGATAAGTATTGTTTCTATCATGTTCATCATGAACCCCTGATAGTATGTATAAGGGAGGACATCCCAGAGATGGTACTATATGTGTTGTGTGATATTAGAATCATTGTGTATCCTTTATGTTTGCATAAGTATTGCATTAACTAGATAGATTTTCATGAAATCCTCAATTTTATTATTTGTTATAGCTGTGAATGTGTTTTTTATGTGAGAACCTAGATGTTTTCTATGATGATGAATGAATAAAAGCTTTGATTTATTTGAATTTCAAATGAATGAATGATCAAGATGATTTTTAGTTTGTTCCTAAACTAGATATTATATTGTTCTTAATGATTGTATATCATGTTCCTACCCTATGATTTGATTTCAGATGTTATATTTTGTTTTTAGTAAATACTTTGTGTTTGGGGGATATGTATCCTCATCTATTTTTAGGCTTCCAGGAGTAAACCTAATCCTAGGGGGGTGGATGTAGTACTTCACCCCTAGTCTAATTTTATAAATGATATGATTACTTAAGGATGATAGATTACATGTTAGGATATCATTGAGGCGTATAATTTTTTTGATTCCATACTTGCATGTGTATGGTTGATGTGTTTTTTTAATACTTTTATTTGATGTGCTTGATGTGGTTGAGGGATGGAGTTGTAGTTACTTTCTTGTGAGATCCACATGATCGGCCAATCCCTACCATTGTCTGTTATATCTCTATACATATATGCACATGTTTGTCTCTTATGCATGTTTGTAGGTACTGGGCATCGACTTTCCTAAATTGTTAGGATGAGTGTGCCCTATCGCTAGTCTCAATGGTAAAAGAGGGAAGATAATATTCAGCTCCAAACCTTAACCAAAGCCAAAAAATGTCTTGAAATAGCAGACAAGATTTTGTGTTTCCACCCTTCTAAACTCATCCAACTGGCAAGAGTTTATACTTATGTCTTAAGTATGAATGTGGGTCCTTAGGTCTTTTTTATTCTTTGATTTGTGGCGTTTAGTGTGATTTCTATTTTTAGATCATTCTATTTTTAGCTGTGGAATATTTTTTAATATGTAATTAAATAGATGTAATTATTTAGTTTAATTATTATTTTTTTATTGTATAGTGGATGCAATAAATTAATTGGAAATTAATTATATGCAATTATTGAGTGTGGTTGAAATATTTAATTAATGAGAATTAATTAAATAACTTCACCTTAGAAATATTTAATCATAAATTTAACTCTTGTTCAATTAAAATATATTTATTAAATTAAGGGTTAATTTAGCATGTGGTGATTATGCTGAATGTTCTAATTATTAATTGATTAAATGCATTAAGTTGCACATTCATAATTAAATGAAATTGAATTAATAATAATATTTAAAGTTTGGTTAAGTTCTTTTCAACCAAAGTCAAGTGGAGAGGAGACTCTAGCTTGACTGAGTTGAACTGTAAACTAAAGTTCATTTTCATGCAAAGCCCTCTTGGAGTTGAGTTTGAACTCATGCATGTCAAAGGAGATTCTTTTATGTATTGGGAGTTTTTGCCATTATTGGATTGCACAGTTTTTGGAGGAGGAATTTTGGAGACATGTTTGGAGAGAGGGTTCTTCGAAAAGCTTGGATTTTGTTTTCTTCGTTCTGGTCTTCGTCAGATTTTCTCTCCAGTATTGATTTGAGGTAGGTCTCAATCATTATGGAGATTCATGTTTTAGCAATTTTTAAATGACTGTATTCTTCATGCCTGTATTTGATTGTCTGTGTGGACCTCTATCATATTCTTTGTAGGTTTCTCTCTCTCTTCCTGTCATTCTAAAATCTAGTTTGTAGAAACCCTTGCAGATTCATATCCTATTTGTGATTTATTTATTGGTTGAGTTCTGGTCAAACTATAGATTTTGTTGGATAACTAGTTGATTTGAAGAGTTTTCCGATTTGCTTATATTAAATATATAGCTCTTGCTTCCCTTTAAGGAAAAATTATATATATTGTAGAGATAAGAGCTTATCAAAAGGGATAGTATTAATTGATATAAGAAAATAAAAAGAAATTTAGGGCTTTTTGTATATTTTTTCAAGTATTAAATCTCATATTTGTAGTTTGATAGTTTATATATAATTAAAAAAAAGATTTTTTTATAAGAAAAAAATTGTTTAAAAACTAAATATATATATTTGAATATATTTTTTAAGGAGTTTTCTTTTTGAAAAAGTGAAATTAAAAATATATTTAAAAATGATAAAGGGGTGGGGGGGGACAAATTGTACCCCACACCTCCCTTTTGGCAGTGCATGGACTGTTGTGGGTAGTGTAATACCCCCAAAATGGGCTATAAGTTCATTAATCTCCTACATCTTCAATTCGAACGAAATCGACATCAAAGTCCTAATCTAAAGCACATCTAAACATCATCAAATCATAATTGATTATCTTAAATTCTGCATCGGAGAATATTCCTAGTAATATTCCTAATCATCATAATTATCTTTAATTTTATAATTATTTGGCAATAAATCACATTTATCCTAAAGTTTGATTAATTGAATATTTGCATATTTAATTAATTAGATTTAATATTTGCCACTTAATTGTTTAATTAAATTTAATTCTATCTATTATTAATTGTATTATTTAATTTTGACAATAAATCTAATATCATATGAATAATTGATTAAATTCTTATTTAATTAATTAAAGCAAGTTGTCATTATTTAATAATATAGTTTTTAATAAAAGTTTGATTAAATAATTGATTAACCCATAAATCAATTGTTTTATTTTTAAAAGCAGTTAAGTTGAGCATAAATCACTTTATTATTAAATTAATTCATAAATAAAACATGCACAATCATAAAAGCAGACAACTATCAATTATCAATTAAAGCTAAACTCTATTTTGAGTTAAAACTTAGCTTTTGCATGTTTTTGTGAGTTAATTATCCTTTATTTAAAAATAACTCAAAAATCAAGTTGAGTTATTTGAGTGATTTATGGCTTTTATCCATGCACCTCCAAAGCCTTGGATTTCTATAAATTAAAGGCTTCAGCTCTTCACAAATCATCTCATATTTTGCACAATCACATTGGAGAATTGGAATTGAAGAATCAAAGCTCTTGCGAATCGACATCTTTGTGAGATCAATCTTATTTTTGCATTCATATTTCATATCATTGTTAGATTAGCATAGCATATCAGTTTTCATATAGATTAATTTCATATCAATTTTTATCATTCTTATTGCATAGAAAATATAAAAAAAATATCTTAATTGCATTCAATCTCATATCTAGATCAATTGCATTCAAATCCTTCATTTAGGTGTCGTCTAGGTCACTGATCTCGATAAACAATCTGAGAACATCAATCTCGCACCTATTAAAAGGCAGTAAATCACTTGGTTAGATTAGATTTCAATTTTGCACGATTTTGATTATAACTAACCTCTAATATTTTACTGAAGTGTTGTGTTTATAGATCAGGTACAATTTTCACACACACATTTCTGGCGCCCACCATGGGGCCCTGAAACGGGTTTCCCTTCATTTCTATCAATTTTCTATCTTTTGAGGATAAGGGTTTCAAGGGTCCTGGTATACTCTGTAGGACGTTATTTTTTGTTTCTTTTTTTTTGGCACTTTTTCTATCAAAGTTGTCCATACACAGCGATTTTTATCATTCTGTCCATACTTCCGTACATCTCTGTATGAATTCTCATGCAAGATTTCACTTGCGTCGCACGAGATTTCTTTCTGTGTCTCGTGAAATTTCACTGGTATCATTTTTGTGCGTCAAAAATCAGTTTCTCGCGCGAGACTACAGTTCCTCGCGTGAGACTTTATCTTTTATCGCGCGAGACTCCACTTCCTCGCGTGAGGCTTCATATTTTTGCCACATGAGATTGTACTTCCTCATGTGAGACTTCATCCTTCATCACGTGAGATAGTACTTCCTCACGCGATACTTCATTCTTCATCGCGCGAGACAGTGTTTCCTCATGCGGAACCGCATTCTACCTCACGCGAGATTTTGCTACAGAGACACATAATTTGCAGATTTGTACTTTCAGATTATTGATTTCTAATGCTTACAATTTGCTGTTGATTGGTCTTGATTTTGTACTTTCAGACGTGTGCTAAATTCTAGATTGCAGAGCGTTGGACCTAAGGTATTCTTCTCAAGCTGATAATATTTCAATTTGGATCCTAAAATAAATCTCTTATGTGTCTGGCTTGTGTGCATCCTTTCATGCTTTTATCTATTTCTACACACTTGCATAATTGATACTAGGTTGTAATCCCTTAAGGATTCATTAAGTAGTCGTAGAATACTTGTGATTGATCTTGATTGCTATCTTGGGTTATTGGACTCGCTAATCCACCGGCCCCTCATTTCCACCCTGTGGTTGCAATCTCAGCGCCATAAAGGGGAGGGGTCAACAGGACAGAAGTGTTAAGTTTTCCACTTGGCAACCTTTTTGTGCTTTTAGGAACTCACTTGTTTTCTACGTTGGGGACTCATTTTTAGCTTGTGTGAGGTGTTAAGTGTTCGACCTTGTGGACTCATCTCATATTTTCTTTAAGCGTTAAGTGTTCCTCTTTCTACTTTTTGGATGCTTTTAGTAGATTTGCTTTCGACAATATATCTGTGCTCACATAGTAATTAGGCCCTATGAACACTATTCATGATTCTTGAGAGATTGGATTCCTAGTGAAATCCTTCCTTGATGACAGAATCCTTGTAGGTAGGAAGGATACTTAGTGCATTTCACATTCAACTTGGTTAGTGCATCTTCTCTTATTGATCGATACATTCTCTCTCTGGAGAGGTTGATAGATCACGTGGGGTTGATATCATGAGCTTTGGTGAATCAAAATTGGTTAGTGCGTCTTCTCTTATTGATTGATACATTCTCTCCTCGGAGAAGTTGATAGATCACATGGAGTTGATATCACAGACCTTGGTGGAACAAAACTTTGTCTTAGCGTGTCGGATTAATCTGCTTGCTTTGTTTAGGTTAAAAGTGAAGAGGTGTCAAAACCTTGAATCTGGAGCCAAGTCCCCTTGTGGTATACTATTGTGAGTCATCTTTAGAGAGGGTTAACCATAGCGGACAATCCCTTCACAGGGAAAACTGCGTTGACGGAACCTCAAGCGGTAATAGCCATTTTCACCATGGTAGTGATAGCCGCTATATAAATGTCCTTGTAGAAGAAATCTCCACGGGTATGGTTCATTGTTGGGTTTTCAGATCTCCCTAGCAGCTCTTGAAGATTAAGTTCTCGGACTGTGTCAAAACCCTGGTGCGCCTGGATTGGAGTTCACCCCTTTGAATCATAAAAGTTGCAGAGTCAAACCATTACTAAAAACCCTAGAGAGGACAATTTTTCACTTTCAGGTATATGTGTGTTATTGCAAAACTTTTCAGAACATACCCAATTAGTACTCTCAGGGATTAGCACAATTTGGTCACTTGATTGTTCATGCGCAAGGTTGCTTTTGCCCTTGTTCATTGTTTTTAGACGTGCTTGGAATCACTTGCTTGCTTTTCTGCGTGCTTGTTTATCTACTTGGCTATTAAAAATGATCAAATCTGGTATAACCTTCAAAATTTGTATAGTACAATTTTGAAACAATCCAGAACTGAAGACCTTAAATTTTGCAAAAAATTGACGTAAATTCTTTTTGGAGTCAAAAGTCATTTCAGGAAGTCAAAAGTCGTACGAGTTTTGTCAAGTGTCATTTCAGTATTGCCCATCTGTTGTATGATTGAGAACCCAGTGTCGTACGAGTTTTCAAACTAGCAAAATTCAAGAAGCCAAAAATCTGTTAGCAACTGTCATACGAGTTTTGTCAACTATCATTTCATTGCTACCCAACTGTCGTACGAGTTTCGCAATTGTCATTTCATAGACTACCTAGTGTTGTACGGGTCTGTAGAGTGTCGTTTGGGAAAATTTGAGAGAGTTGTCAGAAATTGTCAAAATTGCCAGATACTTAGCTTTTTCAGCCTAATTCTAGAATCTGTCGAACAAATCACTATGTCAAGAACAGAGTAGTAGCTATTGAGAATCAGTACACATGTCTCAAAGTATTAGTAAACAAGAGGAAGAAGCTCTGATCGCCACTATAATGAAACAGATATAAGCTATGCAAGTCCAGCTTGACAAACTTGAGAAAGAAAAGGAACCTCTATACTCTTTTCCATTTGATAAAGACTTGTACATGTCACCATGCCCCCAAAAAAAATTTGAGCAATATGATACCTCTTCAACGGAGAGTGACACATCTAGCTTTGGAGACTATGATGACTATGACAACAGACAATGTAATGATACCTATGACACCTCTGTTCCTAAGAGTCCTCCTCATCGTTCATTCCTGCTTACTACAAATAGGCCATCACATTGGATAGATCATGATGGTGATCGATATGATTCTGATTTTGAAAGAGATTTTGATGGCTTTTTTGGACAATACCTTGATGATGATCCATCTACTACTGCTGAGGACTATAAAATACATCGTGCTAGCTTGAAACATCAATACTATAAGGATCTCTCCTCTAAGAACTCTCCAGTTGAAAATAAAGATTACATTCTCAAGCAAGATCATGTTAATGTTGGAACTTTGTCTTGTGATGGTTCCCTTCCATCCCCTACTTCCTCCAATACTCGTACATTTCCTAAAGCTTCTGAGTCTTTCAAATCTTTCACAGAACCTTCATTCGACACAAGCCCTAATACTTTTCATGCGGTTCCTTATAGTTATCCTCCAAGGCTACCTCTTAAAGAAACTCAAGCTATCCTTCACTTGGATGTAAATACTTTCAATGATGATAAACCTAAAGAGCCTAAGTCTTCATATGCTATAATCCCTACTTCAGCTAGTCCTCCACCATCTCTTCCAAAGTCTTCCATACAATCCCAACATGCTTCCTTGTCCTTAGAAGTGGCTCCATGTCAAGAGGACTCTAAAAATGATGAAGAAAAAAATATAAAGAAAGATCAAGATCAAGAACCTTCCATGTCATCCACTCCTTTTCACGATGTCTTTTATCTGCCTCAGGGTTCTTTTGATCCTGTACCCCATTTTTCATGCATTCCACCATGTCTTAAGTCTTCTCCTAAGCAAGATCAAGCTACTACTTACACTGTTGAGCTTATTGACAATCAAAATAACCTTACTACGCTTGCGCTTTCCAAAGATGATACTTCCATTAAGGTTGGTAAAAATGGTGTTCCTTCCAATGTTAAGTCTATTGAAAAACAAGAGAAAAATTATGCGCTTATGCTATCCGAAGATCCTTGTCAAGATCAAAGTCTTTCATCTTCTTGTTCTACCACTCCATGTTCACTTCCACTTTCTACTCTTCCTAAGTCTTTGCAAGCTTTGAACAATCCTATCAAAGAAGGTGCTCATATTCAAGATGTCCATGATTCTATTGAAAATTCTAATGCTCACTCTAAAGATGTTGATATCCTTGGTTGTCATATAGATGCTGATGAACTTATTGATTATCTTTTTGCATCTTCCACTTCCATCCTTGGACCTCTTCCACCACTACTAAGGGCTTCATGCCTTCCTTCCATCTTGGGTCCTTATGTCCCTTCACTTTCCCCTCCTAACTCTCCTGATTCACCATCCATCTTGGGTCCTTACATACCTCCATCTCCCATCTTTCCTCAAGATCAACATAGATGCATACCCTTGAATCCTTTTCATCCACCCACCCATCTAAACCAGTCATATCCTCCCTCTTCCACAAATCCCAAGTCTTTTGGAAGTAACTTGAATGTTCAATACAAGAAAAAGAAGCAATGCAAGAATCCATAAAAAAAAGAAGATCACCATGTCTCCTCTAATCGACATGGAGGCATAAAGTCAAAAGAGATATCTAAGAAAAAAACTACAAGACAAGTATGGGTTCCAAAATCCATCATTGAAGATATTCTCTCTAGATCATCAAAAGGAAATAAAAAGCCTACAGCTATATGGATTCCAAAGTCTCTTTTGAAAGAGTCTGGTGTTGAGAAAAAAATGAAATTGACATTCAAGCTTCCAAAGGCTTCCACTTCATCTCCCTCCAAAAATATTCTTTCATTCCATGCGCCTAAACCACAACCTCTACTATCCATTTGCCATATTCCTTCACATATTCCTTCATTCACATTTCTTCCACCCTCTTGCTACCCTTGAAGGTGTGTGTTTACGTTGATCTTGCCTTCCTTTCCACCTACCCTTTCACAATCCTTCCATGCATTATCCTTCTACCTTCTATTTTTTTTCCTCATTTGCCTATTCCTCCTATCTTCCAACCTCACTCGCTTTACATAAAACCCTATCCTCCATTTTTTTCTTCCATGTTCCTTTTCCCTATCAACATCTTTGAGCATATCATTTTGAATCCTTGGCATATCATGGTTTATCCTTTCAAGGAGCATTATCTAAAAAGCTTGCCTTCTTCCAAAAAGAGAAAAAATAAAAGAAAAAAAATAAAAATTAAAAATGTGCCCTGGTGAAAACTTGGAAACAGGTGCCTTGGTAGCAAAAGTAAAGAGAAATAAATTCATCCTATGGTGAAAACCACTCCCTTGTGGTGCCTTGGATAAGTACCATGATGAAAACCTGGCAATCAGGCATCATGCGTAGTTCTTCTACATATTTCATCCATTTCATCTTCTCTCTTTGATCTTGACAATGTTGATCTATACATGAACATTTGGCTATTTTGTGAGTTTTCTGATGATGATCTTGCTTTCAATCCCTCCCTATTTAGCCTTCATATTTATTTTCCTCCATTCATTTTCACCTATCACTATCCTTTTCCCCTTTGGTCTTGATCTAAGAAAGAAAGAGTAAAACACGGTGCTATGAAGCCTCTTGACATGTCTACTCCTTTGGATTGCATCCTTTCCTGCTCTTGCATTATGATTTTGTGACTTATCCTATGCTAGCCTTTCATTGCTTGTCCAAATGTGCTTTACATGACAATTTTTCTCTAGCTTGAGTATTCTTGAGGAGTTTTCCCTTGAGGATTTCTTCCCTTCATTCTCCTTCATTCTTTTGTCTTCCATCTCTTCCACCAACTTGTCAATCCCTCTTGTTCTCCACCTTGCTAGACATTGGGACTGCATGATATGATCTTACTTGGGAGTTTGCAATGGAAAAAGATGCTATCAAGTATACCAATTATCAAAACTAGTGTCAGAATCAGTATCAGACCACTATCAGAATGAGTATCAGAGCCAATATCAAAATAAGTATCAGAACCAATATCAGAATAAGTATCAGAGCCAATATCAAAATAAGTATCAGAACCAATATCAGAACCAGTATCAGAATCAGTATCAGAACAAGTATCAAAACAAATATCAGAATAAGCATAAGAACTAGTATCAGAACCAGTATCAGAACCAATATCAGAACCAGCATTAGAATCAGTATCAGAACAAGTATCAGATCAAGTATCATAACTCCCACTGGGGCTACACCTTTTGCTTTAGTTTATGGGTCTGAAGCGGTACTACCTATTGAGGTTGAAATCCCATCACTTAGAATCAGAATGCATGGACTTGTCACTGATGAAGACTACAGAGTGTCTAGGTTACAAGAACTTGAATTACTAGATGAGTGTAGGCAAGCAGCGTATGATCATCTCAGAGTATATCAGAAGAGAATGTCTAGAGGCTACAACAAGAAAGTCAGACACAGAGAATTTCAAGTTGGTGATCTAGTGTTGAGAGAAAATCCTAAAAATCAATCACATCGAGAACGCAAGGGGAAGTTCAAACCCAATTGGTTGGGTCCCTTTGTAATCACTGCTACTTTTGGCTCTGGTGCCTATCAACTCTCAACAACTGAAGGAGAACAGCTCTGAGAACCAATCAATGTTCTCCATCTGAAGAAATTCTATGCCTAAGGCATTCAGTGCTTGGTAAATGTCTTGAACAAATCTTAAAAATCAGAAAAGTCTTGAAAAAATGAACATCTTGGTGAAAACCTAGCAATAGGCGCCTTGATGATTCACAAAAAAATCAAAAAATATTCAAAAGTACAAAAAAATTGAAAAAATGAAAAATACAAAAAAATGAAAAAAGAAAAAAGAAAAAGTGCCTTGGTGAAAACCTAGAAACAGGCACCTCGGTAGCAAAAATAGAATCTCTACCAAGATGGTGAAAACTCGGCAAACGGGTGCCACTTGTTCCAAATGCTCCATCTATCAGCACAATCTTGGTCTTTCCCAACTTTCAGTCTTGCTTTAGTTGTACATATCTCCCAGTTTGTTTCAACATTTCTAGTTTTCAATAAGTCAGTTTGTACACCAATCAGCTTGCGCATCTGTATCCTATCAATGTTCAAATTTGGGGGCAATCAATGTCATATCCTATGGCCTCCAATGTATCTTAGATGTTTCCTATCCAGTCTGAGTCCTTTGAAGCTTCCAGTTGAGTCAGTCAGTCAGTCTTGTCTCCAGAAAGGATTTTGCATCTATAACAACGCAATCAAACATCAAACTCAAATTGAAAATAATCTATGCTTTTTACATGCTTTTATCTCCTTGTATGCTTACTGATTTGCATTGAGATTTTTGCATATTATGTCCCTTCGAGCTCTTCGATGATGTCCTTTATAGGATTTAAAGAGTGATGACTAGGAGCATAATCTTTTCTTTGTCTTCTGCTTGTATGTGAAAATCTAACAACTTTGGAAATTTTGGATTGAAATGGTGTCCGACTGTAAGAGCCTCTATCTCAAATTGGATGGCCATGTGTACCTCGACCATTGATACCTAGAAAATTCAAGAAAGTTTGATCTAACTATTATCTTTTTGAGTGAGTTCTTTCTCCTATTGTGAAACACAATCTTGCCTAAGGATGTGAACGATAAAGGGTCACTACGGGTAATTCACATTGGATTTAGAATGATCTCTTGACTCTTTGATGTATTTGTAATGTAAGGCATTTTCAGGTCATCACGACGTTCATGTTTTGATGCTTATACAAATCGCTATATCAAAATGGACATGATATTCAGGTCATCCTGGGGTTTGTGCCTTGATGCTTATATCTAATCCGACATTTCAAAAACAAAATCAATATTCATATATCCATGGTTGTCGACCAGTGGGTGTTGTATTGATTCTTGCGCATACAAATTGATATTCATATGTCTATGGTTTCATGGCTAGTGGGCATTGTATTGATTTATCTGGTTACCTAAAAGTTCAATGATGATAACAAATCGACATATGATTAGTGACTAGGTCCTAGGTCTTAGGTTGCATTTCATTTTGCATGTCTCATTTCATTTTGCATGTTGCATGATCTCACAATGATTAAATGAACTCCAATGCTTAAACGATTCTTCAAATCACATCTTCAAGTCTAACAAGAGCTGAATCTCACACGAAGGTTCCTCCAACGAAGTAGCAAGTAGAATATTTTTTGGGATCAAAATTGAAATCTGAGATCATTTATCTTATTCACTGCTTGCATAATCAACCTTCAATCATCACAAAAATCCAGTATTCAACTCAACTGATTAGCTTTCATCAAACTATTAAAATTTCAACTTGGTCAACTATGGTCAACTCATGGTCAAACCTAGTCAAATTCGGTCTCCAGGACCTCCAAATGATGTAGAATGTGTTCTCGGACGTGTATAACCACTTCTCAAATCAATTAACATGCTTCTGAACTATCAACGCTGACTTTTTCTTGTCAGATTCCAATTTTCATCCCGAAGGGGGCATGGTATTGCACATCAATTCAAAGACTGTAAATCAAATTCTATCGATCAAATCTATCAATATCTTTCATCCGTGATCAAGACAAAAATCACGTCTAGTCGCTGATTCATCAAACGTCCTCATCGCTCGGGGCAAATCTATCATCACTTGGGGCATATCAGATTCATCAAGATCCATATCAATCTGGTATTCTCCTAATCTTGTAAACTGTATCAGTTTTTGCAACCATCAGATCATAGTGTTCTTTCCTTGGTTCTTCGACAACTGAAGGGTTCGGATGTGATACCTACTAGTTCTGCTAAGACAATCGAGTCTAGAATGGGTCACAAACTTCTTATCAATCCTAAGGTTCAGAATCAGGTGTTTGGACACTTTTTCACAATCATAGGTTCATTTTCTGTTATAGTGAACATTATCTTTGGTCATTCAGGACCTATTATCTCCATATCAAATCAATATCAATCAGCTTCTATCTCATATCAATTATCAATTTTGAATCAGTTTCATATCTCTATCAAACACAGACTATCTTTGAACCACTGCACTTCGCACAGTAATTCAAAGAGGGGCAAAATGTAATACCCCAAAAATGGGCTATAAGTTCATTAATCTCCTACATCTTCAATTCAAACGAAATCAACATCAAAGTCCTAATCTAAGGCACATCTAAACATCATCAAATCATAATTGATTATCTTAAATTCTGCATCGGGGAATATTCCTAGTAATATTCCTAATCATCATAATTATCTTTAATTTTATAATTATTTGGCAATAAATCACATTTATCCTAAAGTTTGATTAATTGAATATTTGCATATTTAATTAATTAGATTTAATATTTGTCACTTAATTATTTAATTAAATTTAATTCTATCTATTATTAATTGTATTATTTAATTTTGACAATAAATCTAATATCATATGAATAATTGATTAAATTATTATTTAATTAATTAAAGCAAGTTGTCATTATTTAATAATATAGTTTTTAATAAAAGTTTGATTAAATAATTGATTAACCCATAAATCAATTGTTTTATTTTTAAAAGCAGTTAAGTTGAGCATAAATCACTTTATTATTAAATTAATTCATAAATAAAACATGCACAATCATAAAAGCAGACAACTATCAATTATCAATTAAAGCTAAACTCTATTTTGAGTTAAAACTTAGCTTTTGCATGTTTTTGTGAGTTAATTATCCTTTATTTAAAAATAACTCAAAAATCAAGTTGAATTATTTGAGTGATTTATGGCTTTTATCCATGCACCTCCAAAGCCCTAGATTTCTATAAATTAAAGGCTTCAGCTCTTCACAAATCATCTCATATTTTGCACAATCACACTAGAGAATTGGAATTGAAGAATCAAAGCTCTTGCGAATCGACATCTTTGTGAGATCAATCTTATTTTTGCATTCATATTTCATATCATTGTTAGATTAGCATAGCATATCAGTTTTCATATAGATTAATTTCATATCAGTTTTTATCATTCTTATTGCATAGAAAATATCAAAAAAATAGCTTAATTGCATTCAATCTCATATCTAGATCAATTGTATTCAAATCTTTCATTTAGGTGTCGTCTAAGTCACTGATCTTGATAAATAATTTGAGAACATCAATCTCGCACCTATTAGAAGGCAGTAAATTGCTTGGTTAGATTAGATTTCAATTTTGCATGATTTTGATTATAGCTAACCTCTAATGTTTTACTGAAGTGTTTTGTCTACAGATCAGGTACAATTTTCACACACACAGGTAGTACCTGCATGGTATTGATGCACGACAATCCCCATTGGGGCTGCCATGTGGTAGTACCGGCAGGGTACTAACGCACGTCAGTACCTCTGTAGGTACAGTGCGGGGCTTGTCCCCTTTATTAAATGCCTTGTTTGCATTTTTTTTTTAGATTGGTTTAAAATGTTAATAGTTAATTTTTATTTATCTTTTTGTTATATGTATTTCGTTTTAAAATTTATTTAATATGTAAATTTTATTTTTTTTATATGAAAATAGCTTAATCTAAATTTTAAAGTTAATTCTTGTTATTATAAATGTTTAATGTGAGATTTATTACTAAGGGATTTGTTTGTACATTATTTTTTTTTTTGAATTGGTATTTTAGTGTATTTTCTTAATTTGATTATTAAATCTAATTGGATAAATTATGTTTAATCATAATATTTAGATCACTGGATGTGTTTGATAGCTAGAGTAATTTTGTATTACTTTTGATTGATTATATCTAATTAAAGTATTAGTTGGGAAGTAAGATCTTTTGTCAATTTGGAATTGTATATTCTTGTATATATAAGTGATGCAATCTTTAGAAAACCTAGTTTATCGGGAAGATTATAGATGCCCTTGGGCAATTTGTCTTGGATTGACTTTTAGGGTTTGTAGTTGACTTTTGGGATATAATCTGGAGGTAGGTATAATGGGTGTTATGATTATCTCTTTTGTCTACTTTGCTTACTCTGTTAGGATGTATGAGTTGTTCTAACCCTAGGTGGGTTTGTTCCTGGTGGTTTTGGTCTTGCATGTTGGATCTAGTTGTTGAGATTCATGAGTTGTGTTAACTCAGAGTTCATTTTGATCTTGTGACACCCTAGGGTAGGTCATCTAAGTGTATAGCAAGAAGTGGCTTGTAATTGGTGCTGGAGCCCAGAAGTGGCTACTACGAGATCCCATTACAAGTAGCTTAATAAGTGATAATTAATAAACATTGAAAATTTAAAATGAACCTAATAAGATATTATGTGCCTCACCCATGCCTGAGTTCCTGATTGAGTTTGACTAGAATGGAAGTGAGAAGATGCTTACCGCTCTTGTGGACTAGATATGGCATAGGTAGTACCTTTTCTACATGAAAGGTAACTATAAGCACATAGAGTCACTAGGGCACTGGGGTTTGAAGAGACTACCAGGATAACCTTAGAGTTGGCTTATGTGATGATACTTCTTGTATACCTCTTAGGTTTCCTACATGTTTTGGTTGCCTCTGGTAGAGTATGTTATATCTTCTTGTACTTTTTGCACCTTTGAATTAGAAGCTTTCAGGATCTCTTCCTTAGCTTGTTCTCTTGTCATTTGTTATTTGAGTGGGATCTAACATTATCTCCTCAACACGATGGGAGTGGATAGTTTAGGTTCACAAGGTCGGGTGGTAGTGATTCTTTTACCATTTGAGATTATGACATTTGTACACCGAGGCTGGATGATCCTTGTGACAGTTGTTCTTTCTTGATCTTCATTGTTGAAGATGTGTTCCTTTTCTTCATTCTTCTTGTGATCTTGTATCATTGTATTAGAGGTTCAGGGATATCATGTTGTACTTCTTTTCTGATTATTGTATTACATACCCTATGACATATGCAGTGGATGCAGATTATTATGTTTACCTTATGGTACCAATTGTATTTATGTTACCCTCTATTTATGATGTTGTATTTATCATTTAGATGTATTCTCAAGATTCATATTATATCTTATCTACTTTAATTAATTAACTCTTTCATAATCTACATCAAGGAACCCTTGAGAGTTGTAATCTGTGAAAGTTGTTTATTGCTAAGCTTTGCTTCCACTTTGTGAAACTTTATGTTGTTGATTGTTAACTCTAAAAAAAAATTATTCTGTAAACTTAGTTGCATGTTTAGGTTAAGTTCTCCTGGGTTCCTTGGTGGGGCATTACACATCATTACCAAATTTAAGACTGCTACCTTTGTTGTGATCTAGGGTATCAAACTTACTTTTATCACCAATCATGTGGTGTGAGAAACCACTATCAATAATCCATTTGTCATTTTTGTTCACATAGGATACAAGTGTAGTTTTCTCATCCTCATTAGACTCATCTTTCATAGAAATATAGACTACTTCTATTTCAAAATCATCACTATCAGTGTCAATTTCTTCTTCAGCTATGTAACAGGATTTGTTACCTTTGTCTTTGTAGTCTTTGTACCTTCAGTAACCTCTATTTTCTCTCTTATCTTTGTGCTTGATATCTCTTTCCTCATCCTTGTCATCCCTGTCAGGACATCTTGCAGAGCTATATGACCAACTTCGTTACATGAAAAAAATATGATAGGGAGTTTACCTTTGTACTTTCCTTTTTCCCTCTTTAATCTTTTGGCCATAAGAGCTTCAAGATCCTCTAGTTCTTCATCAGAAGTGTCACTATCACTTTCACTCTCACTGATGCATCTTTCTTTTTCTTTCTTAGACTTATTTAGAACCATTTGTAAATTGAATGTAGATTTAACATTAGCAATAGTGAGGTTATCATAATTAGAAAGTTCAAAAGTAGTGAGCTTACCAACAAGACTTTCCAGTGTAACAACATTACCAGGGTTACATCTAGATTATTGAATTGCTGACATTTTGATGGCATTGATAGGACACAAAGTTATCAATACTTTTCCAATAAAAGCCTCATCTTCAATAGTTCCATTAGCTCCTCTAATAGAATTTACAACCTCTTTTATCCTACCACAATATTGAGCAATATTCTCACCTTCTTGCATTTTCATTTCATCAAATTTACCTCTTAGACTTTCAGATTTGGCCCTTAGTACATTTATGTCACCACCATAGATGTTTGCAAGAGTGTCCCACATTTGCTTTGCATTTGTGCAATCTTTGACTTCTTCAAATTTAGGATAGCTCAAGGCAGATGCAATCTCCAACATTTCTTGATTGTGCTCTTATTTAGCTCTCATCTCCTCGACAGTCATGGATGTAGAATGTGTGACATAGTCACACTCAACATAATAGTTTGTTGAGTCACCAATACCATATAGATGTAACTTCATAAAGCTCTACCATGCAGGGAAATTTTGCTTATTCAGCTTTAGTACCTCCTTCTTATACATCCTGATCATTTACTTCAAGTACCTTTAAAATTGTTCTCTATAAGCACCAATAGCTCTAATACCAATTGTTGATATGATTTAGAACAATAGAGAGGGGGGTGAATCAGTTGTTCTCAGGTCCATATGTATAACTAAAAATTTTAAACACTTCAACAACTTAGATCTAACAACCAATAGCTACTCATTCATTACATAATGCATATTAGAAACATATAACAATGCAATCCACTATCCAATAGTATTTAACTTGCAAAACATAGAAATGTTTAAACCAAAACATTCACACAAGTATTGACACTAGGATTTATAGTGGAAACCCAATTTGGGAAAAACCACTTTGTACCATGCTTCTTGTAATACCCCTCTAACCCTAATATAAGTTTTGTGTTTCTGAAAGAATTAAGATCTTTCGATGTTTTCTTACAGCTTAAGTTGTACATGATACTTGTTTGATCTATTCTTATAGTTTGTTTATAATAATTTCATAAGCTAGTACTCAAGGATTCTAATATTAGACATACTGTCTAAAGGTATCATTTTTGTATGTATTTATCTCTGTGTATGTATTGAGTACCTTCAAGACCTTTATGAATATAGTTAGGATGTTATATGATATGTACTTGATAGATATATATAAGTGATTATCTATATTTTCTTCTATTAAGGTTATTTTGGATGAATCTTGTATCTCACTTGATGATTTGATTATGTTGATTTATTATTCGTATTGATAAGAGACTAACACAATGCTTGAGATTCTAACCTTCGTTATGATGATGCTACATGCTTTGAGTGTATATATATACATGATGTGTTTTCATGATTCAGGATGAAGTCGTAGTTACTCACATCGCTGAGGTCCACATGATGTATCGATTCTGGTCATCTATCTACAATGTTTTCTTTTATATGTATATCCGTGCATATGTATTTATTCTTTGTGATGCAGGCTTGCAGGTACCGGGCATCGACTTCACCTGGCTTCACAGGTCTGAGCATGCCCTCAAATCCTCGATGGTTGTTGTTATGGAGATAGTACTAAGGCCCCTACACGAGTCTTCCTTTGTCATTATTCCAATTTGGGAATATTAGGGTTCCTTCTTTGTCAGTCAACCTTTGGGTCAAAAACCCATATCCAACGCACCCGGTTGGGCATGGTTGTAGTTAGTGCCTTGTGGCCACTTGAATTCATTTGGTTGTATGATTTGTTTACTCATTTTATTTATTTCTCTTTCTTGGTATGATCCTTAGTTAATCTTTCTATGTTGTGTTTCAGGAGTTTGGCTTGACTTTCCTTGTTGACTTTGGTTGACCTTGTTTGATCTTATGGTTTTCTCGATATGTTTCATAGATGATTTGTATGGCCTCTTTGGATGATTAGATTTATTTTGAGGCATGTGATTTTATTCTACCTCAATGATTATATCCTATAGTAATTATAAATAGGTAATAATATTTTGATCTATTACTTCATAATCTTATAGATTATAGTGTTTGGTATTTGGCATGTATCTATATAAATATAAATATATATATAGAAATATATATATGGGTGCACACATATATGTATTTATATATATATATAATTTATATGTGATTATATGTTAATTATTGTAGATATTGTTGATGGTGTATATTTTGGGATTAATGTAAAGTATAATATTATTAATAATTAAATATTAAATAATGCGAGGTATATTATTCTCAATTGTTAATTATTAATAATGAGGATAGGTTATATATATAGATATTGATGTAATTAATGATGGCATATGCATATATGTTAGGATAATATTACATTAGTGTATGAATGAATACAAATAACCTTTTATTGTATATTTGAGTAATATAGTTGTATGATATTAAGTTATTTTATAATACCCTTTAGTTAAGAGTTAGTTGGGAGTTGGTTACTTTTCCTCTCAACCTTTGGAAATATATTTATATGCACTACTTTCTCATTTGAAGAGAGGGGATTTTGGGGCTGAAGAATTGAGGAGAGGATGGCCTTACTTTTCATGGAGATTTTGGAGAGAAAACTTGGAGATGTGAAGGAGAGTTTGTAAGCATATGTCTTTAAGAATTTTTGGTTATCTTTGCTTTTGGGAGAGAGACATTTTTGTGAGAATTTTAGTAGTTGAGAGAGGGATTCTTTGCTATGGAATTATTTCTTTCTTTCATGGAGATTTCTGAAAGTGGATAGGGTTTGAAGGATGCATCTCAAGTTTGGATTTGTCTTCTCTTTTGTTTCCTTCCTTCTTCGATTCAACCTTCGTAGGACATGAGGTATGGATTGAATATTTTAGTTACTTGATGTATCTGATAGATTATAGATCTATTTATATATTATCATTATTTATTATATCTTTACTTTTCATTTGTATGGTTATTTTAAAGTTTTGAGTTTTTGTTTGTAAGAATTGGCATGTGTTTTCCTAGGGTTTTTAGCAACCCATTTTTGGAGATCTGTTATTATAACAATTTAAATTGCATCTATGGTTTTACTAAATTAATTTTATGGAAGTAAAATTCACAGATCTCAAATGGGTATCTCTCTGATTTTACTTTTAGGGTCGAATTAATGCTTTATTTTTGACATTTTGGCAGACTATGCTTGTCCATTCTTGATTCCGAATTTTCTATCAAATGTATTCATATGCTACAGGTTGATATGATTATATAAAAGTCTAAATTTGATATCAGAGATTCTCCTAAGTCTTATCTTTCATTTCCAATTAGTTTGGAGAATTTTTATTATGTTTTGTGAAAGTTACAACCGTTTTAGTGAAGGCAGGTCTGAACCCTAACTAGAGTTTTCTGTTTTAAACCAGAAGTCATAACTTTCTTTCCCACCGTTGGATCTTCTTAAAAATCAAATTGAGAGTCTATAATTATGTTATCTAAATCTAGACTGAAGCGATTGCCTTTATTATTTTTTTTTTGGAAGATATGGATGACTGTTCTATGATGACTATTCTTTGCATTCAATCCTTGCTTGAAATAATTCAATTTAAGAACATCATTAAGTTTTAAGGTTTCGTATGGTTACCAGAGGCTATTAGAATTTGTTTTTAGTTAATTAGATCTATGTATACTCTGAATATATTTATAATATCACTTGGATGTCTTCTTATATGTTTGGAACATTCTGAATGCCATATTGGGTTTAGGGTTGTCAAGTGGACTAGGGACAACATATGTTTTCCTAAACTCAATCAAATATTGTTATGGAATTGATATGAATTCTTGATGATGAATCTATTATGTTCTTATGATTTTTATATGTATGTTAGGGAACCTAAGTACACTAGGTGAGTGGCTCATAGTGAGGGGCCGGGGCCCTAAGTGGCTAGTACCAGGATAACCTACTATGAGTTATTTAATCAAGTGATAACCTAAATAAATGAATTGGGAATGGGAGATTATTGGAATGGGAAATTACATATTAATCAAGATTAATTGTGCCTCGCCCATGCCTTTAGTGCTAGTAAAGACTAAGGATGGGAGTGGGAGAAGGTACCTATGCATAGGTACAACTGAATGACCTTGTCTGTACGAGAGGCATTCAGTTCCGCATGTGCCTACTTGGGGGCCGGGGCCAAGAGTGGCTAGTACTAGGACAACCCAAGGGGTGAGGGCTATGCGATGACACTCACCTAGCTTGTAGCTTAGAGTCTCTATCAAATTTGATCATGCCTCTAGTATTCCTTGTGGTCTTCTTGTCTTTTCTTTTTTGTTGTGACTTTGGGGAACTTTTATCACCACCTTAGGAATTTTCTAGTTGTTACCTCTTGTATGGGCCTTTGGTTCTATCTCCTAGCTCGGGGGAGTGGGCCTATTGGTTCCACATGGTTGGGTGGTTAATATTTATATTGAGGTATTGTTCGTGATTCTCTGGATGATCCTAGCACATATTCCTTTCCAGATCTGCAGTTGAAGATTTCTTATTGGATATTTTAATATGTTGAGATGTACTTATGTATTTGAATTCATGTAATTTTTAATCTCCTAAAAGGAGTCTTGTAGTATTGATGTAATCTCAATTCAAAGCAATGCATAAGGGAATGGGTAGTTCTAGGTAAAAGAAAGGGAAAATAATGTGGAATATTGGACATGTTACTAGCATTAAAAGAAAGTGTTTATGTTATTTCTCCTATCCTCTTATGTTGTCCATATGTAAAGGAAATAATCTTAAATATAGTTATATATAATGATGTATCGCAACAATAATGTATTCTCTCTTGATGAAAAGATCTAAGGAAATTATTGAGAAATGATAGATTAGTGATTGGAATTATTAAGAATGAATGGTTATGAAACAATGCAATAAAATAGTAACTTGATTATAATTTTAATACTTGGTTCATGTTAATGAAGTACCTAGGATAATGCCTACCTTAATGAATATTAATCTCTTACCTAAAATATTAGAGAAAAGTGATATAAAGGATAGTAGATGTAGATGAAATCAATATGAATTTATGGAATGAGTTGATAAAAGGAATAATGATGTTGGATGATTAACCTATGTTTAATAAAATAAATAAGTTAGGGACATTTAACTTGATGCGTTAAAATGAACGTAGATCTTTTAAGCTCGTGATTCGATGGATATCTTATGCATGTAAATGGTTTATATGATGTTGCTTTAGTAGCGACGTTAGGGAACCCCTGAGGACTTAAGTTGTATAAATCTTACATCCAAGTAGTAGAAAATTATTTCTTCTTTTAGAAATATGAAATGTGATGATGAATATTATTCTAGTTAAAAATTTAAAAAAAAAATAAAAATTACTACTTGCATTTTATAGAGGTTTATGTCTTGTCCTCTTGGGTTTCCTGGCAGGGCATTACACTTTTGATATTTTCACTCTTCTAAAGTGAGCTCTGTGAAAAGCCAACCCTGTGAAAGGTTTACAAAATAAACTATTATGTGTGAACCAGTTAAAGGATTTCAACCACCCTGTTAGGAGTGCACCTTGTTAAAGGACTTAAGTACATCCCATTAGAATGAAAACTTGTTTAAAGGATTTATACAATGACTGTTAGGTCAACCTTGATTAAAGGATTTCAACTGATACAATGGTTAGAAAGTAACATCAATGTTTGATTTGGAAACATACACCTCACTTTGCAAATAATAGATCCAATTTAATACACATATGCTGACTTACTGACTGAGATTCATTTCCATCTCCATCATTGATATGCTCAGAATTCACTTGAAGCAATTACAACTCCTTCTCCTTTAGCCTTTTTTGCTTATTTAGTCAATAACAACAAATCTAGTATCCTTGCTTCAAGATCACACTTAGGTTTCCTTAATACTTCTTTGATAGGTTGATCCAACTTTTGCCTCTTAATCTCCTCCGTAGATCTTAGGGTTAGGCCAGATTCATTGAATCCTTCCAACATTATGTTCTTCATCTATCCTTCGAGAAACATCTCTAATCTCTTTATGGAATCACAATAAAATGGTTTACTATGCAATAAATGCATCCATACATTCAATAAATAAAGTCAACATAGTTTACATAATCCAAGAATTCAAACATGTTGGCTAGGAATCTGAATTCTTCCTCAAATGTAAATTACTGATGCTCGGTCAATACTATGTTCAACTCCTTGGTCATCACTGCATAGCTTGTCACCACTGAAACTATTTCCTCGGTAATAAACTAATGTTCGGTCAACACTAAATTTACTCAGCATATACTGGCTTGGTTGACACTAACATCACTTGGCTTAAACTAGATTTCTTCAATTTTGCTCGGTTAAGCCTACTTGTTTAGTCTTGCTTCTCACTTAGATAAGCAATACATTATCTTATCATTGTGCCACATAATCAAGTACCCATTGAAGTATCAAGATAAATCAAGCTTTCCTTAGGTGCTATTGTTACCAACCTTTCCCTAATCCTTTTCATCAATCAAATAGATATAGTACTTTCTTAAATAGTAACAGTCTTACCAGTTAAGGTTTGACATCAATGACAATACAAAAATTTCTTCAATTGTAGTTTCCAATAGTATGATGACCTTTATTATAGGAAAACCTGACTAAATACAAGTACTCCTCCCACTTGACCTGATGTTCCATCACATACATGCATATAATGTCCTCTAACACCTAGTTGCCTCTCTCAGTTTGACCATTTGTCTCAAGATGATAAGTTGTACTAAAATTGAGGCTAGTGTCTAATGATTCCTAAAACTTTCTCCAAAATGATGATGTAATGAGGGAATCTCTATCTGATATGATATTACAAGGAATACCATTAATTGTGACAATATCTCCCAAGAATACATGAGCCACTATTAGTGTCGTGAATGTAGTACAAATAGGTGAAAAGTGAGCTACTTTGGTTAACCTATCAACTATCACCATGATAGCATCATGGAGAAGAGATGACATGGGGAGAAAAATAATAAAATCCATAAATATGATGTCCCATTTCTACTTGGGTACCTCATGAGGCTGAAGAAGCCCACCAAGATGGCGGTGCTCCACCTTAACTCTTTGACACTCTAGGCATCTAGCCACAATCCCAGCAATATGAAACCTTATACCTAGCCAATGAAAAATCTACCTCAAATTTACATGCAACTTATTAACTCTGGGATGTGGTACATAGGGTTATCTATGAGCCTCAAGTATAACAAAGTCACACAATCCTTCAAAAGAAGGTGCATAAATGCATCCCTTATAATGTAGAAGTCCATCAGGCTCAAGAGAGAAATTTGTGAACCTCCCCTCAAGGGGTCTCTGAGACTGGACCAGCTAAAATACCTTTGAATAAAACTCATCAAAAGGAAAATGGTGCAATATAAGCCATCTCAAATCTATGCTAGTGGTCATAGCCAATAGCTCATGTCATCTTTGACTCAGTGCATCTGCGAAAACATTTTTTTCCCCTTGATGTAATGAACATCAAAATCATACTCGTAAAGAAAATCTAACCATCTCCTCTACCGAGCATTAAGGTTTGGCTGAGTAAATATATAATTAAAGATCAGATGATCTGAATGAAGCTAAAAATGGTGACCCAAGAGGAAGTGTCACCATCTCACCAAGGCGTGCACCACTGCTACTAGCGCAAGGTATTAGATAGGGTAGTTAAGCTTTTGGGGCTTGAGTTTCCTAAAATCAAAAGAAATAGCTCAACCACCCTACATAAGGACTACTCCTAGTCCATCTAAAGATGCATTAGATCATACCACAAAAGTCTACTAAAGGATCTGGCACTATAAGGATAGGTATACCAG
Source organism: Chamaecyparis obtusa (assembly GCA_027943335.1). Lineage (NCBI taxonomy): Eukaryota > Viridiplantae > Streptophyta > Pinopsida > Cupressales > Cupressaceae > Chamaecyparis > Chamaecyparis obtusa. The sequence continues at coordinate 106,428 of BSBK01000241.1, read as the reverse complement.
TGATTTCTCTCTTGAGCTCTTGAAAGACTCTCTTGCACCTCTTTGTCCAATCAAACTTTTTTTCCTTTCTATAAAGAGATGAAATAGGGTTTTCAACCATTTATAATATCTTTCTAAACTCATGAAGCTCCCGACCTCAGTCACAATGGAAGGTTTTGGCCAATCCATAATGGTTCTAATCTTTGATGGGTCAATTGTGATCCCATCTCCTGATATCACATGTTCAAGATAGTAGACCTATGACCTAAAGAATGCACACTTTGACAAGTTTATGTATAACTAATTCCCCCTCAAACACTACAAAACCTACCATACATTCTCTTCATGCTCCTTCTCATCTTATGAATAAATCAATATGTCATCTAGGAACACCATTATAAATTTATCCAATAATGCACCGAATATTCCATTCATGGGACTCATGAATAAACTAGAGCATTTGTGAGGCTGAATGGAACCATAGTAAACTCATAGTGGCCATACATTGTACAAAAAGAAGTCTTAGGGATATCACTCTCCACAATTCTCAATTGATGGTCCCTTGACTTCATATATATCTTCAAAAATACTTAGGCACCCTAAAGTTGATCAAACAAGTCATCATTCCTAGGAATTGGATATTGATTCTTAATGGTTACTTTATTTAACTAGTGATAATCGATGTAGAACCTAAGAGATCCATCCTTCTTTTGAACAAAGATATCAAGTGCAGCCCAAGGAGAAATACTAGGGAAAATATGCACTTTCTCTAAGATCTCATCCAACAGAATCTTGAGCTCATTGAGATCATGAGTAGTCACCCTATAAGGTGATCTAGATACTAGCTTAGCTCCTGGCACAAGGTCTATATGAAAATAAACCTCCCTAGGTGGTGGCATACTAGGTATCTCCAAAGGGAAAACATCTGCATATTCCTAAAAAATAGGATGGCCATTGAGGGAAGGCTCCTTCTTCTCATTATCCTCTCTATCACTGATAGTGATGGTGAATAAATAACACCCCTTAGGCATGCACCACTTAATATTCATAGAGGAGATCACATGAAGAGATATGGGCCTATGAACTCCTACAATCATTGTGGGAGCACCAAAACCATCCACACACTCTACCCTCTTCTGTCTACAATCCATCTTGGTGTTGTGGTCATAAAGCCAATGCATGACAAGAACTACATAATAGAACCTAGAAGTGTAATGCGGAGGTTGTTTGAGTGGTCATGTCTTCTATCTACATCTAACAACCTCTGACCATGGATTTAACAGATACTCTAGCAACTAAGGCTAACTCAACCTTCCAACTAACATCCTGCATAGCTACGACTATCCTGCAATGCTCCACTAAAAAAGATAAATGAATGAATTAGTAGCTTCTGAATCAAATATGATAGTAATTTTTCTACCTTGGATCCCACATGTATCCTCAATAATATTGGTTTGGTGATCTTCCTGGTGGTTACCAACTGCTGCAAAAACTCTATGTCATCTACCCATGTCTCAAACTGTAGGCTTTGAAGTGGTTGGTCTATGACTACTAGATGAATTCCCCATCAGACAATCCCTAGCTATATGTCCCATGGTACAACATGTGTAGCAAGATCCTCATGCCGGAATCTATATCCCTTGTGGTTTGGGCTTTTGATCTCCCCCAGTCTACTGGATCCACTAAAACTACCCCTAGTGGACTGGTGCATCCTAGTTGGGGGTGTAAAAGGTGCTTATGATCTCTAATCTTGTCTAGAGCCCTGTGACTACCATTGTTTGGCTTAGAGCCTGTTGGATTACAGAGGGGGGGGGGTGGGGGGCGAGGTGAATCAGTAATCCCTAATCACAATTACCTAAAAATCTTTTCTCTAATTAACTTGGTAGAAGCTCGGTAAAACACACTTCACTATTTACTGACAATAGTAAATAAAATATAATAATCAGTAGATCATTTACATAAATCATGCATCACATGTAACACCAATATTTAATGTGGAAACCCAGCTTTGGAAAAAACCACTATGGGAATTATCACACACTAAGAAAATACTCTTCTGAAGTGCACCTAGTTAAGAGCCAATCTGGTTAAAGATTACAATGCATGTTATTAGGTGTGACCCAATCAAGGGATTTGCCTATGATCTATTAGGATCTTCACCCTATTAGGAGTTCCTTGGTTAGAGGGATTCAAACACTCTTTAGAATGTTACATTTTTCAAAGATTTTACAATAAGACTATTAAGTCAACTCTGTAAAGAGACTTCTCTATTATAGATGCTAGTAAGCAACAATACATATTTTGACTTGTAGATTGGAAACTATCTTTGTTTAATCATATCCTTGGTGCACTCTTCAATCTTCACTTCAATTCTTCATTATCCACTGGCTTCAACTCTTCATTAGATCCTTCTATCTGACTCAAAATCTCTCTGTTCCTTCTTCACTTCATCACTTGGTGAGTCTTGAACTATTTAATTTGTAATACATTTGTTCATACACATCCATCCTTTATATAGACAATTTTTCCTCTTAATCTCCTCTATTATGTTTTTCTTTGATAAATTTTAACTATTCAATTCATTATACCTTGAATTGGATCTCGATAACATGTTTTCTTTTCACCTAGGAACTTGAACTTTCTTGAAACTTATTCCATTTTCTTTAACCATTTAGATCTAATTCATAGATCTTCACCTTGAATTTTCCTACCCATAGATCTTTGTAACTAAATTTCCTTGTCATCGTGATCATCTAGCTCATCATAGCTAATCATTAAATGTTGATTCAATCCTTATTTAATATTTTTTCCTCACTCGGTGTCCTCCATCTCTATTTAGGTTAACTTCACTCGGTGCCTAAACCTTTTCTTTTATGTTCGATGTCTTCGGTTCCTTTGCCTTTACTGAGTTACTTTCTTTTTACCTTTTACCTTTACTGATTGACATTTATTTCTTGGTAGCCAGAAATCTTTTGCTTACTGACTTGACAAATCTTCATTATGATGCTTTATCAACTTAACATAATTATATGTTAGGTAGAAAAAAATTATATCAACATAATCTAATCATTGTTTGATTTTTATTAGTTGCCCAGTTATGTTCTTAAACTTTCCAACATCTCATTTCTTTATCTTCTTAACTCATTCAACTTATATCATTACCAAATGATATGGCAACATAATATAAACTAGAAATCAATTGCTTAACATCAATGACAAGACAATAACTGATCTAACCTTTCTGCTATCATGTATTCCTCTTATCTTGGTTGGTCTTCATCATCATCACCATGATATAATCAATCTTCAACATTTCTATCAGTTTTGGTAACAATCTTCATCTTTGGCATTGATAGAAACATTAACAATATTCAGTATTCAATTGATGATGGTACACTTCTCTATCATTCTTGTACTCCCTCTAAGTTGTAACTTCTCTTGGATATACTTGATCTATTTATGTAGTCTTTCTCCCTCTATCAATATTAGTCTTCTTTATTGTCCCTCTTTTTCTAATCTTTATTGTTCATCTTCCTCTACAATCATCATTGATTTATTCTCCCTTAATGATCAATTTATTTTCTCCCTCTTTAATTATTTGTTTATCATCAGTCTCATTCATGTAGATCATCTTCCTCTTTAACAAAAATTCCAAAGAAACATATATTTTTCAAATCATACCTTAAATGTATAAATCTCTCATTGCAATCATAAACTTCTTCTTCATAACTTTAGGCTTCACCTAAAGAGTGAACACTAGCATAAAACCACATGATAGATATTCTATTGAATACTTGAATTCATGTAGCATGCATCATGCCTTAGTGAACATTTGATAGGGTAAGAATCCCTAACTTACCTTAGAGATAATCAAAAGAATCCTTTGGTAGTGGTTTTGTAAATATATCAACTATTTATTCTTTAAAATTTGCATACTCCAATATCACATGCTTATCTTGTACTTTCTCTCTTAAGTAGTGATACTTAATAAATATATGCTTTGTTATTTAATGCATCACCAAATTATTTGATATGTTAATAGCTCTGGTATTATCACAATAAATTATAACTGGATCAGTAATCTCTTCTTTCATACCTTCAAGTAATTTTTTGACCCATATAATAGTAGAACAATTCATAGCTGCAACAACATACTCAACTTCGGTAGTAGATTGTGAAATACAACTTTGTTTCTTGCTTAACCATCTCACTAGTCTTTCTCCTAAAAAGAAAGATCCTCTACTAGTGCTCTATCTGTCATCAATATTTCCATCCCAGTCAACATCGGTATATACCTTGAGATTAAAATCTCCTCATTTTGTATATAATAGACCAAAATTATCATTCCCTTTCAGATATCTAAATATCCTTTTTACTACAAACATATGTGTCTCCTTTGGGTTGGTAGAAAACCTTGCCACAATACCTACTAAATGTGTAATATCTGGTCGATTGTGGACACCATACTGTAGTTTACCAATCATGTATCGGTAAAGTGTCTCATTTACTTCCTTTGTGTCATCTTCCTTTGACAATTTACAACCAATAGCTATCAGTGTTCCAATCGGTTTTGATTCTTACATATTGAATGTTTTTAGGATCTCCTTGATGTACTTAGATTGAGTTATGTAGATCCCATCCTTAACTTGTTGAATTTGAAGTCCAATAAAGAATTTAATCTCTCCTATCATAGACATTTGAAATTACTTTCTCATTTCCTCGGCAAATGATTTAGACATTATCTCATTTCCACCAAATATAATGTCATCAACAAATATCCCAGCAATCAAAATTTTATCAGTATTGTCACATTTCAAGTATAAATTATTGTTATCACTAGTCCTTTGAAATAAAATCTTGATTAAGAGTGTAATATTTCATACCATGCTCGGGGTGCTTGCTTCGATCTATAGAGTTCTTTGTGTAGCTTGCATAAAATATCCTTATCATAATTCTAAACTAATCCTTCAAGTTTTTCAATGTAGACTTCTTCTTCGAGAATTCCATTCAGAAATGTAGATATAACACTGACCTGATAAACTTTAAATTCTTTATAAGCAACATATGCAAGTAATATCCTTACACCTAATATACCAAGAGGGGAAAAAGTTTCACCATAGTCAATACCTTCTTGTGCATACCCTTTGAAGAATAACCTTGCTTTATTTCTGATCACATCTTCTTTCTCGTTGAGTTTATTTCTAAAAAGATATTTTTTTCCTATTACATTCTTATCTTTAGGTCTTGGTACCAGTGACCGTGTGTTGTTCTTTTCAATATGATCAATTTCCTCTTTCATAGAATTCATCCAATCTTCATTTTGTAGTGCATCCTTCACTAATCTTGGCTCAAGTTCATAAATAAAACATGTATTGTATTTTAACTTACTTCTTTTCATGAATCGTACATTCTTGTCTCAACAATTCTACTCGGTGAGTGTTGTCTTCTCACATATTTTGCTAATATAGACTTGGTAGATTGTTCATCATTATTTTTGAAAAAATGTAAGGCCAAGAGAATCCCCAAAGGAGATGTCTGAGCCCCCAGCTAAACAACCACACAATAGAATCAAACAAAAAAGCAAGATTTGATATTAGTTTGAACTCTTTATTCATGAAATAACTTATTACATGCAATGTGTCAGGCTGTAAGGCCTTCCCAGTTATGACCAATTACAAAGAAATTAATATTTCTACAAGATCCCTTAAGATCCAATTCAAACCCTAGCTAGCCAGATCTGAAACAACACATTAGTCTGATAGAAACATCCAGCAAGATCTAAACTTGAGCTCGCAAGCCACCAAGCAATCTCCTTGTTCCTAAGCCTCAGCCACTAGCTTTGCTCACAAATTTACAATTTTAGATCCCTAACTTGAATCTCTGCTACTCTTTTTATGCTCCCTACAACTCTACCCCAAATCCATGCTTTTATACTAAATAGCCACAAGTCGGTAGGAAGAAAGAAATAAATCCTAAACCTAGTCAGCTTCTAAAAATAAACAAATATTAAATGCAAAACAAGTCAGCTCTCAAATATCCTTACAATTAATTAATTCTCCATGTTGGACTCCAAATCTACCTAGGAGAATGAAACATACACTACAGAAATTAAATGTATCAAGTCATCCCATCAAATCTATAAGAACTCCAGTTGGAAAACCCAAACTACTGAGTGATAGAAAAATAACCAAGGAAGCCAAGCATAGCCAAGTATAAGTTCTCCCAAGCACTAGAAGTAATTGAGTCCTTCAGAAACCAAGCTCCTCAACCAACACTACAACCAAGAAACATCTCTTTGATCAAGCTCCTTGACCAACACTGTAATCAAGCAACATAGGGACAAAACATTCCAGCATGTAGGATTGATAACTTCCCCAAGATTCTCCTACATCAGACACCCTAGGTGTGAAAAGATGTTCTTAAAGGCTGGAAGAATATCTTATGGGATTCAACACATAAACCCCAAATTGGTTCTTCACATACATGTCCTTCAAGTCTTCAACTTGCACACTCTTCTACTTCTTCTTTCTCTACCTTTTCAAGTCTTTTCTTGAAAATCCACATGTTTTTTCTCCATATTAATCTCTAACCCTTCCAGGATCCTTCAACTCAACTTGGCTCCAAAATATTAGGTTCCTCCTACCGTGTTCCTCATTTTGTAAAGGAATCAATGAAAAATTCATGCCATCCTTCTCAACAGTAAACATATTCTTGACACAATCATGCATAGCCCTACAATCATACTGCAAAGGTCTACCAAGCAATATGTGACAACTACTCATGTCCATAATATCACACAAAACTTGATCCTTATACTGGCCAATCTTAAAATCATTAAGAAATTTCTCCCTCACTTCAAAAGCATGAACATCTTGCATCCAACCAATCCTATAAGGACAAGGATGTCTCACTCTCTTCAAACCAAGTTTCTGAACCATCTCCTCAGCTACAAGGTTATAAATACTACCACCATCCACAATCACATTAAAAGTTTTACCAGCAGACTTACAATGATTCCTAAACAAATTACTCATTTGATAAGGTTCCAATACATGCTTACCAAATAGTACTCATCGAGCCAAAAAATTCTATCCTCCTTGTTTAGGTACATTTTTTGAGTCTTCAGCCTCATTCACCATAATAGTTCTTCAATCGCCATCCTTTTAGGGATATTCATAAGATCTATGTCCTTCACCATAATGAAAACAAGTACCTTTAAAGGAAATCTTACCTATCCTCTTCCTCAGCTCAACAAGTCTTGGTTCCTCTTCAACAGTTGATTTGTCCTTCAGCGAGTGATCAGATTGTTTCTCCTTCCCTTGAGAATTACCATGATGTTTTCTCTTCAACTTATCTTCTTCCTTCGGAGAATAATGATAAGTATCCTCAACTAAATCAATCTTTAGCATACTAAGCTCATCTTGAATATTGAATCTCAATCCATTCACATACTGAGCTTCATTTTCCTTACGGAGTTCTTTGTGTCTAGACTGAATAGTCATCTTATAGAACTCCTTAGCATAGTCTTCAACAGTCAATTATTTTTTCTTCAGATTCTGCAACTTATTAAACAATTCAAGTTCATAGTCGACAGGTATGAACTTAGCCTTCAATTTTTCCACCATTAACCTCCACCAATTGATCTTCATTTCACCTTCATCTTTTCTTTCTCTCTACAATTCTTTCCACCAAAGAGAAGCATGTCTTTTCAACTTTGTCTGTACCAACCTCACTCTAAGAGGATGTTAAATTTCTTCAAGCTCAAAGAAGTCTTATAACTCACCAATCTAGTCAATCAAGTCCTTAGGTCTCAAGGTACTAGAGAGTTTAGAAACTTCAAGTTAGTAACTATTACTTAACCAAGCTCTAGATCTCTACAATCGATTAGTTCTTTCTTTGTTAGTAACTATTACTTAACCAAGCTCTAGATCTCTACAATCGATTAGTTCTTTCTTCACTAGATTTGTCCCTCTGAATGGTTATGTCATCACCACTAGATCTATCAGCCTCAAATTCATCAATAATTTCCTCATAGCCATCATCAATACTAAGATTTTGAGGTACACTGGTCATAGCCCTTATGATCTCAGAGATCATGTCATTCTGCATCAATTCTATCTCAAATCTGAAATCTTCTTTAACCTTCTTTTTAATCTTCAACTCAAAAACATCACAAAGATTTGTAGTCACCCTAGGATCCAATGTTCTTGAAGGTATATTTCAAGATCTTCATAAACCTAAGGCAAAAAATCACCACCAAATCAACCCAACCTAAGGTCCTGGTGCAAACTGCCTCACCTTCAATGATCTATTCTCACACTCAAGAAATTTTGCACTCATACCACCTAACGCAGTGCAAGGAAAAGAGAATCCCTAAAGGAGATGTCCGATCCCCCATCTAAATAACCACATAATATAATCCAACAAAGAAAGATCTGATATCATTCTAAACTCTTTATTCATAAAATAACTGATTACATGCAATGTGCTAGGCTATAAGGCCTTCCCGGTTATGGACAATTACAAAGAAAGTAATAGTTCTACAAGATCCCTCAAGATATAATTCAAACCCTAAACCTAGCTAGCCAGATCTGAAACAACACATAAATCTGGTAGAAACATCTAGCAAGATCTAAACTTGAGCTCGCAAGCCACCAAGCAATCTCCTTGTTCCTAAGCCTTGGCCATTAGCTTTACTAAAAAATTCATAGTTTTAGATCCCTAACTTGAATATATACTACTATTTATCTCCTTCCCATAACTCTACCCCAAACCCATGCTTTTATACTAAACAATGACAAGTCAGTTGGAAGAAATAAATAAATCCTAAATTCAATCAACTTCTAAAAACAAAGAAATATTAAATGCAACATAACTTAGCTCTCAAATAGCCTCACAATTAATTAATTATATATGTTGGCCTCCATATCTATGTAGGAGAATGAAACATATGCTACAAAAATTAAATGTATCAAGTCGGCCCATCAAATCCGCAACAAATGCAATCAGTAAACCCAAACTACTTAGTGAGAGAAAAATAACCAAGCAAGCCAAGCATAACTGAGCACAGGTTCTACCAAGCACCAAAATTAACCATGTCCTTCAGTGACTAAGATCCTTGGTCAACACTACAACCAAGAAACACCTCCTTGACCAACACTGTAACCAAACAACATAGGGACTGAACACTCCACCATGCAGGATTGCTAACTTCTCTAAGGTGCTCCTGCATCGGTTTTCATCTCTTTGTGGAGGCTCATATTGTACATAGGTCCCTTCTTGTTATAGCTTTCTTTCTTCAACCAAATTACCTTCATGTACATAAATAAATCTTTTTTAACCCTCGAGTTCCTTTTTCTATCCTCTTCATTCCTTTCTGCAAATTCATCAATCCTCACATTTACACTTTCAACAATTTTTTTAGTATCCTTGATCAGACATTTATATGTTTTTCTCTTTGATGAATAACCAAGGAATATACCTTCATCTCATTTATAGTCAAACTTTCCATTTCTAGCATCTTTCAGTATATAACACCTACTTCCAAATATTTTAAAGTAACTTACATTCAATGTGTGACCAAACTAGAGTTCGTAGGGTGTCTTGTTGGTTCCTTTCTTCAACTGTACTTAGTTGAGTGTGTAGACAATAGTTCTTATGGCTTCTCTCCACAATATTTGTGAAACTTTTTTAACAATCAACAATGTTATAGCATAGTCAACTATAGATCTATTCCATCTCTCAGCTATCACATTTTGTTGTGGAGTCCTCGGTGTAGATACTTGTCTTTTGATTCCATTTTCATTTCAAAAGATAGTAAATTTATTAGAGATAAATTCACCTCCTATATCTAATCTCAAACACTTTAGTTGTTTTTAATATTTCTTTTCAAGTCTTTCTTTATACCACTCAAACATTTGGAATGCATTAGATTTCTCTTTTAGAAACATAATAGACATCATTCTTGAATAATCATCAACAAACAAAATAAAATATTGATCTCCATAATAGCTTTGAACTCTCATAGGAGCACCAAGGTCAATGTGAACTAATTCAAAAATACCATTAGTAGAGTAAGATTTTCTTGTGAAACCTAACTTAGTCATCTTACAAATCTGACATTTTTTTACACATTACTTTATTAGGTTTTCTCAATCTTAGTAGACCTCTCACTCTATTCTTTTTGCTCACTTTAATCATGTTTTCAAAATTTACATGACAGAGTTTCTTATACCATAGCCATACATCTTCAACTTTAGAAAATAAGAAACTCTTTTCATAGTAGTATCAAGATAAAATAAATTACCTTTAGATTGTTCACTAGTTCCAATTCGGTATCGATCAGTACCATAAATATTCACCTTTCTATTCTAAAATTCCAATCGGTAGCTAGTATTGTTCAGTTATGCAACACTCAATAGATTATAGTTTATTCCTTTAACCTAATATGCATCATCACATCTCATCTTTTCATTCAATACAAATGGTCCTTTACCTTTCATAGGATATGGAGCATCATTTCCAAATCTGACAAATCCTCCATCATACTCTTCTAGGTTATCAAACTTATCAATATCACCAGTCATATGACATGAACATCCACTATCAATTATCTAGGGCTCAACTTTACTTACATGATAAATAAGTGCATTTTGATCTTCAAGATTTTCTTCATCTTAGTCTTCCTTCACAACAACATAAACATCTTCAGATCCTTCTTTAGTATCATCATATTCATCATCGGTTACACCTTCCTCAGCTAGGTAGTAAGAACTCTTAACTTTGCCCTTGTAATCTCTATATATTTGGTGTCATTTGTCTCTTTTGTCATTCTTATCATTCATGTCTTTGTAAAGACATCTAGATGCAATATGACCAATATTATTACAATTAAAACATTTTAGAGGTAGTTTGTTTTTATACTTTCCTCTACCTCTCAGTAATCTTTTAGCTAGCAATGCCTCTAACTCTTCTTGTTCATTTTCCTTATTTAGAATACTATCATATTCATTTCCATATGAACTACTATGATCTCTTTGTATTTTATTGAGGTTATAATGTTTAGAGATTACTTGAATGTAGTTTTAATGGTCGATAGACTATTATCATAATTACTTAACTCAAAAGTAGTCACCTTACCAATTAGGGCATTAAGAGTAAAAAAATTGCTCAGTATAGATCTCAATTCTTGAATAGAAGATAATCTAATAGCATACTTATAAGAAAGATTTCTCAGAATTTTACTTACCACTTCTTCATTAGTCAATGATCCACCAACACCTTTGATGGCACTCACAACTTACTTGATTTTGCTACTATATTATTTGATGTTCTCTTCGTCCTTCATTCTCATTTTTGTTGGCAATTTGGCTGAGTTGATTGCATAGATGTTGTAATTATGGAAACATATGATCCACATGAAGATCACACAAGTCAGAGAGCAAGTATGACAGAGCGCATTGCAAATTTGTCTAAGTATGAGACACTATTTTTACCAGTGTACCCGAACACAATTTTTGTTTGTGACATTGACTGGAGTGAGTTCAATGCTTGCACACTTGAAGATAGACTCTATGGTGACTAATGATGACCCATCTCAGAGTGAAAGTTAGTACAACATGTACGGAAGAAGTTATGACAGTTTTACTGAAGACAGTGTGAAGCCGACATAACAGAATATGAAGACAGAACTAGTAAAGAGTTAAGGGATTATTTTGTTTATCAAAATAATGACTTAACAATATAAAGGGTTTACATCCTAGATGTTTACCCTTGGATAAAGTTATTTTTTAATATGGCAGCCGATCAAGTAAAGTTATTAGCCTTAATAACTTGTATAAATGTAATTGTAAAATGTAAGAACGAGTGTTGTGAAAAATGTAATATGCGAGATCTATGATGTATATGTAATAGCAATAGTGAAAGATTAGCGAAGAGATATTGATGCAAGTAGTATAAGGTTATGTACCTTGACCTCTTTTGTAATCAGTGTATATTTTACATTACTTGTTTGGGCAGTGGGCTCAGCTGGTATTCACATTTTGTACTACTAACTCATAATAGGGTTGAGGCTTCTAACAAGGCCTATGGTCCCTTAATTAGGACTGATACACTATATGCTTGTAATAGACTCCTAACAAGGTCAACATCCTTAACAAGATACTTTTGATTAGTGGATCTTTGTGGGTACCATCCCCACTGGGGTTTTCCCTTGGCTAGGGTTTCCTTGAGAACAAATAATGTGTTATGAGTTCTTTATTGTTATGCATGTTGTTTAGCTTTTTATGTTATGCATGTATAAAGACAATCTTTTATATCCATAATTGGGCAAAAGATAAAGTTTGTAGAATAATGATTCACCCCCCCCTCTCAGTATTCCCTATTTCTAACAATTGGTATCAGAGCTTAGTTACTCTGAAAAGAATGATTCAAGGATTCTTGCTTACTCATGAAAGAGACACTTTGAAAGGGAAATATGATGATGCAAAGAACCTCATTGAGAAACTAAAAAACAAATTGGAAGATCGGAGACCTGAAAAAGAATCTGAAGTTTTTATTGAAGATTGTAATGACAATTTAGAAAAAGAAAATGAGACCCTTAAGCATGAATTGAAGATAGCAAATTTGAAGCTTAGTTTGAAAGATGGAAATGACAAGAATGAAGTGAATCTGAAATCTGAGAATAAGAGTCTAAAAACTGAAAATGAAGGACTGAAATCTAAACTTGGAAATGTAACATCTGAACTTGAGAAAGTCAATTTGTAGTATGCTGAACTTGAGAAATACAACAAGATTGTGAAAGGAGAACTGACTCAATCCAAGAAACAACTTGAAAGGCTATATTCAACTAGTGAGAATATTGATAAACAAACATTTTTTCAAAAACCAGTCTATGATAAAATTGGTCTTGGATTCAACACTCTTAAAGCAAATGATGAAAGCAAGGAACCAGATCTGAATGTATCTGAAAGATTAGATGAGAAGAAGTCTGATAAGATCAAAAAAATCTAAAGATACACCTAAGGATGAAGAATCATTGAAGAAAGAGGAATCATCCAAAGGTATGCAAAGAGAATTCAAAGGTAGATGTTTTGCTTGTAATACTATTGGTCCTATGAAGAGAGATTGCACCGGTAAGCAATTTAAACCTCTTAATGGTTATTGTTATAACTATCATGGATTTGGACATAAAGCTATTGAATGTAAGAAACCTAAATTTGTTGAGAATAATAATAATAGTAGAATGTTTAGGAATACTAACAATGCAAATAAGAAACCTACTGAAGATATGAACAGAAGAAAGGGAGTAATATGTTATAGATGCAACAAGGTTGGACACATTGCTAGAAATTGTAGATCACAGATTAATCGACCTGGACCAAGATATGGAAACAATGGAATTGTTTGTCAGGTATGCAAAAATATTGGACATACAAAAAGGTTTTGCAAAATGAACAATGGAGTTTTTCATCCTAACCCTAACCCTAGAAATCATGAAAGAAGAAATGAAGATGCAAGTAATAGACAGAAAGGTTGTTGTAGCAATATAGATGAAGTGAAGTTTGTTAAAAGCACAGATCAATGAGACATATTCAACATTGAAGGTAATCAGAAAGGTGAAGTATCAAGTGGTAAGAATCCTTACTTGGCCTATCTCAAAGCACTTAATTTATGAAAATTATAGTAGATTAGGAACTTAGATTAGTGTAGAAGTAGATTTATGATGAATTGAGTCTTGTGTAGTTAATGGAAGGTAGTTTATGATATTCTAATGCTATGGTTAAGAGCGCAAAGAAAAATATTATGTTTTGCGAGATCGCAAGAACTTTTAAGTTTTGCAAGATAGTAGAAACAACTTTTTGGAAAGAAGCGGCAAAAGAAGTGAATGTGATGTCAGACCTAAGTGAGATTGAAGTAATAAAAGGTTATGATCAGTGTTATTTGATCATCAAAGTGAATACAAGTGTTAAGGAGATCAAAGAGTAGTGACTGGAGGCTTTTTTCAATGATTTGCTGAAGGATTTGAGCGCCGAATCTACGCAAGCCCTAAAATCATGAAATTGAGGTATTTTACTTGATAGATCTGTGAATCGGTAAAAGGAATTTGAAGTAATCATGGATGTATCTTTAATTCACAATGTCAGAGATGAAAATAGACCTAGAACGAAGAGGGAACTAGTAGAACCCTTGGAAGAAGACCCTAAGTTATCTTTATCATCCGTACCAGATGAAGTTTTACATTTAGAGAAGGTAAGAAGTTATCTTGGATGCAAGTTAGAAACCATCAGTGATAGTGATTTTAAAAATGAGTATGAGAAGATCTACAACCAAGACATGTCATTGAAAGAAGGATATGATCATTTGAAAGACAATGAGATTGTTAAGTTTGCATTGCAGTATGAGTTTGATAATGAAGAATGCACTAAGATAATCCTTAGCAGAATTCATAATGGGAAGTTTTGGCTAGAAGATAGAGTGATAGACATTACAGCTGATTTGAGTCGTGAAGTCACTGGACTGTCTAAATCTGGAGCTATTCCTTTAAATGAGAAGAACATGAGAAAAATAGTCATTGATAACACTAATTCATCCTATAATGGCAGAGGAATTGTAATTAGTAAGATCCAACAACATGATGTTAGATACTTATGCAAAATCCTAACAACTAAGTTTTGTGCAAACTCAAGAGAGGATGACATGGCAGCTGGAATGGTACACATATCCTATTTGATGTGTGTTGACAAAGTGCCAGTTGATATGTGTGAAATTCTAAGAATTCAATTGTTTGAGAACTTGGAGAAGATTAAGAAGACAAAGTATGCACAATTTAGATTTTCATCTTTGATCACTTACATGTTTTTTCATCTTTTGAGGAGATTTCCTTACACCATAGGAAATGATTGGAATGATGGACAAACTTCAATGGAAAGGATTAATGTAGTATATAGAAAGCATGTTATTGACAATGTTAATGAGAGTGCAATACTTGTTATTAAGACATTTCAAAATATTGTGTCTAGCAGATCAAGGATTCCACAGTCTCTTGTGGAGAAATACAAGAATGAAGTATGTTTTATGGTTGACATTGACTTTACATACATTGAAGCAGTTGAACCTAGAATTAAGTTCATAGACCCTCTTGGCTATGAAATATCTAAAACTGAGACAAAAGAATATGTGAATAGGCTACTTAAGTGCAAGGTTGACACTCACAGTAATAGATTTGGAACTTTTGAAGAAAATTTCAACTCTGCAAAGGCTATACTTGAGTAGAAACAGTCTAAGAAAAGAGTTGAGAGCACAATTAAGAAAATATTGAAGGATATAGGAATGAAAGAGAGAGAATTCTTAGTGGGAAAGCAGACAGCAGTAGCAATCAGAGATATTGGATAGAAAGAGATTTTGTCTGTACCTCCCTTATCATCTAGTGCAGTACTAGTCAAGGTGAAAGTAGAGGAACCTGAGAAGGAACAAGTAGTAAACAAACCTACTAGATCTACCTCCTCCACACTGAGCAAGATAGTGAAAGAAATTGCTACTAGACCTAGTAAGAGTCAGAAAACTTTTGTGCCTCCAGTACCTAGGAAAATTGTAGAAATTAAAGATGATGACACTTTTGTGAAGAAGAAAGCATGGAAACCTAGAGTTGAGAGAGTGAATGAAGAAATTATAAAAGATGGAGAATTCACTAAAATGAATAAATACTATGACCTTTATGACTATTCTAATAAATTGAATCTTGAAAATGCAGTGGTCAAGCATTTGATACTGGCTAATAAGAAGTTTGACACTATTCAGGGAAAGATACTTGATGACTTATTGAAGAAACTTGTTAACAGGAAGATGAGAGCACAAGAAGAAGACAAATCTATCAGAGAGAATCTTGTGAAGAAACTATGTGATGTAAGAGATGATGAACATCTTAAACAAATTTTGAAGCCCCTTAGCACCCATTTAAGGATAAAAATGAGAACCATTCAGATCATGGTAGGACAATATGAACAAGTAAATGTAGAGACTGAACAAACAATAATCAAAGTTATGGCAGAAATTGTTGGTGAGACATCAGTTGCAGTAGAGCAAGAAAAAGAAGTAGAACAAGAGGACATTCCCTCTCCACTACCTATAAACATTGAAGAAGAATCTATGAATGTTGAAGGTACAAGGATCACCTTGGATATTGATGATAATGTATTCGAGAATCTAGAGAACATTATTGAAAATTTGGCTCTTGATGAACCGGATAAAATTGTAGAAGCAAAGAAGACCCAATTTATTGTTGAAGAACCCAAAGTATCAAAAGTACAAGAACCTGTATTATCCAAAGAAGAAATCAATCTTACTCCTGAAACTGGAAAGAAGAAGCAAACTGGATCTTTGTTTGAGGATTTGGGAAAAGAAGTAGATGATGATGATCAAATGGAATTGATCACATCTTTGAACAAAATCATTGGGAAGAATAAGAAAGTTAAGAGTCTTGAAGGATGTCTGAAGGACCTAACTGAAAAGCTACAAAGTATTGTGAACACACAGACTGTAGAAGCAAACCCTATGGAGAAGGCAAAGAAAGTGATGAGCACTTTTGATGATGAGTTCACTAACCTAGCTGATATTGCAAAAGTGAAAGCACAGGTAGACTATGAGGCTAGAGTGTTGTTGAACATCAGTTAGTACATGAGCAATGATATCAATACTCTTGATATCTATATCAAAGATTTAAGGAAACATTTGGAAACAGGAAAATCTTTGTACATACAGTGTACAAAATTAGAGACTTTGACAACTGAGGAAGATTAGAAGATAAAATTGAAGGAAGTAGAGATTCTAAATGAAACAAACCTTCTATCTAACCCTAATGTGAAGGTCTGTAATGTTGAGAAGAAAGTTAGGCAACTGTATGATGAAATCAGAATTGTACAAGATGAGAAAGAAAGGAAATTAAGAAAATATACTCTTTTGAGAGAGCATGTTTCTACGAAGTTAAGTGTTATTGAAGAGCAGTTGGAAGATTGTCCTACAGCTAAGACATCTTTTCAAAAATTTAACTTTGAAAACCTCCAAGCATGTCAAATAGCATCTTATGGACTAAGCGTACTACTCAATGTGGCAGATTCCATTAAGAAATCATGGGAACAGGAGATAGAAGCCATGAATACAAATTTTGCATATTGTGTTGCAAGCCTACTGGCTTTGCAATAAATAAATTAAGGTATAACTTTTGTGTGATACAATTTTGTAGCCCTCCCTACCGTTATTTTGTCATTGTTGTCAAAGGGGGGGAGATATTTAACATAAAATTGATAGTATATGATAATGATTGATACTCTTAGGAGGAGTATTGTATTAGAGATAATATTTTTAAGGAGTTATAAGGATAGTATATATATGTTATACTATGGCCACAATTTTGACAATTTTTTAGAACACTTAGCCAATTTTCTCATATGTTGCCACCAATGACAAAGGGGGAGATTGTTGGCAATTTGGCTGAGTTGATTGCATAGATGTTGTCATTATGGAAACATATGATTCACATGAAGATCGCACAAGTCAGAGAGCAAGTATGGCAGAGCGCATTGCAAATTTGTCTAAGTATGAGATAGTATTTTTACCAGTGTACCCAGACATAGTTTTTGTTTGCGATGTTGACTGGAGTGAGTTCAGTGCTTGTGCACTTGAACATAGACTTTATGGTGACTAATGATGACCCATCTAAGAGTGCAAGTTAGTACGACATGTACGAAAGAAGTTATGATAGTTTTACCGAAGATAGTGTGAAGCCGACATAATAGAATATGAAGAGAAAACTAGTAAAGAGTTAAGGGATTATTTTGTTTATCAAAATAATGACTTAAAAATATAAAGGGATGACATCATATATGTTTACCCTTGGATAAAGTTATCTTTTAATATGGTAGCCGACCAAGTAAAGTTATTAGCCTTAATAACTTGTATAAATGTAATTGTAAAATGTAAGAAAGAGTGTTGTGAAAAATGTAATATGCGAGATCTATGATGTATATGTAATAGCGATAGTGAAAGATCATCGAAGACATATTGATGCAAGTAGTATAAGGTTATGTACCCTGACCTCTTTTGTAATCAGTGTATATTATACATTACTTGTTTGGGTAGTGGGCTCAGCTAGTAATCACATTTTGCACTTCCAACTCCTAACAGGGTTGAGGCTTCTAACAAGGCCTATAGTCCCTTAATTAGGATTGATACACTATATGTTTGTAATAGACTCCTAAAAGGGTCAACATCCTTAACAAGATACTTTTGATTAGTGGATCTTTGTGGGTACCATCCCCACCAGGGTTTTCCCTTGGCCAGGGTTTCCTCAAGAACAAATAATGTGTTATGAGTTCTTTATTGTTATGCATGTTGTTTAGCTTTTTATGTTATGCATGTATAAAGACAATCTTTTATATCCATAATTGGGCAAAAGATAAAGTTTTTAGAATACTGATTCACCACCCCTCTCAGTATTCCCTATTTCTGACAATTTTATCATAATTTCCCTTGAGACTATCAACA
Organism: Chamaecyparis obtusa; assembly: GCA_027943335.1. Classification (NCBI taxonomy): domain Eukaryota; kingdom Viridiplantae; phylum Streptophyta; class Pinopsida; order Cupressales; family Cupressaceae; genus Chamaecyparis; species Chamaecyparis obtusa. The sequence goes on along the minus strand of BSBK01000241.1, from coordinate 87,909 downwards.
GTGGCCTTTTCTACTTGCTGATATCCTCCATATATTAGTGTAAGAATATCCCACATCTTTCTTGAATTAACATAGTCCTTAACATCATTGAATTTAGCATTGGTGATGGAAGAAGAAATCTCTATCATAACTGAGTTATGTTCCTTATTTTCTCTCATTTGATCAATTGTTATAGATCTGAGAGATGATGGAGTGTAGTCATTTGTCAAAATATTTAGTGTAGATTCTCCAATCCTAGATAGATACAATCTTATCCTATTTTTCCATGTTGAGAAACTTTCCTTGTTCAACTTAGGTACTTCTCTCCTATACATCTTTGGATCTTTTACTCAAGTCTTTTAAAATTATCTCTTTAGAGTACTTAAATTTGATACCAATTGTTAGATTATGGAGAGGGGGATGAATCAGTAATCCCTAATCCCAAATACCTAAAAATATTTTCTCTGATTAACTTGGTAGCACCTCGGTTAAACACACTTCACTTTTTATCTAAAATAGTAAATAAACTATAACAGTTAGTAAATTATTCACACAAATCATTTATCACATATAACACCAGTATTTAACATGGAAACCCAACTTTAGGAAAAGCCACTGTGGGAATTATCACCCACTAAGAAAATACTCTTCTAAAGTACACCTAGTTAAGAGCCAATCTGGTTAAAGATTACAATGCACATTGTTAGGTGTGACTTGGTCAAGGGATCTATCTTAGATCTATTTAGATCTTCACCCTATTAGGAGTGGCCTAGTTAGAAGTCTTCAAACACTCTTTAGAAAGTTACCTTTTTCAAGGATTTTACAATAAGACAATTAAGTCCACTCTATTATGAGATTTATTTGTTACAAATGCTCATAAGCAATAGTAAATATTTTGACTTGTAGATTTACAATTGTCTTTGCTTAATCAAATCCTTGGTGCGGTTTTCATTATTCACTTCAATACTTCATTATCCACTGACTTCAACACTTCATCAGATCCTTCTATCTGACTCAAAATATCTATGTTCCTTCTTCAATACATCAGTTTGAGACTCTTCAACTATTCAATTTGCTAGCCATTTTTTCATACAAATAAATCCTTTATATAGATAATTTTTTCCTCTTAATCTCCTTTATTAAATTTTTCTTTGATCAATCTTAACTGTTCAATTAATTATATCTTGAATCTGGATCTCGGTAACATGTTTTGATTTCACCTAGGAACTTGAACTTTCTTGAAAATTATTCCATCTTCTTTAACCATTTAGATCTAAGCTGTAGATCTTCACCTTGAATTTTCTTATCCATAGATCTTTGTAACTAACTTTCCTTATCATCATGATAATCTAGCTCATCATAGCTAATCATTAAATGTCAATTCAATCCTTATTTAATATATGTTTCTCACTTTTTGTCCTCCATTTGTATTCCAGTTAACTTCACTCAATGCCTAAACCTTTCTTTTCTGTTCAATTCTTCGGTTCCTTTTCCTTTACCGAGTTACTTCATTTTTACCTTTTACCTTTACCAAGTGACATTTCCTATTGGGTAGCCAAAAATCTTTTGCTTATTGACTTGAGAAATCTTCATTACTATGCTTTACTGAATTCACATAATTATATGTTAGGTAGAAAATGATTATATCAAGATAATCTAATCATTGTCTGATCTATATCAGTTTCCCATTTATGTTATTCAACTTCACTACATCTCATTTCTTTATCTTCTTAACTCATTCAACTTATATCATTACCGAATGATATGGAAACATGATATAAACCAGAAATCAATTGCTTGAAATTAATGACAAGACAATAAGTGATCTAACCTTTATATTATCATGTATTTCTCTTATCTAGGCCGGTCTTTATCATCATCACAATTAGATAATCAATCTTCAACTTTACTATTAGTTATGGTAACAGAGCCCTACTGATGCTATGGTAGCCTTTGTCTCTCACTCTACTAAGTCTTCTATTGTGGATGAGGGGTTCTAAAGGACCCTGATGAATGTCTTTGATTCCCCTTCTAATGGGGTCTCTGATATCCAAAAGACTGAGGTTCAGGTTTACAACTATGAGACATGTCCTATGAATCATGAGATCTATTATGAATCTCCTCGACTATCATGACCCTCTCAATGGTATAACATAGATCTCCATGAGGTACCATGCATACCCTATCTGATATGGCATGATTAAACCCCTTAATGAAATGGTTGACTTTTAGTTTCTCAACCTTCATATAATATACATATGGAAGGAGCTCAAGAAGCTTACTCATATTGGGCCACTATGAGTCCCTTTTGCTGAAATTCATAGAACTCATCAATACGACGCTATTTGAAATTCTTTAACAAATATCTAGCTCTAAATCTCTCCAAAAACCTCTCCAAAAATCTCTCCCAAGAGAGGGTGTCTATGACCAAATTATTCTTATAATCTTCTTACCTCCACCATGTAGAAGCAGTCCCTCACAACATGTGCACAAAAAAGCATTCTTTTAGGTTTCTCCTAGAAGGGAACAACCCAAAGAAACACTCTAGGATCAAGATCCAAGCCTAGACATTACATCCCTTATCCTTACACTTACATCTTGTTTTGAACAAATTCCTTCTTTGCACTGGTTCATGAACACATGCAACCAATCTCCTAGTGACAAGACATTCACCTTTCTCTAGAACATTCTCAATGTCTTCTTCAGCAACTAATGCAACTCTTTTCTTAGGACACTGCCAACTTCTATGACCAACTTCACCACAGTTATAACAAGTGTCGGTGAACTCATTCTTCCATCTTCCTCTCTGTCCAGCATTCTTAGTAACTTGACCACTGCCAGATCGCATATTAGACTTAGGATCCTCTGTCATATTACTCTCAACAATTGTTTGACCAGTTTTACCACACCGGTTCCTATTGTTCTATTTTCCTTCATACTTCCTATTCAGCTTCTCTTCAATCTTTAATGCCATCTGATAAGCATCACTGATTTTTGTCATCCACACAGTAACTCTTCCTGAATACTAGGTCTCAAGCCGTAGACATACCTAGCAACCTTCTCTTTATCAACTTTAGAATGACCAGTCCTAATCAGGATTCTATAAAACTCCTCGGTAGACTCCTGTATCAATTTGTTAGTCTTCTTCAAAGCTTGCATCTTCTTAAACATGTCCAATTCATAATCCACTAGAATTAATTTCTTCTTGAACTTGTCAACCATTTGGTTCCACTTAGTGACCTTCTCTTTTCCTCTTTTGCCTCTTTCTAACTAAACTTCCCTCCACTAGATGTTTGCATGACCTTTCAATTTAGTCTTTGCAAATATAACACTATCAGGATCTTCTATTTCTTCAAACTCAAAGTATTCATCAATATCATTGATCCAATCAATCAATTCTTCTGGCCTAAGGCTTCCAACAAATGTAGAAAATTCAATCTTAGGTCTTTTCCCAATCTTAGACATAGCTTTCAAAATTTGATTCTCCTTCGAATCTCTAGCTTCTTCTACAGCTTCTTCAAAATGATCTTCCTTAGATTCATCATCACTATCCTCTTTCAAGCTAGGCTTCTTCTTTCTAAATTCCTCTTGTAGGTCTTGCACTTGTTTCTACAAAGCCCTAAAATCATCAAGACAAAATTCACCAGTAGCCTCCTCTTATTCAAGGATCTCATGATTTCTCCTCGGAGGCATCTTCAAATCAAGATCTAGATACACAAGATCTAATCAGATCCAATAGGAATAGACTTTGATCAAACAGGAACAACTTCACTCTGATACCACTTAATGCAGTCAAGCTCAGTGGATCCAATTAAGGAATGACCAACCTTGCAGCCAAACCAATATGCAGCAGAAATACACAATAAAAGCAACAGATATGCAATGAAATAGATGTCTTTATTCATCAAATCACCGATTAAATGCAATGTGCCAGGATGTAAGGCCTTTCCTATTATGGCCAAATACAAAGTAGGTAATAGTCTACAAGATCTCGTAGGATCCAAATATTTTCCCCAACATCAGCATTCAGCTAGCCCAAGTCTATAACACACAGCACACTGGTAGGCACCGAGGAAAGATCTAAACTTGTACTCAAACTTCCAAGCAATCTTCCTTCTCCTAAGATTGCAGGCTACTAACCTTCCTTCCAACAAATATCATCCTAAACATCTACCCAACCATCCTATAAATACTGATTCCCAGCCACAAGTCGGCTGATGGAACAATAAACCCTTATAAACAAATATTAAATGCTAAAATATCAGTAGGCTCTCACATAGCCTTAAAAAATAAATAAACTCTCAAAGATGGCCCCAATGGTCATCAGATCCACATAGAAGAATGCAACATGCCATATCTAGGTCCCCACACATCCAACGGTCAATCCATAACATGAGGAGTGTGACCCAAATTAAATGCACTAGTTGGCCAAGCCGATCTAACAAAACAATCCAATCAGTAAGCAAGAACACTGAGCAACAGAAGAAATAACCGAGCACCAGTCGACCGACCATGCTAGGCATGACCGAGGAACACAATTATCATTGAGTGCTAGTGAACAGATGCCTTCAGTCACCAAACGTTCTTTAGAGATTGAGCACCTCGGTAACCATAGAAACTGAGAAACCAGTCTCCCAAACTGAGCAAGAACTCCACTAAACCAAGATCAAAACCAACAATCTACCTTCAAAGACAAACATATTTTTGGTTGATATAGGATTGCCAAGAATCCTAGGATGCTCCTGCATCAGGTTCCTTGGTATAAAATGTGCTAACTTGGTTAGTTTTTCCACAGCTACCAAGATGACATCATTGCAGTTCCTATTCATGGGTAATCCTTGAATAAAATCCATGCTAATAACTTACAATTTGTATTTTGATACATTATGTGGGTACAATAAACCTATGAGATGAATATTCTTAGCTTGGACTTGTTGGCATTCTAAACACTAAGCCACATATGTAGTAACATATTCTTAAATCTTGGCCACATTCTTGGTGGGATGGGGACCCAAGATTACCATATTCTACATGGATTTAAAAGAGCTTACTTTGTTGCACAAAATGTTGATACCCAAGCATGGAAAGTGTATACAAGGCAATGTTTTCACAAAGATTATGAACAAGGCATGTGATTAATTTGGTAGATTCCCTAATTGAGAATTAATCTCATGAAATAACCTCTTTATGGACATATTTGGTTCAAGTCATAGCAATCAAGAATGTTAGGGGAAGGAACTATTTATAATTGGGATGACATTAGCTATTTCCCTTTGATGGAAGACTCATTGACAAGAGATATGAAATTGGGAAAATATATAATTTTCTCCTAGAGTTAACATATACTCCCATTATGAGGGTGAGATATTTGCATGGAACTAATAAGTTAAATGGTCTTCATCAAAATGCTAATTCAATTTTTTGGCATTGGCATACTAGTGAATATCAAAAAGATGGATGTCGAAGAAACACATGAGAATTTATTCCAACAAATAACTTAACACATTAGTGTAGCTTGAATATCTAGGGAAGGTGAAATAATTTTTAGCAAAAGTTGACCTTATACCAAATTTTTGGGTATCAAGGTAGCACATAAAGAAATTCCTTTAAATATGATAAAGTATAATGATGTCAGTATAGTAGTTCCAAAATTTAATAAGGGGAACAATAAGTATAATGAAATGATATATCATAGTGAAATCCGTGTGGATCCTACTACTAGTGGTGACAAGGCATATTATTTGAGTGAACCATTTCGCAGGGAGAGTGGGCGAGGAGAGAGGGGAAACAGATAGGTGAAATAGAGAAAGAGAGAGAGATATTTGTGGCAAAGAGGGAGAGAATAGAAAGAGGGAAAGAGTGAGATCATGGGGAAGGGAGAGAGGGAGAGAGAGGCGGAGGAAGGGGATAGGGAGTGAGAGTGAAGAGGGAGGGGTAAAGGGATATATCCGATAGAGAGAGGGTGAAATAGAAAAGAGGAGGGAGAATGTAAGAAAATGAAAAAGAGATGGGGAAGGTAAAGGGGAGAAATAGAAAGGGGGAGGAGAGACAAAAGTATGGAATAGAGGTGGGGGATAGATGGAAAGAGAGGTAGGGGAAGGATGGAGAGAGGGTAAGGAAATACAGTGTGAAGGGAAATAGGGAGAGGGTGAGAGAAGATAAAAGAGATATGTAAAAAGGAGAAAAAGATTAAAGGTTTAGGGTTTAGGGTTAAGAAAAAGATATAGGTAGAGAGAGGTAGGAATATTAGGTAGAGTGGGAGAGAGTGGGAGAGGAGGAGACGAGATGGGAAGAGGGGAATAGAAGAGGGGAGAAAGGGTAAAACCTATAAACATTATCCATCAACTCTAAATATCTTCCCCCCTCTCTCTTGGTGCTCTTTACCACTCACCCCTCTCTCACTCTATCCCTCTTTTTCTTCTCTCCATATTCCCTACCTCTCCCCATCTCTCTCATCCTTATCCTACAACCTAAATCTTACCTAAACCCTATAACCATAAGCTCTCTCTCTCTCTCTCTCCTAACATGGTTAAAAAATACATGTTAGCTACCAAACTAGCCATAGCATAAACAATATAATGAGAAAAGATCCTCAAATGATCATGCATAGGTCAAAGCCTTAAGGTTTCAATTAATAATCCACTAGAAATCATGTTGAAGATATGTTGGAATCATTTTTCGTTGACCAAAATCTCAAACTATCAATGCTCGATTTAATCATACACATAGGATGCGGTTAAGCCATGTTGTGAATCTCGAAGGAGGTGTTGACCACCAAGTCAACAATCTCCCCCTCAACACTGAATGAGCCTTCAAAATCCACTAGAGGGAGACTCGAACCTATCACCCAAGGCTCTGATACCAATTATTAGAATCATTTTACGTTGCACCAAAATCTCAAACTGTCAATTCCCTATTTAACCCGACCCATAGGATGTAGTTAAGCCATGTCACAAATCTCTAATGAGGTGTTGACCACTGAGTCAACAAGATAATGTACCGATTCCTAAAATTTGGCTAAGTTTGAAATTTATAGAAAGAAAAATTCAGAATCTTTATCTTATCTGGACTATGAAGCTTGAACCACTCTCAAACATTCTAAATGTGTATACATAAAATGTAACTTAAGTATAATAAAAGAAGATTATGTAACTTAAATGTTACATTTTATCTATGGGCTTGGTGCTAAAATTGGCCTGGCAGGCCTATCAGATTTTTATTGCCACAATTGAAAAAAAATTCACATGTTATTATTCCTGCATAGGGCGTACACAAAATAAAACATATGACCTATAGGGCATACACTATTTGGCATGCACACTATTTGGAAGGTTTTTTATATATTTTTATTGCCACATAATTTGCATGTCAAATAGTGCATACGCCCTATAGGGTGTGCATGTTATTCAGCATGCACCCTTTTAACTGCATTCAGATCCACTAAGCCTATGACTTAGATTTTCCTTGGACATCCAACCCAAAGGATTGGAGTATTCAAATAGGTCTGAGATGTATTTTTCAAGAAACATACAAAAAATTCACATTTTATCCTGTGTACTCGCCATCAGGTTTGCACATGGTTCAATAATGATAAAATTAGACTACATAATATTCTTGATCTCTTTGTTATCTATCTAACCATATAATTTATTTTAAATTATGATTATGTTAAGATTTTCATCTCCAATTTCATTTTTTTTTATATCCAATTTTTGTCAAAAACCAATGTGTCGTATTTTGGGTATAGATTTTGGCTCTTTTGTCAAATTTTAAAACAAGTTACTTTTTTAGAGACTAGACTCCACTCTAAACACTTTTAAGAGAAAATTTTTTTGATTAGTTTTTAGTGATTTCTTGGGGAATAACACATAGTTTTCTTATTTTTAGGATGTGTGCACTTTAGAAATTTGTAAAAATTCACACATTCATCAAAAAATTCGTAGGAAAATTTGGAGGATAAACTATGTGGTGTTAGAAAATTCTCACTAGAGAAATTTTGGAGGGCCTTAATCCTCATTTTTTAGGGCCTTAATCTCCACCATTTTCAAAATAAATTAGTAGTTTAGAAACTAGATTAAGAGTACTACAACTCTTGTTCTTGTCCAATCTTAAAATTTTAAGTCTAACAATCTTCAATTTCTCATTGAAGCTCAGAGTTTTCTGATTTAAAAAAAAAGTGGTGTCTTAAACCCCCTTTTTGGTCCCCCATCTTCATGCACTTACCCGAGGATAATAAGGACATTTTGTGACATCATTTGGCACTAAGGTATCTTGAGAATGAACTTATAGATAGTTTTGAAGAGATTTGAGTAGAGATTGGAATAATTTTCAATGATCGAACTTGCAAACCCTTACCATCATCATAAAAAAAAGTATTTATCACTCCACAACTTGGTTAATTGAATATGAGAGAATGGATACACCTATGGTTATTGATACTAAGGATGGAAAATACCCTGAATTCAATAAATATCTATATAAATCAATGGAAGATGATCCTATTGGTGTATTTTATTGTGTTCCTTATAGAGTATTGCATGTAGAAGACATCAGAGCATACATTCACTACAACATTGAGGAAATAGGTCATTCTTCTATTTATGAGATGTATGAATCCCTGTGTGACAATAGTTAATTGAAGGATGAATTCAAAATATTGCAAAGCACTAGAAGATAACTCAATTTATGAAGCTCCACACCTTTGATGAACTAGAATGGGTAAGATATGTTCTAAGTAGAGTACATGATCAATTTATATGGCTAGACAAACCATACAATATCACCAAAGAAGTATTAGAGGTAGTAACTAGTTTTAATGCAACTAGAGAAGTCCCTGCCTTGAGAAGCATAAACAAGGAATTAGTGACAAAATTGAGAGTCACAGTGGGATAAGAGGGCTATGATGGTAAATGATATTAAGAATCCTAATGTGAAATTTTTTTTCAATGATATTGGGATACAAATTCTATCACTCTAGCAAAGATAACTTCATTTCCAATACCATAATTCATACTGTATATCAAGTTGTTAAAGAGACGGATCAATAAAAAATCTATGAAGCATTGAGATTTTAGTTTTTAGAGAGCTTGGAAAAGATAAAGAAGGATAAGAAACATATATTTAAGTATGGATAATTGATTGTAAATATCTTCTTATACTTCATGAACTACTTTCCTAGAATCAGTAACATTACATGGAAGAAGGATGTATCTATGGTTGTATAGATCAGAGAATACTATCTTATGTAAGATAGGAGATTAGTGAAAAAGATTATATGGGGATATTTCAAATCCTTTCAAAAGGAAATACAAAGCATATACAGGGTTCCTAGGGAGACTGTGGAGAAATATAATGACACTATCTATTTCATGGTGGAGATTGATGATTGCTTAGCAAAGGATGTTGAGCCAAAAACTCACTCAATCATGCCTATGATTTATGAAGTAGACCATATTCTACTTGAAGGTTATGTGAAGTACATACTAGATAAATTGACTCATCCTAATAAGGACAAGTTTAGTAATTATGAAGAAAAGAGTTTAAAAGTACATTTAGAGATAAACCAACCTTGCATAAAGAGGAGACTGAGAAAATAAGTTGAAGCTATGGGTGAAAGGATGAGTTTTACTAAGGATAAGATGGTTGAAGAAATAAGAAAGCATGAAGAGGAAGAAAATAGGAAATTTGAAGAAAAAAATCCTATCAGTATTGAGGATGATGCGTTGCCACCATATATACCTATTGTCTCACCATTGGGAAGTGGGTCTACTAGGAGATCGATAAAGACATTAGTCAATCCATTAGAGAAGATAAAAATAGTTAAATCAGAGGTAAGGATACCCACACCAAATACTACTAAGCTTAAATTAGTCAAACCCAAGGTATTTTATGAATCGACAAGAAAAAGGGTAAAGACAAAGAACAAAAGACCACATAGGAGAACAGAGGATGATGATAGAGATGAGTCCACTAATTCAAATGATTCAAAGAAGAAGATAAGGATCGGAGGAGCCAAGAAAGAAAAAGTGGTAATTGGTAAAATACCTAAACAAGTTGTTACCGGTAAGCCACAATTTACTATGGATGATGTGTTGAAGAAAATGGTTGTGCATGGAATTTTATTTTAGTTAAAAAGATATTATCATAGATATAATAAATAAGAGAAGATAAAATTAGGATTCATAGTATATTTGAAAAAATACAATAGATCTTTAGTTTAGATCAAAGGGGACATCACTCATGATCTATTTGATAATCTTGAGGCAAAAAGAGTGACTTCAGTTGAAGAAAATAAGAGAACTAGAAAAGGAACCATAACTAGACTATGTTAGGTTATAGAAAAAGATGAATTGAATATATTTTTTCGAGGAAGCCAAGTAGGAATTGTCAAACAAATGAGAGTAAATATGATTATGAGTAGGAGAATATATGAATTTTTGTAGGAAATTGAAGAAGTAATAAGAAAAGTTATGTTGTACAATCAATATGAAGAAGTATAAAAGGAGGAAAGAAAAGAGACATGTGCAATGGATACTAATTTTTAGATAATGGATGTGGAACCAGATGCTTTTATCTCTAGTGTACCAGTTACACTTTATACAAAAAATTATGATGAGGAAGATATACTTGGAGTAGAAAATTATAAGGTGACTGTGATAGAAGATGAATATGATGCTATGGAAAATGAAGTAGAAAAAGATAGTATAAATGACCTAGATAAAAATTAACTCATGAGGAATCATACAAGGGAGAATTTGAGGCTGAAATAATGTAGGATATTGATGAGAAGGAGTATGATATGAGAGAAAAAATATCCAAGGCAAGAGAAGACACTTGAGAAGATTGAGAAAGTGAAATGTGAATGAGTTGAGGAGGCAAGAGACACCGTATAAGTAGTGACTAAATTATTGAGAAATGACAGACCACTGAAATAAAAATTATACAAGGTCCAATTGAATTAGACACTCTTAGTAAAGATCAGTTGATGGGACTTGCTATGGTAGCTCATGCCAAATCAAGAGAGTGGATTTTGAGGACCCATGAGAAGGAAAACAAATTAATATATAGGGAAACAAAAGTTTTGGATAACATAAAGCCATATGATAAATCTAATTAGGATGACTCTACATTGAGTTAGATTGAAGGGTTATTGGATGCGATTGACACTCACTTGTAATCCTTAGAGAAATTTGCAATGATCAAAGTTAAAAATAAATTCAATATCAATAGATTCAATTAATTAAATATCATGATTGCCAAGGATAAGACTCCATTGAGAGTTTCTATTAAAAAACTAAAGGATGCATTTCCAGAAGGAGGTAAAGTTTATAAATCTTATGTTGACTATCCTAATCATATATAGAAGATATTGATAAAAACCTTAAGGATAGTGAGGCTAAACTATCATAAATATATCACAAGGATTTGATCCCTTTAGGGAGTTAGAATAGGTTTATTAAAAAAAAGTGACAAAACTTAATGATAAAATTAGAACTCTTGTCACTAAGAGAGATAGAGTAAAGGGAAGGATCAAAGAACTGATGAAATCAATTGTTTCTAAACATTGTATTTTATTAAGAGGAGTGAAGGATTCAGAAGCAACATACTGGTCTCTGGATACTCCTAATTTCGTTGAAGAAGAAAGGTTGGAATATGTAGTTTGTCGAAAGATTCAGATTACAAAGAGAATTAAGAGGAGTTGGTACATATAGGTTTGCACTTTGAGAAGTAATTTCTCAAATGTATTTAAACTATTGTAAGTATACTTTTCATACTTATGTATATAGGTAGATGATGTAGGATTTTTGGTAGTTGAATTTTGAGGGAGATCCCAACATTTTCCATTGATGTCAAAGTGGGAGAGACAAGGTGTGAAAAATGATATATTTATCTCAGGGGGAGAACAAGTTTTTTTGGTTAGGTAGATCTACCTTTTGGAGTTTGGCATTTCATTTGGACACTTAGTCATTTTTCACTAAGTATTTCCATCAATGCCAAAGGGGGAGATTTTTGTAGAGAGACACTGCATTAGATGATTTGTATGTTTTCATTAATGGAAACTACATATGTGTCGTATGGCCACTTGATAGATTTTGGGTTTACCAAAGGTCATAATGAAAATTTGGCTAAGTATGATAGTGTAGACTAGGATTTGAGTGTGCACCTAAACCTGTTTTGAAGGCCAAAGACAAGCAAACGTCATAGCATATGGTCAAATCAAATTTAATGGTAAACAAACTAAAATCAAAGCCACCTCAGTTTAAGCCTAAAACAGATGCGCCCATGCACTGTTTGATATGCTTGGATATAGAGAGATGTGGGTGTCCAAACTCAAGCACTTGGAGGATGCAAGATAAATGATGATTTGAGGATCAAGAAGACCCAAAATGACACAAAATAGGTATGAGGAACCTATTTTGCCTCAAAAGGCCTCAAGAACACACAAATATGCAAAGCTAAATGAAAGAACTAAGATTAAAACAAGAAATGAATCTATGTTAATCCATTTAAGCTAATTTAGATGTGATTTAAGCTTGAAAATAATCTAAAATGATGAGTTTATGCTTATGCTAGAATGAAAATGACATTATAACTTTGCTATTGAGTTTGAGAGTTGAAAGATGATTTGCCTTAGGAAGTGAGGGTATTTATAGGATTTCTAAAGGCTTGGGGTAGGAGGAATGAATGGCCAGGATTGAAATCCTTAAGAGAGGCCAAGATTCACTCAAAGGGAAGCACATGGATTGTGCTAGTTCTCAGCCAATCAGGAGGTGACACATGTCACAAGGTGAGTGGATGAAAGGAAGGGCAAAGAGGAGTCAACAAAGGGGGCTCCAAGCTCATAACTCTCCAAATAAATGCTTGTAAGAGCAATGAATGGGCTTTAAGAGGCTTTGAAGACTTTGGGGAAGTAATAAATGCTTTGTGGTTGAGATATTTGGAAGGAAAGACTTTGCTTTGGTTTAGGAAAGTCTTAAGCTTGGTTAGGATTGCACAAAGGTTTAAGGGTAGGATTAGGATTAGATTAGGACAAAGAAAAGGATTAGGATGGGTGAAGAGGGTGGTTTTGAGAAGATTCTAGAAGAGTCTAGATTTCTCCTTAGTTTCATGGAATAAAAGTTATTCATTCCAAAAGCTTAAGTTTTAAGAATATTTATTAAAATATTTTCAATAAATATGAAAATTAAATATTTAACCTTAATTAAATATTTAACCTTGGGATTAAGGTTAGAAAAGATGGGATTAGCCTTTTAATCGAAATTAGGAAGGGATTAGAAGATTTTGGAAGAGGTTAGTGGTCTTAAGGAAATTGGCCAAGTTTGGGATAAAAAATAAATTAATTTATTTTTTGAAGTTTTTTGGTCAATTTATTAATTAACAAATTAATAAATTAGGGATAATGTCCAAATGACATTTTTAGGCTAGATTCCTTAATTAAAGATTTTTAATTAAGAGAGAGGGATTTAATGCCACAAAAATAAATTAATTAATTAAATAATTAATTAATTAATAAATGATGATGTCATCAAGGATTTTCAGAAAACAAAAATAATTTATTTTCTGAAGGATTTTTTTCGGTGTCTACATTTTGCCCCTCTTTGATGCGATGCCGCAAGTGGCATGGTGTCAAAGACAAGAAAACAAGATACCGAGGCTAGAATCAGAAGAAGAGGATATGACGCCTGGGTGGACCAGAAGAAAGAGGAACATGCCCCGGTGGGACAAAATCATGGAAGATGTGCCCAGTGGGACAAGGAGAAAGAGGGATTACGCCCTGGGACAGAGAGTGCCCTGCGGGACGAGGAAGGAAGGGCCTAGGAAGAAAGGGGAGATAAATAACCTCACTTCTAAGAACAAATATGGATGGTATGCAAGATGAGATGGAAATGCAAGATGCAAGATGCAGCTATATGCAAAGATGCAAGATTAATCTATATGATAAATGCAAGGGACCAGATAGCTCCAAGTGCAAACGGGAGTGCACAGCCTAGATTTAATATAGCAATGCTAGAGACTTGCCAAGGATACTGGGATCACGAGGCCTTATCACCAGTGTTGCAGAGGACTGACAAGGACTGACGCTAAACAAACACACAGGGTTGCCCCAACATCACACATGAAGCACAGAGGCGACATGGCGGATCCGATGCTGAAGGAACCACAAACACACAACTGACTCATAGGCAGAAGCGAAAGATCAAAAGACCTTGCCCCAGATTATCTGCACACGCAGCACACCGTGATATAATGAATCATGGTGACCCTGATGGGATAATGAGAAGCCAAAAAAGATTAACAAGACCCAAAGGACAAAAATCCAAGATCAAAATGATAACTCCAAAAAGACAGCCTTTGCCAAGGAGAGAGATTAGGTTTGATTGATGGTGGGAAGATTGGTCGGACAGGAGGAACGATATGTCCTCAAGGACCAGGATGGAAGATTAGGTCAGATAGGAGGAATGATATATCCTCAAGGACCCATGGGTGGTGAGAGAATAAGTGTAGTTGTTCGCTGGCAAAAAGATGAAGTTTAAGGAATAATCAGGATAAGCAAGGATAAGTCGACAATTGATGTTGCTGAAGCACAAGGCCCGAGTGGGACTACAAATTTTCTGAGGCTGGGGATGGGACAAGATATTTGATCAAATACTGCTACAGGATGGACAAAGCTTATGTACAACAAGGAGGAACGATATGCACAAGGGATATGTACAGAAGCTCAAGATTGGGGATAGGAAGATCACACTCAGCGGGACTCTCACTAGGACGGAGACAAGAAGGATAAATACAGGGAGGATAAATACAGGGAGGATAAATACAAGGAGGATTGTGCTGTACAGGAAAGGGAAAAGGATATGGTACAAGATATGGTACAAAGCTTTGGAATAGGATATGGATTGCAGATGGGTTGGAGGAAGATGGAAGCTGAATGCTTGGAGGATAGGGGAGATGGAACTGCTGGGAGATCTATTATGGATGGAGGAAGAGGACGGTAGCTGAAAGGACAACTGAATAGATAAATAGCCCAGTTTACTATGTTGGTGCCTGTTTACTAGGTTTTCACCAACATACTTGTCCAAGGCGCTTGAATTGCCAAGTTTTCACCGTTTGGACGATTATTTTCTCTTTCTCTTTTCTTTTTTTCTTTTTTTCTTTTTTTCTTTTTTGCTTTTTTGAATGTTTTTGGATTTTCTGATATATGCAGGATCAGGTTCAGGCATAGAACCTCTTCAGATGGATGATGTTGATAGGATCATTCAAGGGCTCGCCTTCTGGTGTTGATAGCTGATAGGCTCCCGAGCCAAAGGATGCGGTGACAACATAGGGGCCCAACCAAGTAGGCTCAAACTTGCCTTTCTTTTCTCTATTTGCTAGGACCTTCTGATTTTCTTTAAGGACCATGTCACCGACCTGGAATTGTCTAGGATGGACCTTTTTGTTATAACTCCTTTTAAGTAGATTTTGGTATGCCACAAAATGATCATAAGCTTGTTGTCTCTTTTCATCTAGCAGATCTAGCTGTGTGAGCCGGGCCACACGATAGTCTTCATCAGTTGTATAGTTCTTCATGGAGACTCGCAAGGATGGAAGCTCGACCTCGATCGGTAGAATGGCTTCAGCACCATATACAAGGGAGTATGGGGTGGTGCCTATGGGAGTGTGATAAGAAGTGCGATAAGCCCAGAGGGCGGGATTAATTTGGAGGTGCCAGTCACAACCAGAATCATTGACAACCTTCTTGAGGATTTTCAAGATAGTTTTGTTAGTTGCCTCAGCTTGGCCATTTCCTTGAGGGAAATATGGACTGGAGAAACGGTGATGGATGTGGAGTCTGGCACACAGATCATCCACATGCTGGTTTTCAAAAGGTGTGCCATGGTCTGTGAAAATGGTAGATGGTATGCTGAAGCGGCAAATGATGTGGTAAAGGATGAACTTGGATATTTGGATGCTAGTGGTTAGGGTGAGCGGAATCGCTTCAACCCATTTGGTAAAGTACTCTGTGGCTATTATGATATACTTATGTCCATCCGAAGAGAGGGGGGTGATCAAGCCAACGAGGTCAAGGCCCCAACATGAAAAAGGCCATGGTGGTGCAATAGGCTGTAGATCCTGTGCTGGTGCATGTATCAAATTGGCATGTTGTTGACATGGGAGACATTTCTTGACAAATTCACACGCATCATGTTCCATTGTTGGCCAATAATATCCAACTCTAAGCAGCTGCTTTGCTAGAACCATGCCACTTGTGTGGGCACCGCAAATTCCAGCGTGAACTTCTTGTAAGGCCAGGACGGCCTCGTTTGAGTCTAAACATCTAGATAGGACATTGTGATACTCGTGACGATATAGGGTGTTGGCTACAAGAGTGTAGCGGAAAGCTCTGTGAATAAGGTTTTGGCGTTGGTTATTGGTGAGATGGGGAGATATGATACCATTTTTTAGATATGCATGGATGTCGTGGTACCATGGGGATTGGGGACCAACCAAGACACACACCATGTTTGCATCGGTGTTCTCATAAGCTGGTGAATGTAGCTGCTCGACTAGAAATTCATACTGTGATGCGTCTCGTGGTATTTCCAATAAGGATCCGATGGTTGCCATTGCATCTGCTGCTTTGTTTTGAAGCCTTGGGATCTGATTGAATTGTAGATGTAGGAAATGCTCTTTCAGTTTATCCACCAGTTGCTTGTAGGGTAGCAATTTGTCGTCCTTTGTCTGATACTCATCAAGGACTTGCTTGATAATGAGCTGTGAATCTCCAAAGACTTGTAGTTCTGTGATGTTCCATTGGATAGCTGTTCTGAGACCTGAGATGAGTGCCTCATATTCTACAATATTGTTGGTACAAGGGAATCCCAACTTGAATGATTTTGGAATATAGTCACCTTGAGGTGTGACGAATAGGATTCCTGCCCCAGAGCTATGGGATGTGTTAGAACCATCAAAGTATAGTTTCCACATGGGCTGCTCTTCAATCATGCACAGATGTTCATCGGGGAATTCCATGATTAGTGGATAGGCATCCACCAGTGGTGCTTCTGCTAGTTGATCGGCAATGACTTGCCCTTTGATTGCTTTGCGATCTACATACTGAATGTCAAATTCGCTGAGTAACATGACCCATTTTGCCATACGGCCTGTGAGGGTTGTCCTTGATAATAGATACTTAAGAGGATCCACCTTTGATATGAGCTTGATTGTGTGGCTAAGCATGTAATGTCTAAGTTTTTGAGTGGCAAAGACCACTGCTAGGCATGCTTTCTCCATGGGTGAATAGTTAAGCTCATAGCCCACAAGAGTGCGACTGATGTAGTAGATAGCTCGTTCTCTGTTTTCATCATCATGTTGTGCTAGGAGTGCCCCTAGTGCTGTAGCTGTTGTTGAGATGTAAAGGATGAGTGGGCATCCTGGAACTGGTGGTACAAGGATCGGAGCGTTAGCTAGATACTCCTTGAGCTTATCAAAGCTTCTTTGACATATGGGATCCCACTTGAAGTTGGTGTCTTTGCATAAGAGATGTGAGAAGGGTTGGCACTTGTCTGCTAGTTGAGAGATGAATCGCCGAAGTGATTGAAGCTTGCCCTATAGGCTTCTGAGTTGTTTGAGATTTCTTGGTGGAGGCATCTCCGTTATTGCTTTTACCTTTTTAGGATCGATCTCTATGCCTCGTCTAGAGATGATGAAGCCTAGAAGCTTGCCAGATGTAACACCAAAGACACATTTCTTAGGATTAAGCTTTAAGCCATAATGATTCAGACGATCAAACACATGTTCTAGGATGTTGAGGTGTTCATCCCTTGTTTTGGATTTTGCAAGGATATCATCCACATAGTCCTCAAGGATCTTGTGGATCATGTCATGGAAGATTGCTGTCATTTATCTCTGATATGTGGCCCCTGCATTCTTTAGCCCAAATGGCATCATGTTGTAGCAGAAGGTACCCCATGGGGTTGTGAATGTTGTTTTATGTTGATCTGCTTCTGCTATATGAATCTGATTGTAGCCTGAAAATCCATCCATGAGTGATAGCATTTCGTGACCCGCTGTGAGGTCTACAAGCATGTCTATGTTTGGCAATGGGAAGTCATCCTTAGGACATGCCTTGTTCAAGTCCCTGAAATCAGTACAGATTCTGATGTCACCAGAAGGCTTTGTGACTGGCACCATGTTAGAGATCCACTCTAAATAGTCTATTGCTCTGATGATCTTAGCTTGGAGGAGCTTCTCAAGCTCTACTTTGACGAGCAATGCTACCTTTGGATGCATTTTCCTTAGCTTCTGCTTCACTGGCTTGACGTTTGGATCTACTGATAGATGATGAACAACAAGGTTTGGATCAAGCCCAGGCATGTGGGCGTATGACCATGCAAAGTTGATGACTGATTCCTTGAGCAAGGCACTGAGAGCGATTTCTTCTCCTTCTGTTAGGTTAACTGCAATGTAGGTGATCTTTGGACATTCTTCTGTTCCCAAGTTGATTAGCTTGGTCTCCTCTATGATGATCGGCGACTGCTCTAGTCTATAATCTTGGATAGGGGGAAGAGGCAAGGCTTCATCTTCTAGCGCCTGAATTGCCAAGTTTTCGCTAGAAGATACGCCCTTTGTTTTTACTATTTCGGAATCAGAATGTGCCCCAAGGGGGTTTTCACATAAAGACTCATGATGTTCTTTTTCTATTTCATTTTTGTGACTAAATCTTGCCTCTTCCCCAAAATATCCTTCTGGGTGAAGCTGATAGACAGAGGTTGATGTTGGATCTTGATTGCTTGCTGGACCTGATGCCCCCATGAATTCTAGGAGTGCTTGCGCGCTTTGGAACTCATCGATGTGTGCGATGCTTGGTTGGTCCCAATCTATGAGGTCGGGGTTTGTGAGGGGAAGATCTATGAGGTTGATGGATAGTTGTTGGAGGACAGAAGTCCCCAGGAGGGTGTCGTCGGCAAAGATATCATTGTAGGATCGGATGTCTTTCTCTTCGGGGATGTCTTCGATTTCCATGAGGTCATCCTGGCTATTCGAAAAGTTCACGTTGGTCATGTTAGTGTCCGCAGTTGTGGTATTGGGCTCTTGTTCAAGCAGGCGAGAGGTATTAAAGCCAAGTCCTTGCTGTTTTGGATTCTGGGATGGTATGATAGGAAACAAATTTTCGTCCTCTTGTGGTCCTAGACCACCACCTTGATAGTTATATTGTTCTGTGACATTCTTGTAGGGGATTGGATATTTCTCTTTGAAGTACTCAAGAAGTTGGGTGTCACGTGATGGGGGATCTTTGTATAACCATTTGTTAATATCTGGATCCATTTCTTTGCTGTTGATGGTACCATGAGACTCAAAAGTCATGTTTCCGATTTGCTTGAGCTTATAATGTTCCTCAACAGGCTTGTTTTGACAACTTGGGTGCCCTTGAGTATGTGGATCACGTGGAAGAGCTCCTACAGCAAATGCATCACTGAGGCTATATTCGCCACAACCTTGGTTGTTGATCTTGATGGATGATAAGGTGGAAGAGAGGATGGTCTCTGGATCGCGATGGGATCGGGATGAGCTAGCAATAGAAGTACCAATATAGGTTCCAGGAAAATGAGTAGAATGAGGGAAAGATGCTTCCATCGCAAGGCAGTATGCGAAGGGGTTAGGGTCAGCGTGGATGGTAACCTCAGTGCCTTGATGTGGAAACTTGATGCACTGATGGTAAGTAGATGGTACGGCCTTAATGGAATGGATCCATGGACGACCGAGGAGGATATTGAACGGTAGGTCAAGATCAACAACGTGGTAGAAAGTATCTTGCGCTGCTGGGCCTAGCTAAATAGGCAAAGTTATAGTACCTTTAGAGGTACGCTCCAAGTTATCATATGCTTTGATAGTGATTTGTTCATGTTGTATGCCGGCCTCTGTGAACCCGATCTTCTTGATGAATTTTAATGTGCACAAGTTGAGGGCTGAGCCATTATCCACTAGAACTCGTTTGATGGCAAAATATCTGACCATGACAGCAATGCGGAGAGGGAGAGTATGGTCAGGAGCGACATCTGGTATATCAGATTCTTTGAAGGATAAGGCACATGCTGCTGATAGGTGTCCCACAAGAGTTTCAAACTGAGTTGTGTTAATGTCCATGGGGACATGGCCTTCTTTTAGAGCTTTGTCTAGGATCTCCTGATGGATGGGTGATCATCCACATAGTGCTCAAGGATCTTGTGGATCATGTCATGGAAGATTGCTGTCATTGCTCTCTGATATGTGGCCCCTGCATTCTTTAGCCCAAATGGCATCATGTTGTAGTAGAAGGTACCCCATGGGGTTGTGAATGTTGTTTTATGTTGATCTGCTTCTGCTATATGAATCTGATTGTAGCCTGAAAATCCATCCATGAGTGATAGCATTTCGTGACCCGCTGTGAGGTCTACAAGCATGTCTATGTTTGGCAATGGGAAGTCATCCTTAGGACATGCCTTGTTCAAGTCCCTGAAATCAGTACAGATTCTGATGTCACCAGAAGGCTTTGTGACTGGCACCATGTTAGAGATCCACTCTGAATAGTCTATTGCTCTGATGATCTTAGCTTGGAGGAGCTTCTCAAGTTCTACTTTGACGAGCAATGCTACCTTTGGATGCATTTTCCTTAGCTTCTGCTTCACTGGCTTGACGTTTGGATCTACTAATAGATGATGAACAACAAGGTTTGGATCAAGCCCAAGCATGTGGGCGTATGACCATGCAAAGTTGATGACTGATTCCTTGAGCAAGGCACTGAGAGCGATTTCTTCTCCTTCTGTTAGGTTGACTGCAATGTAGGTGATCTTTGGACATTCTTCTGTTCCCAAGTTGATTGGCTTGGTCTCCTCTATGATGATCGGCGACTGCTCTAGTCTATAATCTTAGATAGGGGGAAGAGGCAAGGCTTCATCTTCTAGCGCCTGAATTGCCAGGTTTTCGCTAGAAGATACACCCTTTGTTTTTACTATTTCGGAATCAGAATGTGCCCCAAGGGGGTTTTCACATAAAGACTCATGATGTTCTTTTGCTATTTCATTTTTGTGACTAAAGCTTGCCTCTTCCCCAAAATATCCTTCTGGGTGAAGCTGATAGACAGAGGTTGATGTTGGATCTTGATTGCTTGCTGGACCTGATGCCCCCATGAATTCTAGGAGTGCTTGCGCGCTTTGGAACTCTTTGATGTGTGCGATGCTTGGTTGGTCCCAATCTATGAGGTCGGGGTTTGTGAGGGGAAGATCTATGAGGTTGATGGATAGTTGTTGGAGGACAGAAGTCCCCAGGAGGGTGTTGTCGGCAAAGATATCGTCGTAGGATCAGATGTCTTTCTCTTCGGGGATGTCTTCGATTTCCACGAGGTCATCCTGGCTATTCAAAAAGTTCACGTTGGTCATGTTAGTGTCCGCAGTTGTGGTATTGGGCTCTTGTTCAAGCAGGCGAGAGGTATTAAAGCCAAGTCCTTACTGTTCTGGATTCTGGGATGGTATGATAGGAAACAAATTTCCGTCCTCTTGTAGTCCTAGACCACCACCTTGATAGTTATATTGTTCTGTGACATTCTTGTAGGGGATTGGATATTTCTCTTTGAAGTACTCAAGAAGTTGGGTGTCACGTGATGGGGGATCTTTGTATAACCATTTGTTAATATCTGGATCCATTTCTTTGCTGTTGATGGTACCATGAGACTCAAAAGTCATGTTTCTGATTTGCTTGAGCTTATAATGTTCCTCAACAGGCTTGTTTTGACAACTTGGGCACCCTTGAGTATGTGGATCACGTGGAAGAGCTCCTACAGCAAATGCATCACTGAGGCTATATTCGCCACAACCCTGGTTGTTGATCTTGATGGATGATAAGGTGGAAGAGAGGATGGTCTCTAGATCACGATGGGATCAGGATGAGCTAGCAATAGAAGTACCAATATCGGTTCCAGGACAATGAGTAGAATGAGGGAAAGATGCTTCCATCGCAAGGCAGTATGCGAAGGGGTTAGGGTTAGCGTGGATGGTAACCTCAGTGCCTTGATGTGGAAACTTGATGCACTGATGGTAAGTAGATGGTACGGCCTTAATGGAATGGATCCATGGACGACCGAGGAGGATATTGAATGGTAGGTCAAGATCAATAACGTGGCAGAAAGTATCTTGCGTTGCTGGGCCTAGCTGAATAGGCAAAGTTATAGTACCTTCAGAGGTACGCTCCAAGTTATCATATGCTTTGATAGTGATTTGTTCATGTTGTATGTCGGCCTCTGTGAACCCGATCTTCTTGATGAATTTTAATGTGCACAAGTTGAGGGCTGAGCCATTATCCACTAGAACTCGTTTGATGGCAAAATCTCTGACCATGACAGCAATGCGGAGAGGGAGAGTATGGTCAGGAGCGACATCTGGTATATCAGATTCTTTAAAGGATAAGGCACATGCTACTGATAGGTGTCCCACAGGAGTTTCAAACTGAGTTGTGTTAATGTCCGTGGGGACATGGCCTTCTTTTAGAGCTTTGTCCAGGATCTCCTGATGGATGGGTGATGTGCGGAGCAAATCCAAGATAGATATTTGGGCTGGCATGTTCCCAAGATGCTCTATGATATTGTATTGTGCTCTTGGTGCATTATGATGTGTTGCACGTGCATTTGATGCTGGCCTGGTGTTAGACTGTGCTGTGGATGTAGTAGATGTTGGCCCTGGAGGAGCAGCTGATCTCGGAGGAGCACCGGCAACAGTTATCCTACCACTGCGGGTAGTTGCAGCACATTGTCGATCCGGCCCTCTGACGTGGATGGTATTGATGGTGGGCTCATCTTGGATGGGCTCAACTTGAGTTATGCATCCGACATACTTGTCATAGTTGATGTAGGCCGCTGTGTGATCTTCTTGCTTGCCTTTGCCATGATTTTGGGGCTGATTGGCATTGGCTTGATTCTTCCCGGTAGCATGTTGAGGGAACACATTTTGATATATTTGCAAACCGGTGTTGGGTGAAGCCTGAGCTGGTGCATCGACCTGGATCTCCTTGCGATCAATGAGATCCTGGATTTAGTGCTTAAGCTGCATGCACTTCAATGTTGTGTGCCCCTTCACACGATGGTAATCACAGTATTCATGTTCTTTATACCAATCAGACTTTGGTGCGTTGTCATCCTTATGTGGGATGGGCGGATATGTGATCATATTTGCCTTGGCTAGTCGATAAAAGATCTGATCCAGAGGCTCACCCAAAGGTGTGAAAGTCCTCTTTGGATTGTTTTGATTGTTGGGTTTGTTTTGCCTTGGGGCAACGTTAACTGCATTAACAGGATTGCCTTGACGTGTTGGCTGTTGCTGTTGGTATTGCTGCTGATACTGTTGCACAGGTGGTTGATGAGCTTGAGGAGGCTGCTGATAAATAGGTGCTTGGTATGCGGGAGCAGGTGGTTGCTGATAGATGGGCGCTTGTGGCGGTTGGTATGTTTGAGCTGGTGTAGGACTAGCCACAATGAATTGTATATTCTTAGTGTCAGTGGCTCCATCTATAACAACATTCTTGTTACGATTCCAGTAACGGGATTTATCATTGTTGGGTTTGTTCTTGGAATCATCCTTGAAGTGACGAATAGTGCCTTCGTCTAGGAGAGCTTTCTCGATGCCTATGCCTTTGCTCTTGATGTCTTGGTATGTCTAGAGACAGTTCATTCGCATGTGATGGGATAGCTTTGGATGCAGGTTATCAATGAAGATCTTTGTTAGATGCTTCTCTGGAGGCTGATATGATAACCTGGTTGTAAGATTATGCCATCTTTGCAAGTATTCTGCAAGGCTTTCTCCATCTTTTTGCTTTGAGTTGCATAGGTCTAGCAAGGACAACTCATTCTCCACATTATGGGCATAGTGTGTGATGAACTTCTCAGAGAGTTCAGCAAAGGTTTTTATTGTCCCATGTGGTATTTTGTAAAACCACTCAACAGCAGTTCCTCCCAAGCTCTTGGGAAACAGGCGTAGGAGATAGTTATCACTGTAAGCCACTTCTTAGCACGCCATGTAAAACTCTTTGATATGATTTACTGGATCTCCTTTCCCCCGATACTTGTTGAACTTGGGCATCTCAAAATGCTTGGGGAAAGGGATAGTTGCTATGGACCGATCAAAGGGATATGAGCACACCTCTTCGAACTTGTACGTTTTATTCTCTGTCCCACTTTGTAGCTCTTTTAGAGCATTTTTCATTGCTTCCCACTCAGCATTGAGTGGCGAGGGAACTGAAACTTCTGCTTGTGATGGAAGCTGTGGAACTGGATATGGCGCTTGCTGTGGATAAATGGGTAGGAACTGATTTTGGGGCAATGGTTGCTGGGGATATTGCTGATGTGGCATAGGGGGATATTGTGGTAAATGATATGGAACCTCTTGATGTTGTTGGGCTGCTTGCTGTTGTTGAACTGGCGGTTGTTGTGGGACTGCTTGCTGATATTGAACATTTAGAACTTGCTGTTGTAACTGATGGGTGGGAACTTGTTGTTGCTGGGGGATGATAGGGATTTGTTGCTGGGGCTGATAGAAAGGGACTTACTATTGTTGAGGAATGATGGGTGTTTGCTGAAAGGGGACATGTGGTTGCTGTGGGGGAGGCTGTTGGAATGATGCTGCTTGCGGGTATGATGGTGGTAGCTACTGAGGTTGGCTTTGGGTTTGGCTGATATAAGCTGGGTGCATACCTGCGTTACTTAGAGGTGGAACAGACGTGGGGAAGCTAGAAGCAAAAGGCGATGGGGTAAGATAGCTGGGGAAAGTTGGTTGTTGAGGTGGTGGAACTTGCTGGAAGGTATTTGGGATTTGGGATGAATAGCTTGAAGCTGGCGGTGTTTGGGGTAGTTGCTGCTGTGTTGCTTGGACGAAGGCGGTTTGTTGACTTGCAACCATAGATGTAGGGGATTGAGATGGGATCCCCCATGCCTTCATTTCTTCTTGTGTAAGGCCCCACTGAGAGTTTGTGTTAGGGTGCACTGCAGCGGATGATGGAATGGTAGGAGCAACGGGAGCTTGGGACATGAATGATGGTTGAGAGAAAGGAGCTTGTTGAGGTTGTGGTTGAGTGGATGCTTGTGAGGAGGAAAATGAAGGAAACACCCAAGAGAAAGATGAGGTTGGAATGGGGAGCGATTGCGCTAACCCCAAAGAAGAAGGTACGGGTGCTTGGGGGGTGAAGGGTGACGGTGCTCCTTTGATGGTGAAAGGCGTTGCTTGACTTGCGGATGGTGGCGAAGCTTTTGGTGTAAAAGCTTGCATGAGAGGTGGAAGCTGACTTTGGTTTAAGTGTTGGTTTTGGGCTTGGGCAGCCATAGCAGATGATGAAGCAAAAGGGGTACGAGATGGAGCGGATGGTGCTGCAGTTTGTGTTGCAGGACTGGCGAGGCTTCCTTGCAAGAAAAAGGGAATGGTGGAAAGCTCTTGGGGTGTTTGCATGATAGGATCAGGAAATGATTGGACAAATGGAGAATACGCTTGTGCTGGAACTTGGATAGTTTTGATGGGGATGCGTGGATAGAGAGATGGTGGGATGGAGGTACTTTCTGGCAGGTAGTGAACAAACGTGCTTTGCTGATGTTGTGGTACAAGGGCATTGGTCGCTGGTGGGCTTTTTAGAGGATTTACAAATGCTTGGTTTGCCAAGGGGGATGAAGGGATGTTTGGATCTTCACATGGGTTACTGGCTTGGATCTGGGGATTGTAGGTCATCATGGCGTTGGTGAAAAATTTGGGATCGGATGAGGTTGTTGGTGGATAAGGATTCATGCTTCTTCTTTTTCGAGATCTGGTCTCAACAGGCATGGAGATGCAAGTGCTAAATGTATGCAAGATGTTTGGCTAAAAGATGTTGATGGATGCAAAGTTGATGAACTTCTAAAGATGATGACTTTCTAGGATGCAATGCAAGGATGGATCAAGATGGTGATGATGGAAGTTGGATGGAACGGATATGGATCAAGATGGTGGAGGAAAGATAGGTTGCTGGTGAAAGTTGGTGAAAGATTACTGAGTGGTCAACAAATGAGCCGCTGTTTTTCCCAAATGGAGGATCAGAGATATGGATGGGGTCAACCTAGGATAGACTGATGATCTTTGGTCAACAGGTTTCTTATCAATACACTCCAATCTCTTTCTCGAGATGATGGCTATGCAAGGACAAGGTTTGATTTCTTTATGACAACACGTTGTGTCAAAAAGAGGATGATGGTCTCTGATCTTGGATATGGGATAGGAACAACTCAAAAGGTAGAACACTAAGTGTTGGTGGGTCTCTGGGTTTGGAGCAAAAGATGATGGATCTGCTGGAAAGATATGGAAAGCTGATGGGGGGATGCTGGTGGAAAAGGTATTGAAGGGTGAAGGGACAATGCTTTATGAAAAGGGATAATGCAAATGACAAGGATTGATTCTAGAATGCTGGTAGGAAGATGAATGCATATGCAACTTTATGATGTTTTGAAATGCAACTAAGGTTTTGATGCTGATGCAAAGGGTGAAACTAGGATGAAACCAAGATGCAAGGCTGTTTGAGACAAGATTTCAAGATCTGAAGATGGAACAAGACATGAACAAGGATTTGGCTAATCTTCTGGCTCAAGGTTGACAAAGTGATGGTTAACTCGGAAGCGGAAGGCGAACTGTTTGATGCGGGCGTTATGGGCAATGTTCTCAAGTCTGGCTTGGGACTTCTCCTCTGCTTGGGTTGCTTGGATAATGGATTGATAGGTCTTGGTGTTTTTCTTGATAACTTTTCGCTCTTGATAGGCTTGGGATTTGGGCAACTTTGCTTTAGGATGTTTGTTCTTGTTGGGCATCACTTGGAAAAAGGGCTTCTGATTTTGAGGCAAAGGTTTCCAATGGCAAAAGTTAAAGTCAAAGCGATCTCCGCAAGGGACAAAGCAACCCTGCGGGATACAAACAAAGACAACTGACTCTGACAAAGCTTTGAAAGTGTGTGTTTCAACAAGTGTTTTCACGGAGTCTTTGACTGTCAAGCACTTCAAACAGATCTACCTAAGGAAGGTGAGTATCAAAATCGCTTGCCCACAGCTTGGTATCCCCCAGAAGGGAATACAAATGGTGAGTAATCTTGAGGCGACCCGGTAAACCCCTTGGAATCGGTCCTTGCACAAGGATTTTGATACTTTCGGATGTAGATAGGGTAGCCTCTATTTTATCAAGTTTTTAATAGTTCCGTGGTGTCTCCATACCCGATTTTGCTGATCATCCGTGACTCCCTTAAGAGCCTTGCCAATTATGCTGGGGGAGAGGAATGTTTACCATCCCCAGTCACGTGTTTGGCACGAACGCCCGGTGATTAGGAGATGTAAGCGATTCTTTTGGTATTCGCTTATTTGTATACCGGTCGGGGGGGATACCGGTTTGAGGTCGTTCTCCGAGGAGGAAGCGCTTCTCCTTGGACAGGCCTCGCTAAAAGCAGAACAGGTGAACTTGTCCAAGTTCAAATGTTCCACGTTGCTTACTCTAACAAGGATTATGCAAAAATTGAAAAAACTCGTACATGCACATCAAGCAGATTTTGTTCATTTTCCCAAATTTGATTAAGTGATGTTTCAAACTTTGAAATGAAGACACTCGTGATTAGATTTTGATTTGTTCTTTTCCTCAAAATGTAAATGAATTGAACGTTTGCAAATTCTTTCCTTTTGTGCATTCAAGATTTGATTAGCGAGTTGATTTAAGAACTTTGAAAAAGCTTTGTTTTGTCCCTTAGATCACTCAAGATTGAATTTGTTTGCTTGCTTTGAAATTTGAAATGAGATAGGGAATAGAGTTGTTTGTTCCTTTAGTGCATTCGAGATTTGGTTTGCTTTTCAAATTGACAATGACACTCTAGGACCTAAGTTCATTTCCTTAAGTTTCATTCAAGATTGAGTTTGACCTTTGCTGTAATAAAAGAAATGAAAAAAACCAGTCTTAAGCAACTCAAGACAAAAACCAAAAGCGACACTGTCCAGCTTATAGGCGACGCTGGAAAGTGCAGAGGCGACATTTAATTCCTGCAGGCAACATTCTGTACCTCAAAAGGTGACAGATAAAAAATCAGAGGCGTGATTTCTTTTGTTACAGGCGCAATTTCTTTACATGCAGGCGACAGAAGAAGAATTCCGGGACGTAACAGAAGTTATCGACAACAGGAAAATCTCAGTTATGCAGGCGTGAAAATAGAGCTCATAGGCGTCATTTCTTTCCTCAAAGGCGTGATTTAATTGCATGAAGGCATGACTGAATTGTTTGTAGGTGACATTTCTTTTGATGAAGGCGACATTTCTTTGTTTGAAGGTGACATTTAATTGCTGTAGGCGTCATTTCTTTTCATGAAGGCAACATTTCTTTTATTTCTTGCAAAATACAAGCATATAAAGTATAATTTCATCAAAATGATTGTGGTTAGAGTCCCACCGAGCGTGCCAGAATGTAGACTAAGATTTGAGCGTGCACCTAAACCTGTTTTGAAGGCCAAAGACAAGCAAACGTCATAGCATATGGTCAAATCAAATTTAATGGTAAACAAACTAAAATCAAAGCCACCTCAGTTTAAGCCTAAAACGGATGCGCCCATGCACCGTTTGATATGCTTGGATATAGAGGGATGTGGGTGTGCAAACTCAAGCACTTGGAGCATGCAAGATAAATGATGATTTGAGGATCAAGAAGACCCAAAATGACACAAAATAGGTATGAGGAACCTATTTTGCCTCAAAAGGCCTCAAGAACACACAAATATGCAAAGCTAAATGAAAGAACTAAGATTAAAACAAGAAATGAATCTATGTTAATCCATTTAAGCTAATTTAGATGTGATTTAAGCTTGAAAATAATCTAAAATGATGAGTTTATGCTTATGCTAGAATGAAAATGACATTATAACTTTGCTATTGAGTTTGAGAGTTGAAAGATGATTTGCCTTAGGAAGTGAGGGTATTTATAGGATTTCTAAAGGCTTGGGGTAGGAGGAATGAATGGCTAGGATTGAAATCCTTAAGAGAGGCCAAGATTCACTCAAAGGGGAGCACATGGATTGTGCTAGTTCTCAGCCAATCAGGAGGTGACACATGTCACAAGGTGAGTGGATGAAGGGAAGGGCAAAGAGGAGTCAACAAAGGGGGCTCCAAGCTCATAACTCTCCAAATAAATGCTTGTAAGAGCAATGAATGGGCTTTAAGAGGCTTTGAAGACTTTGGGGAAGCAATAAATGCTTTGTGGTTGAGATATTTGGAAGGAAAGACTTTGCTTTGGTTTAGGAAAGTCTTAAGCTTGGTTAGGATTGCACAAAGGTTTAAGGGTAGGATTAGGATTAGATTAGGACAAAGAAAAGGATTAGGATGGGTGAAGAGGGTGGTTTTAAGAAGATTCTAGAAGAGTCTAGATTTCTCCTTAGTTTCATGGAATAAAAGTTATTCATTCCAAAAGCTTAAGTTTTAAGAATATTTATTAAAATATTTTCAATAAATATGAAAATTAAATATTTAACCTTAATTAAATATTTAACCTTGGGATTAAGGTTAGAAAAGATGGGATTAGCCTTTTAATCGAAATTAGGAAGGGATTAGAAGATTTTGGAAGAGGTTAGTGGTCTTAAGGAAATTGGCCAAGATTGGGATAAAAAATAAATTAATTTATTTTTTGAAGTTTTTTGGTCAATTTATTAATTAAAAAATTAATAAATTAGGGATAATGTCCAAATGACATTTTTAGGCTAGATTCCTTAATTAAAGATTTTTAATTAAGAGAGAGGGATTTAATGCCACAAAAATAAATTAATTAATTAAATAAATAATTAATTAATAAATGATGATGTCATCAAAGATTTTCAGAAAACAAAAATAATTTATTTTCTGAAGGATTTTTTTCGGTGTCTACAAATAGAACTGGACTAATGTATAGGGTTTTTAGTAAAAGGATTGGTATGAAAAAATACGAGTGATTTTTAAAGTGTGAAGATAGGAGAAGGCTCTACAAGTCTAAATCTAGTTATATCTATGATCACATTAGTTTATGTTGACATTTTTTAGATTTATAATTTTTTGAGTATCAAGTATACAGAGAAGTGTGAGGAAGAGTGACATATAGTTATTGGATCGATCAACAATCCCAACAAATCAATGATCTGATTTGTTTCAGTGTAATTATCGGTAGTGTCAACATAATATATGATATCTATACTTATGTCAAAGTTATCATAAATATTTGATCAAGGTTCTACACGTTACACATTTTGTTCTTCGAGTTGACAAGTTAACTTATGATATTTTTTTGTTGGGTATATAAGTATAATACCCCAAAAATGGGCTATAAGTTCATTAACCTCCTACATCGACAAATCGAATAAAATCGACATCGAAGTCCTAACCTAAGGCACATCTGAACATCATCAAATCTAATTGATTATCTTAAATTCTGCATCAGGAAATATTTCTAGCAATATTCCTAATCATCATAATTATCTTTAATTTTATAATTATTTGGCAATAAATCACATTTATCCTAAAGTTTGATTAATTGAATATTTTCATATTTAATTAATTAGATTTAATATTTGCCACTTAATTATTTAATTAAATTTAATTCTATCTATTATTAATTGTATTATTTAATTTTGACAATAAATCCAATATTCCTATCTTTAATTGATTAAATTCTTATTTAATTAATTAAAGCATGTTGTCATTATTTAATAATATAATTTTTAATAAAAGTTTGATAAAATAGTTAATTAACCCATAAATTAATTATTTTATTTCAAAAATTAGTTAAGTTGAGCATAAATCACTTTATTATTAAATTAATTCATAATTAAAACATGCACAATCATAAAAGCAGACAACTGTCAATTATCAATTAAAGCTAAACTCTATTTTGAGTTAAAGCTTAGCTTTTGCATGTTTTTGTGACTTAATTATCTTTATTATAAAATAACTCAAAAATCAAGTTGAGTTATTTGAGTGATTTATGGCTTTTTCTCATGCACCTCCAAAGCCTTGGATTTCTATAAAAATAAGGCTCAGCTCTTCATCTCTCAATCATCTCTCAAATTTGCATCCAAGCATCTCATATTTTTGCACAATCACGCTGGAGAATTGGAGGCTGAGGAATCAACTTGCAAATTCAAAGTTTTGTGAGATCAATTTAAATTGCATAGTTTTTATATCTTATCATAGAATTTCATAGTTTTTATATCATTGTTAGAATCTTCATTGTTAGATCATTTAGCATTCATTTCATATCAGTTTTCAATAGCATTCATAGCATATCAGTTTATCATTCTTATTGCATAGAAAATATCAAAAATATAGATTAATTGCATTCAATTTCATATCCATCTTTTGCATTCAAATCTTTCATTTAGGTGTCGTCTAGGTCACTGATCTCGATTACAATCTAAGAACATCAATCTCGCAACTATTAGAAGGCAGTAAATCGCTTGGTTAGATAGTTTTTAATTTTGCTCGATTTTGATTATCACTAACCTCTAATATTTTACTGAGTGTTGTGTCTACAGATCAGGTACAATTTTCACACACACATTTCTGGCGCCCACCATGGGGCAACCCACCTTTGCATGCTGATTTTGATTCTTGGAGCTAAAACCCTAAAGATTCAAAGATTTAATTTTATCTCCCAAACGGCTTATATTTTTGGTCTGAAATTTTTTTTTCTAGTTTGAGACATATCAGGGAAGCTTCAAAATTTTTTTTAGAATTTTATGAATTATTTTGAATTTTTAATAATTTTTTTTTTATTTTTCATAGAAAATTAATATCTGACACAACTCAGCATATTTTTCTTAAATTTTTACATTTTCGGAAAGCACTACAAATTCTACAGGGGGTATATTATTTGTGTTTTAAATTTGGATGCAATTTTATAGCTCAAATAGTCAATTTGCAAAAAATGGTCTATTTTGATAAAACGGGTCTCTAGGGCACAAATGAAGAGATTTTTCTAAAATTTTTATATTTTTGGAAATCTCTCTATTTTTTAGTAGGGGTCTCTATTTTGAATTTCTATTTTTGTGGCCAAAATCATATCAAAAAAATCAGATCTTGTTGACTAGGTTAAATGTAGTGCAAAAAAATTAAAATTTTATGATGGGTATGCACTTATTTTTCATATGATTCAATGCATGATATGAGTTGTCATTTGGATTAATTTATGGTTATTATTTCTCCTAAAAATTAATTTTTAGAGCTAACCCTATGGTTTTCATAAGTTGAATATATTTTGCATATCTTGTTTGCTTGTTTGCTTGTTGGAGAGTTCGTCACTTGCTTGCATGGAAAAGCTCAACAAAAATTGCTAAAAATCAGGTAGAATCTACTAAGCGCATTGCGAGGTTCATGAGGTATTCTCCTTGTCCTGAAAATATTTTGATTTGGACTTAAAATAAATCTCTTATGTGTCAAGCTTGTGTGCATCTTTTCATGCTTTTGATCTATTTCTACACACTTGCATAATTTGATACTAGGTTGTGATCCCTTAAGGATTCATTAAGTAGTCTTAGAATACTTGTGATTGATCTTGATTGCTATCTTGGGTTATTGGACTTTCTAGTCCACCGGCCCCTCATTTCCGCCTCGTGGTTGCAATCTCAGTGCCATAAAGGGAAGGGGTCAACAGGACAGAAGTGTTAAGTGTTCCACTTGGCAACCCTTTTGTGCTTTTAGGAACTCACTTGTTTTCTAAGTTGTGGAATCATTTTTAGCTTTTGTGAGGTGTTAGGTGTTCCACCTTGTGGACTCATCTCATATTTTCTTTAAGCGTTAAGTGTTTCTCTTTCTACTTTTTGGATTCTTTTGGTAGATTTGCTTTCGGGAATATATCTGTGCTCACATAGTAATTAGGCCCTATGAACACTATTTGTGATTCTTGAGAGATTGGATTCCTAGAGAAATCTTTCTTGACGATAGAATCCTTGTAGGTAGGGAGGATACTTAGTGCGTTTCACATTCAACTTGGTTAGTGCATCTTCTCTTATTGATCGACACATTCTCTCTCCGGAGAGGTTGATAGATCACGTAGGGTTGATATCATGAGCTTTGGTGAATCAAAATTGGTTAGTGCATCTTCTCTTATTGATTGATACATTCTCTCCCCGAAGAGGTTGATAGATCACGTGGAGTTGATATCACAGACCTTGGTGGAACAAAACTTTATCTTAGCGTGTCAGATTAATCTGCTTGCTTTGTTTGGGTTAAAAGTGAAGAGGTGTCAAAACCTTGAATCTGGAGCCAAGTCCCCTTGTGGTATAAATCTATGAGTCACCTTTAGAGAGGGTTAACCATAGCAGACAATCCCTTCATAGGAAAAACTGCGTTGACGGAACCTCAAGCGGTAATAGCCATTTTCACCATGGTAGTGACAGCTGCTATATAAATGTCCTTGTGGAAGAAATCTCCACAGGTATGGTTCATTGTTGGGTTGTCAGATCTCCCTAGCAGCTCTTGAAGATTAAGTTCTCGGATTGTGTCAAAACCCTAGTGCGTCAGGATTGGAGTTCACCCTTTTGAATCATAAAAGTTGCAGAATCAAACCATTACTAAAAACTTTAGAGAGGCCAAATTTTCATTTTATAGGGTATATGTGTGTTATTGCAAAACTTTTCAGAACATACACAATTAGTACTCTCATGGATTAGCACAATTTGGTCACTTGATTGTTCATGCGCAAGGTTGCTTTTGCCCTTGTTCATTGTTTTCAGACATGCTTGGAATCACTTGCTTGCTGTTCTGTGTGTTTTTTTATCTACTTGGCTATTAAAAATGATCAAATCTGGTATAACCTTCAAAATCTAGATAGTACAATTTGCAAATAATCCAGAACTGAAAACCTTAAATTTTGCAAAAATTGACGTAAAATTCTTTCTGGAGTCAAAAGTCATTTCAGGAAGTCAAAAGTCGTATGAATTTTTGTCAAAAGTCATTTCAGTATTGCCCTTCTGTCGTATGATTGAGAACCCAGTGTTGTATGAGTTTTCATGCCAGCTAAATCCAAGGAAGTCAAAATCCTATTAGCAACTATCGTATGATATTTACAACTGTCATTTCATTGCTACCCAACTATCATACGAGTTTAACAACTGTCATTTCATTGCTACCCAACTGTCGTACAAGTTTAGGAACTATCGTTTCATAGACTACCCAGTGTCGTACGAGTCTGCAGAGTGTCGTTTGGAAAAATTTCAGAGAGTTGTCAGAAATTGTCAAATTGCAAGATATCCAATGTTTCCAGCCTAGTTTCAGAATCTGTCAAAAATATCATTGTCAGGAACAGAGCAGTAGATATTGAGCATTCTACCATTTTCCGAGTTTGATCTTTTGAATCCGATCTAGTCTTCTGTTTGATCAATTTGAGTCCTTTTTATCTCATGTCAAAACCTTGTCATAAGTATCAATCTTCAATCAATCTTTAAAAATAGACTAAGTGTTGAGAACTCGTGTCCGCTATCTTTTGGGCGATCTATCCCATACATCCAGGGCACAGTTTCCTTCACCCACATCTCATCAGATCTTCAAAACTATCATAATCTTGACAAGGTTGCGTCATCCAATTTTCTCGAATCAAATTGTTCTTCAGTTGTCTTCATCCTTTTCTTCTGTTTCATTCAAAGTTAATGGTGGAGACCAGAGCTTCTTCACACAAGAAATCAGAAGAAACATCTCAGAACTTACTTTTGTAATACCCCAAAAATGGGCTATAAGTTCATTAACCTCCTACATCGACAAATCGAACAAAATCGATATCAAAGTCCTAACCTAAGGCACATCTAACATCATCGAATCATAATTGATTATCTTAAATTCTGCATCGGGGAATATTCCTAGTAATATTCTTAATTATCTTAATTATCTTTAATTTAATGATTATTTGGCGATAAATCACATTTATCCTAAGTTTGATTAATTGAATATTTTCATATTTAATTAATTAGATTTAATATTTGCCACTTAATTGTGTAATTAAATTTAATTCTATCTATTATTAATTGTATTATTTAATTTTGACAATAAATCAAAATTCCTATCTTTAATTGATTAAATTCTTATTTAATTAATTAAAGCATGTTGTCATTATTTAATAATATAATTTTTAATAAAAGTTTGGTAAAATAGTTAATTAACCCATAAATTAATTATTTTATTTCAAAAAGTAGTTAAGTTGAGAATAAATCACTTTATTATTAAATTAATTCATAATTAAAACATCCACAATCATAAAAGCAGACAACTGTCAATTATCAATTAAAGCTAAACTCTATTTTGAGTTAAAGCTTAGCTTTTGCATGTTTTTGTGACTTAATTATCTGTTATTATCAGATAACTCAAAAATCAACTTGAGTTATTTGAGTGATTTATGGCTTTTATCCATGCACCTCCAAAGCCCTGGATTTCTATAAATTAAGGCTTCAGCTCTTCATAATTCATCTCATATTTTGCACAATCACGCTGGAGAATTGGAATTGAAGAATCAAAAGCTCTTGTGAATCGACATCTTTGTGAGATCAATCTTATTTTTGCATTCATATTTCATATCATTGTTAGATTAGCATTGCATGTCAATTTTCAATAGCATTCATAGCATATCAATTTCATCTAGCATAGATTCATATCGGTTTTTATCATTTTTATTGCATAGAAAATATCAAAAAAATAGATTAATTGCATTCAATTTCATATCCATCTTTTGCATTCAAATCCTTCATTTAGGTGTCGTCTAGGTCACTGATCTCGATTATAATCTGAGAACATCAATCTCGCACCTACTAGAAGGCAGTAAATCGCTTGGTTAGATTAGATTTCAATTTTGCACGATTTTGATTATAGCTAACCTCTAATGTTTTACTGAGTGTTGTGTCTACAGATCAGGTACAATTTTCACACACACATTTCTGGCGCCCACCGTGGGGCCCTGAAACGGGTTTCCCTTCATTTCTATCAATTTTCTATCTTTTGAGGCTAAGGGTTTTCAAGGGTCCTGGTATACTCTGTAGGACATTATTTTTTGTTTCTTTTTTGCTTGCAAAAAACAAATTTTTTTTTTTTTTTGGCACTTTTTCTATTAAAGTTGTCCGTACACAGTGATTTTTATCATTCTGTCCGTACTTCTGTACATCTCTGTACGAATTCTTGCATGAGATTTCACTTGCGTCACGTGAGATTTCTTTCTGTGTCGCGTGAAATTTCACTGGTATCATTTTTGTGCATGAAAAATCACTTTCTCACGCGAGACTGCAGTTCCTCACGTGAGACTTTATCTTTTATCGCGCGAGACTCCAATTCCTCGCGCGAGGCTTCATATTTTATCACGTGAGATTTTACTTCCTCGCGCAAGACTTCATCCTTCGTCACGCGAGATAGTACTTCCTCGCGTGAGACTTCATTCTTCATCGCGCAAGACAGTGTTTCCTCGCGTGGGACCACATTCTGCCTCACGCGAGATTTTGCTACAGAGACACATAATTTGCAGATTTGTACTTTCAAATTATTGATTTCTAACGCTTACAATTTGCTGTTGATTGGTCTTGATTTTGTACTTTCGGACGTGTGCTAAATTCTGGATTGCAGAGCGTTGGACCTAAGGTATTCTTCTCAAGCTGATAATATTTCAATTTGGATCCTAAAATAAATCTCTTATGTGTCTGGCTTGTGTGCATCCTTTCATGCTTTTATCTATTTCTACACACTTGCATAATTGATACTAGGTTGTAATCCCTTAAGGATTCATTAAGTAGTCTTAGAATACTTGTGATTGATCTTGATTGCTATCTTGGGTTATTGGACTCGCTAATCCATCGACCCCTCATTTCCACCCTGTGGTTGTAATCTCAGCGCCATAAAGGGGAGGGGTCAACAGGACAGAAGCGTTAAGTGTTCCACTTGGCAACCCTTTTGTGCTTTTAGGAACTCACTTGTTTTCTACGTTGGGGACTCATTTTCAGCTTGTGTGAGGTGTTAAGTGTTCCACCTTGTGGACTCATCTCATATTCACTTTAAACGTTAAGTGTTCCTCTTTCTACTTTTTGGATGCTTTTGGTAGATTTGCTTTCGGAACATACATCTGTGCTCACATAGTAATTAGGCCCTATGAACACTATTCATGATTCTTGAGAGATTGGATTCCTAGTGAAATCCTTCCTTGACGACGGAATCCTTGTAGGTAGGGAGGATACTTAGTGCGTTTCACATTCAGCTTGGTTAGTGCGTCTTCTCTTATTGATTGACACATTCTCTCTCTGGAGAGGTTGATAGATCACGTGGGGTTGATATCATGAGCTTTAGTGAATCAAAATTGGTTAGTGAATCTTCTCTTATTGATTGATACATTCTCTCCCTGGAGAGGTTGATAGATCACATGGAGTTGATATCACAGACCTTGGTGGAACAAAACTTTGTCTTAGCGTGTCAGATTAATCTTCTTGCTTTGTTTGGGTTAAAAGTGAAGAGGTGTCAAAATCTTAGATCTGGAGCCAAGTCCCCTTGTGGTATAAATCTGTGAGTCATCTTTAGAGAGGGTTAACCGTAGCAGACAATCCCTTCACAGGGCAAACTGCATTGACGAAACCTCAAGCGGTCATAGCCATTTTCGCCATGGTAGTGACAGCCGCTATATAAATGTCCTTGTGGAAGAAATCTCCACGGGTATGGTTCATTGTTGGGTTGTTAGATCTCCCTAGCAGCTCTTGAAGATTAAGTTCTCAGACTATGTCAAAACCCTGGTGCGCCAGGATTGGAGTTCACCCCTTTGAATCATAAAAGTTACAGAGTCAAACCATTACTAAGAACCCTAGAAAGGCCAATTTTTCACTTTCAGGTATATGTGTGTTATTGTAAAACTTTTCAGAAGATACACAATTAGTACTCTCAGGGATTAGCACAATTTGGTCACTTGATTGTTCATGCACAAGGTTGCTTTTGCCCTTGTTCATTATTTTCAGATGTGCTTGGAATCACTTGCTTGCTGTTCTGCGTGCTTGTTTATCTACTTGGCTATTAAAAATGATCAAATCTGGTATAACCTTCAAAATCTGGACAGTACAATTTGCAAACAATCCAAAACTGAAGACCTTAAATTTTGCAAAAATTGACGTAAAGTTCTTTCTGGAGTCAAAAGTCATTTCAAGAAGTCAAAAGTCGTACGACTTTTTGTCAAATGTTGTTTCAGTATCGCCCATATGTCGTATGATTGAGAACCCAGAGTCATACGAGTTTTCAAACCAGCAAATCCAAGGAAGTCAAAAACCTGTTAGCAACTGTCGTACGAGTTTTGTCAACTATCATTTCATTGCTACCCAACTGTCGTACAAGTTTAGCAACTATCATTTCATAGACTACCCAGTGTCGTACGAGTCTACAGAGTGTCATTTGGAAAAATTTGAGAGAGTTGTCAGAAATTGTCAAATTGCAAGATATCCAATGTTTCCAGCCTAGTTCCAGAATCTGTCAAAAATATCATTGTGTCAGGAATAGAGCAATAGCTATTGAGAATCAGTACACATGTCTCAAAGAATTAGTACACATGAGGAAGAAATTCTGATCGCCGCTATGATGAAGCAGCTACAAGCTATGCAAGTCCAGCTTGACAAACTTGAGAAAGAAAAGGAACCTCTATACTCTTTTCCATTTGATAAAGACTTGTACATGTCACCATGCCCCCGGAAAAAATTTGAGCAATATGATACCTCTTCCATGGAGAGTGACACATCTAGCTTTGGAGACTCTGATGACTATGACGACAGACAATGTAATGATACCTATGACACCTCTATTCCTAAGAGTCCTCCTCATCGTTCATTCCTGCTTACTACAAATGGGCTGTCACATTGGATAGATCGTGAGGGTGATCCATATGATTCTGATTATGAAAGAGACTTTGACAATTTCTATGCACAATACCTAGATGACACATCTACATCACTTGAGGAAGAGAAAGTTTTTCATGTTGATTACAAAAGTAAATACTACAAGGATCTTTCCTCTAAGAACTCTTAGGCTGAAAATAAAGATTACACTCTCAAGGAAGATCATGTTAATGTTGGACCTTTGTCTTGTGATGGTTCCCTTCCATCCCCTACTTCCTCCAATACCCGTACATTTCTTAAAGCTTCCGAGTCTTTCAAATCTTTCACAGAACCTTCATCTGACACAAGCCCTGATACTTTTCATGTGGTTCCCTATAGTTATCCCCCAGGGCTACCTCTTAAAGAAACTCAAGCTAACCTTCACTTGGCTGCAAAGACTTTCAATAATGATAAATCTAAAGAGCCTAAGCCTTCATATGCTATAATCCCTACTTCAGCTAGTCCTCCACCATCTCTTCCAAAGTCATCCATACAATCCCAACATGCTTCCTTGTCCTTAGAAGTGGCTCCATGTCAAGAGGACTCTAAAAATGATAAAGAAAAGAACATAAAGAAAGATCGAGATCAAGAACCCTCCATGTCATCCACTCCTTTTCCCGATGTCTCTTATCCGCTTCATGGTTCTTTTGATCTTATACACCCTTTTTCATGCATTCCACCATGCCTTAAGTCTTCTCTTAAGCAAGATCAAGCTACTACTTACACTAATGAGCTTATTGACAATCAAAATGACCTTACTACGCTTGCACTTTCCAAAGATGATACTTCCATTAAGGTTGGTAAAAATGGTGTTCCTTCCAATGTTAAGCCTATTGAAAAACAAGAGAAAAATTATGCGCTTATGCTATCCGAAGATCCTTGTCAAGATCAAAGTCTTTCATCTTCTTGTTCTACCACTCCATGTTCACTTCCACTTTCTACTCTTCCTAAGTCTTCGCAAGCTTTGAATGATCCTATCAAAGAAAATGCTCTTATTCAAGATGTCCATGATTTTATTGAAAATTCTATTGCTCACTCTAAAGATGCTAATATCCTTGGTTGTCATATAGATGATGATGAACTTATTGATTATCCTTTTGCATCTTCCACTTCCATCCTTGGACCTCTTCCACCACTACTAAGGACTTCACGTCTTCCTTCCATATTGGGTCCTTATGTCCCTTCACTTTCCCCTCCCTAACTCTCCTAATTCACCATCCATCTTGGGTCCTTACATACCTCCATCTCCCATCTTTCCTCAAGATCAACATAGATGCATACCCTTGAATCTTTTTCATCCACCCACCCATCTAAACCAGTCATATCCTCCCTCTTCCACAAATCCCAAGTCTTTTGGAAGTAACTTGAATGTTCAATACAAGAAAAAGAAGCAATACAAGAATCCATCAAAAAAAGAAGATCACCATGTCTCCTCTAATCGACACAGAGGCATAAAGTCAAAAGAGATATCTAAGAAAAAAATTACAAGACAAGTATGGGTTCCAAAATCCATCATTAAAGATATTCTCTCCAAATTACCAAAAGGAAATAAAAAGCCTACGGCTATATGGATTCCAAAGTCTCTCTTGAAAGAGTCTGGTGTTGAGCAAAAAGTGAAGTTGACATTCAAGCTTCCAAAGACTTCCACTTCATCTCGCTCCAAAAATATTCTTCCATTCCATGTGCCTAAACCACAACCTCTACTATCCATTTGCCATATTCCTTCACGTATTCCTTCATTCACGATTCCTCCATTCTCTCACCACCCTTCAAAGTATGTGTTGATGTTGAACTTGCCTTCCTTTCCATCTACCCTTTCACAATCCTTCCATGCATTATTCTTCTACCTCCTATCCTTTTTCCTCACTTGCCTATTCCTCCTATCTTCCAACCTCACTCGCTTTACATAAAACCTTATCCTCCATTTTTCTCTTTCATCTCCCTTTCCCTATCAACATCTTTGAGCATGTCATTTTGAATCCTTGGCATATCATGGTTTATCCTTTCAAGGAGTATTATCTAAAAAGCTTGCCTTCTTCCAAAAAAGAAATGAAAAAATATAAAAATTGAAAATATGCCTTGGTGAAAACCTGGAAACAGGCACCTTGGTAGCAAAAGTAAAGAGAAATAAATTCATCCTATGGTGAAAACCAATCCCTTGTGGCACCTTGGATAAGTACCATGATGAAAACCTGGCAATCAGGCATCATGCGTAGTTCTTCTACATATTTCATCCATTCCATCTTCTCTCTTTGATCTTGACAATGTTGATCTATACATGAATATTTAGCTATTTTGTGAGCTATCTTACGGTGATCTTGCTTTCATTCCTTCCATGTTTAGCCTTCATATTTAGTTTCCTTCATTCATTTTCACCTGTCGCTATCCTTTTCCCCTTTGGTCTTGATCTAAGAAAGAAAGAGTAAAACACAGTGCTATGAAGCCTCTTGACATGTCTACTCCTTTGGATTGCATTCTTTCCTGCTCTTGCACTATGCTTTTGTGACTTATCTTATACTAACCTTTCCCTACTTATCCAAATATGCTTTACATGATGATTTTTCCCTAGCTTGAGTATTCTTGAAGAGTTTTACCTTGAGGATTTCTTCCCTTCATTATCCTTTATTCTCTTGTCTTCCATCTCTTCCACCAGCTTGTCAATCCCTCTTGTTTCTCCACCTTGCTAGTCATTGGGACTGCACGATATGATCTTGCTTGGGAGTTTGCAATGGAAAAAGGTGCTATCAAGTATACCAAGTATCAGAACAAGTATCAGAATCATTATCAGAATCAGTATCAGAATAAGTATCAGAATAAGTATCAAAATAAGTATCAGAATCAGTATCAGAATCAGTATCAAAACAAGCATCAGAACCAGTATCAGAACAATTATCAGAATCAGTATCAGAATCAATATTAGAACCAATATCAAAACAAGTATCAGAATCAGTATTAGAACAAGTATCAGATCAAGTATCAGAACTCCTACAAGGGCTACACCTTTTACTTTAGTTTATGGCTCTAAAGCAGTACTACCTATTGAGGTCAAAATCCCATCACTAAGAATCAGAATGCATGGTCTAGTAACTGATGATGACTACAGAGTGTCTAGGTTGCAAGAACTTGAACTACTAGATGAGTGCAGACAAGCAGGGTATGATCATCTCAAAGTGTATCAGAAAAGAATGTCTAGAGGCTACAACAAGAAAGTCAGACATAGAGAATTTCAGGTTGGTGATCTAGTGTTGAGAGAAAATCCCAAAAATCAATCACATTGAGAACGCAAGGGGAAGTTCGAACCCAATTGGCTGGGTCCCTTTTTTATCACTACTACTTTTGGCTCTGGTGCCTATCAACTCTCAACGACTGAAGGAGAATAGCTTTGAGAACCAATCAACATTCTCCATCTGAAGAAATTCTATGCCTAAGGCATTCATTACTTGGTAAATGTCCTGAAAAAATCTTAAAAATCGGAAAAAGTCCTGAAAAAATGAACATCTTGGTGAAAACCTAGCAATAGCCGCCTTGATGATTCACAAAAAAATAAAAAAATATCAAAAATTCAAAAAAAAATTGAAAAAATGAAAAATACAAAAAAATGAGAAAAAGAAAAAGTGCCTTGGTGAAAACCTGGAAACAGGCACCTCGGTAGCAAAAATAGAATCTCTACCAAGATGGTGAAAACCCGGCAAACGGGTGCCACTTGTTCCAAATGCTCCATCTATCAGCACAATCTTGGTCTTTCCCAGCTTTCAGTCTTGCTTTAGTTTGTACATATCTCCCGGTTTGTTCCTGCATATCCTGGTTTCAATAAGTCGGTCTATACACCAATCAGCTCAAGCGTCTGTATCCTATCAATGTTCAAATTTGGGGGCAATCAATGTCATATCCTATGGTCTCCCATGTATCTTAGACATTTCCTATCCAGTCAGAGTCCTTTGAAGCTTCATGTGAGTCAGTCAGTCAGTCTTGTCTCCAGAAAGGATTTTACATCTATAACAACGCAATCAAACATCAAAACTCAACTGAAAACAATCTATGTTTTTCATGCTTTTATCTCCTTATATGCTTACTGATTCGCATTGAGATTTTTGCATATTGTGTCCCTTCGAGCTCTTCGATGATGTCCTTTATAGGATTTAGAGAGTGATGACTGGGGCATAATCTTTTCTTTGTCTTCTGCTTGTATGTGAAAATCTAACAGCTTTGGAAATTCTGGATTGAAATGGTGTTCGACTGTAAGAGCCTCTATCTTGAATTGGATGGCCATGCGTACCTCGACCATTGATACCCAAAAAAAATTCAAGGACGTTTGATCTAACTAGTATCTTTTTGAAGTAAATTCTTTCTCCTACTGTGAAATGCGCTCTTGCCTAAGGAGGTGAACGATAAAGGGTCACTACGGGTAATTCACACTGGATTTAGAATGATCTTTTGATTGTTTGATGTGTTTGCAATGCAAGGCGTACTCAGGTCATCACGACATTTATGTTTTGATGCTTATACAAATTGCTATATCAAAATGGACATGATATTCAGGTTATCCTAGCGTTTATGCTTTGATGCTTATATCTAATCCGACATTCTGAAAACAAAATCAATATTCATATGTCCATGGTTGCCTAGCTAGGGGATGTTGTATTGGTTCTTGAGCATTACAAATCAATATTCATATGTCTATGGTTTCGTAGCTAGTGGGCATTGTATTGATTTATCTGGTTACCTAAAAGTTCAATGATGATAACAAATCGACATATGATCAGTGACTAGGTCCTCGGTCTTAGGTTGCATTTCATTTTGCATGTCTCATTTCATTTTGCATGTTGCATGATCTCACAATGATTAAACGAACTTCAATGCATAAACAATTCTCCACTTGTCTCTTCAAATCTAA
The DNA here is from genome assembly GCA_027943335.1 of Chamaecyparis obtusa. NCBI lineage: Eukaryota > Viridiplantae > Streptophyta > Pinopsida > Cupressales > Cupressaceae > Chamaecyparis > Chamaecyparis obtusa. The sequence goes on along the minus strand of BSBK01000241.1, from coordinate 44,168 downwards.
CAAGAGCTAAATCTCACATGAAGGTTCCTCCAATGAAATAGCAAGTAGAATCCTTTTTCGGGATCAAAATTCAAATCTGAGATCATTCATATTATTAATTGCTTGCATAATCAACCTTCAATCATCACAGAAATCTGGTATTCAACTTAACTGATTATCTTACATCACACTATCAAAATTTCAACTTGGTCAACCATGGTCAACTCATGGTCAAACCTAGTCAAACTTGGTCTTTTGGGACCTTCCAACGATGCAAAATGTGTTCTTGAATGTGTTTCACCACACTTCTCAAATTAATTAACATGCTTCTAAACTATAATGCTGATTTTTCTTGTCAGATTTCAATTTTAATCCCGAAGGGGGCATGGTATTGCACATCATTCAAAGTCTGTAAATCAAATTCTATCGATCAAATCTATCAATATCTTTCATCAGTGATCAAGACAACAATCATGTCTAGTCGCTGATTCATCAAAAGTCCTCATCGCTCGGGGCAAATCTATCATCACTTGGGGCATATCAGATTCATCGATCCATATCAATTTGGTATTCTCCTAATCTTGTAAACTGTATTAGTTTTTGCAACCATCAGATCATAGTGTTCTTTCCTTGGTTCTTCGGCAACTGAAGGATTCAGATGTGATACCTGCTAGTTCTGCTAAGACAATCGAGTCTAGAACGGGTCACTCACTTCTTATCAATCCTAAGGTTCAGAATCAGGTGTTTTGACACTTTTTCGCAATCATAGGTTTATTTTCTGCTACAGTGAACATTATCTCTGGTCATTCAGGACCTCCTATCTCAATATCTCTCAATTGGTTTCTATCTTGAGATCGGTTTATCTTTTGAATCAGTTTCATATCTCTATCAAACACAGACTATCTTTGAACCACTGCGCTTCGCACAATAATTCAAAGAGGGGCAAAATGTAATACCCCAAAAATGGGCTATAAGTTCATTAACCTCCTACATCGACAAATCGAACAAAATCGACATCAAAGTCCTAACCTAAGGCACATCTAACATCATCGAATCATAATTGATTATCTTAAATTCTGCATCGGGGAATATTCCTAGTAATATTCCTAATTATCTTAATTATCTTTAATTTAATGATTATTTGGCGATAAATCACATTTATCCTAAGTTTGATTAATTGAATATTTTCATATTTAATTAATTAGATTTAATATTTGCCACTTAATTGTGTAATTAAATTTAATTCTATCTATTATTAATTGTATTATTTAATTTTGACAATAAATCAAAATTCCTATCTTTAATTGATTAAATTCTTATTTAATTAATTAAAGCATGTTGTCATTATTTAATAATATAATTTTTAATAAAAGTTTGGTAAAATAGTTAATTAACCCATAAATTAATTATTTTATTTCAAAAAGCAGTTAAGTTGAGAATAAATCACTTTATTATTAAATTAATTCATAATTAAAACATCCACAATCATAAAAGCAGACAACTGTCAATTATCAATTAAAGCTAAACTCTATTTTGAGTTAAAGCTTAGCTTTTGCATGTTTTTGTGACTTAATTATCTGTTATTATCAGATAACTCAAAAATCAACTTGAGTTATTTGAGTGATTTATGGCTTTTATCCATGCACCTCCAAAGCCCTGGATTTCTATAAATTAAGGCTTCAGCTCTTCATAATTCATCTCATATTTTGCACAATCACGCTGGAGAATTGGAATTGAAGAATCAAAAGCTCTTGCGAATCGACATCTTTGTGAGATCAATCTTATTTTTGCATTCATATTTCATATCATTGTTAGATTAGCATTGCATGTCAATTTTCAATAGCATTCATAGCATATCAATTTCATCTAGCATAGATTCATATCGGTTTTTATCATTCTTATTGCATAGAAAATATAAAAAAAATAGATTAATTGCATTCAATTTCATATCCATCTTTTGCATTCAAATCCTTCATTTAGGTGTCGTCTAGGTCACTGATCTCGATTACAATCTAAGAACATCAATCTCGCACCTACTAGAAGGCAGTAAATCGCTTGGTTAGATTAGATTTCAATTTTGCATGATTTTGATTATAGCTAACCTCTAATGTTTTACTGAGTGTTGTGTCTACAGATCAGGTATAATTTTCACACACACAACTTTTGACCAATACCCTAGGTCCAACTCTTGAACAACTCATCAAGTTAGGTATCTACGAAGATGACGGTCTCGGTAACTTTCGATTGAAAACTAGTTACATACCTCCTTTATCAACTCACAGAGGTAATCAGCAAACTCCTCCTTAATCTGTTCCAGGGAGCCCAAAAACTCCTACCATGTCTCAAGCAGGGACAAACCATGGTTCTATAGGAGGAGGGTCACAAGGACACCATTCTCAACATAATGCTGACCAAGAACCTACCCCCTCTGAAATCCATCGATGTCAGAATGATGATGAATTCAAGAGAATGATGAGGCATTTCTTGAAAGTGGATAGAGAGGCATACTTTTTACAATTAGCCCAGGAAGGGGCTAAGCTTCCTCCCAACTTTAACATTGATGATATAATCACACATGAGGAAGAAACTCCACTCATAGCTATGAAAAAATAGATGCATGCTATACAAGTCGAATTTAACAATCTTAAGAAGGAGAAGGAACCCAAGGAGTTCTCCATGGAGGCCCTATGTCCTTGCCCGTTTGATAAAAACTTGTATATGCCACCATTTCCAAAGAAAGTGGAGATACCAAAGTACGACAAATATGATGGACACTCTGATCCTCAAGATCATGTTAGAGAGTTCTGTACACAATCCATGGAATTCATGCATGAACTGACTTATCTGATGCGTCTTTTTCCTAGATCCTTGGGAGGAGCATCCATTTAGTGGTTTTCAAGATTACCTTCTACGATCAAAACTTTTGAGGAATTGATTAAATTGTTTTATCAACAATATTCCTACAATATTCAACATTCGATTACCATGATCGATATCTGTAACCTCAAGCAATATCCAGGGGAATTATTCTGAACTTTTCTCAAGAGGTGGCGAAAGAAGTTTTCTCTATATGCTAGACCAATTCTCGAAATGGAGAAACTTGAAATCTTTATCAATAACCTTGTTCCAGAGCTCAATTATCCATTACAAATGCAAGATCATGTATCTTTTGATAAAATGGTGGATAATGCAATCAAGATTGAAAAAGTACTTGTCAAGAAAGGAGAAATCACACTTCAAAAGGACAAGTCTGAATCTGGATCTAGCTCAAAAGATAAAAACAAGAGCTGGAATAGAAACAAAGGTATTGTCTCTGATGGTGTTGTTGACACTATCCACACCCCATCAAAGGCACTGGCCTACAATCTCACCCTTGCCACCAAAGCCATTGAAGCTTCAGAGAAAAAATCTACTGAACCATCTCCAAAGAAGCCATTCAAACGATGGGATAATCAACGAAAGTTTACTCCCCTGGGAGAATCTGTGGAATCTGCCCTGAGCACCTTGATAGCTGATAACATGATCTCTTTACCACCAATCTAAAACCTTGATCCGGATCCAAAACCATATTGGTGGAAAGATAATGAATTCTGTGCTTTCCATCGGACTAAAGGCCATAGAACTAATGGATGCTTCCACTTGAAACATACCATTCAAGACTTGATAGATCAAGGGGACATCACGATCGATAATCCTACCAGCAATAATGATCACACAGCATTTACAGAACTATTTCCACAACATGGCAAGGGAGTTTCCACTTCTCAGCCTAACATGGGGGCAAAAGTCAACTATGCCTACCCTGGAAACAATGCTGTCATCAATATGGTTGAACCATGTCTCTCTGAGAGCTGCAATGTCATCACAATTGAACGAAGAGACATAAATCATTCCTCAGCTAATGTGGTTACCAGATCACAAGCTCAGGCTCATCTGAAAGGACAAACACCAAGTTCATCTAATGTCCCTAAGATACCTTTCAATCTCACATTTGCTTCTAGATAGAAGACTGCCTTAAAATCTTCCAATCCAAAGGATACAAGACCTACATCTTACAACATCATCCAACAACTCCAGCATACCAATGCCAAAATCTCTATGTTTGAGTTACTTCGAATAGCTCCAGCTCATAGAGATATCCTAGACAAAGCTTTGCTCAGCTCTAATGTTCCTGATGATCTAGATCTAGACAGGTTCCAGACTATGGTTGGTCATCTAACATCTCCACAATATATCTCCTTTTCAGAGGAAGATGAAAACTCCCTAAGTCACCCACATAATCAGCCCTTGCACATAGAAGTCTTGATCTAGAACCGTCGAGTCAAACATGTGTTGATAGATGGGGGCGTAGGCCTCAACATTTGTTCTTACAGCTTAATCACATAGTTGGGATTCTCAGAGATGGCTATTGATCCTCGAAAGAAGATCACCATAAAAGCCTATGACAAACAAGAAAGAGCTTCTAAAGGCACCATTTTCTTACCCATCTGAGTGGATCCGGTCATCAAAGATACCACATGTCAGGTGCTTGACCTACCATTGGCTTACAATATCCTTCTAGGGAGACCCTGGATACATGAAATGCAAGCTATTCCTTCTACGTACCATCAATGCTTGAAATTTCCCTATGAAGGAGTGGAGGTTACTATCCCAGCAGATCTAAGTACAACTTGCAATACATTGAAGGAAAGTGCCAATAAGCTTGTTCCCAATAACAGAGAATCTTCCATCAAGCAACTAAATGTTGCTTCCACATCTAAGATGGACGACATTGCTAAAGAGATCAATATCAAAGAAAATGGGATGGGAGAATATACTATAGAGCCAGTCTTGTCTCTGACATCTCTCCCTATCTCGCCCAAGTCATATGGACAATCTTTGAAGCAATCTAAATCAGAACCTAAGGAACCTATGGAAGCATACAAAAGAAATTTTGTGGCGGAGCAAGTATCCAAACAAGAATTTGAAGAGGATGAAGTTGTGCTGGTATGGCTATATAAAGAGGATTTTGAATCTAAAATTGTTCAACCTAGTGAATCTATAGCACCTACAATCCCTTCTAATTCATATGGTCCAGGGAACAAATTGATAGCCAAGATGGGATATTCTGGTCAAGGACCTCTAGGAATCAGAGGGAAGGGTCTTGTGACACCCATTTCACATATTGGTAGAGCCAAAAAAGATACTGGTGGCTTAGGGTTTAAGAAGAAACCCTATCATCTCAAAGGTGGTTGTTCTCATGTCATAGCACAAATTGCATCAGGAGAACCCCTTCTTAAGAAAGAAGAAATAGAACCCTCTGATGATGATTCAGATAGCTCTGAGCTTATCCCGTATGAAAAATTGCTTAAAAAGATCAAAGATCTTCTTGATGATAAAGATGATCCTATCAAAAGAATTAATGTAGTAGAAACACAAGAACCTACTGTAGCGCAAGAGATGGTTGCACCACAAGAACCAGTTAATCTCGAAGGCAATCAAACTAATCAAGAAGAAGGGGGTAGTTATTCTGACACTGATTCCCATGAATATGAATTCAAGTCAGAGACTGAGGGTAATCCTTCTTGGGGTATTCATCCTGATTTCACACATTTTCTAAGATTTCCTAGAGATCCTGAATCAAAAGCTGAGTCAAATGACTATGAATGGGGTGCCCTTCTAGAAGAAGATGAGCTTATAATAGAGAAATATATTGATGTTATTCACCAATATGTATCTCAACCCAACGTAAGTCTAGAGTGAAATAATGAACTTAATGTGTCTGATCCACCTATGGCTGAAGAGGACTCCCATGATGACATTGAGCCTATTCACGAGTTAAATATTTTGAGCTGTAATATCACCTTTGAACTTGAGCATTAGGTTAGGACCAATGATGACATATCCCCATCTGTGAACACCATATCCCAAGCCTTTCCTGCTTTGACTATCCAACGCCCTGATCTTATCGACCAAACTTCCACAAACCCAAGCCATGGTGTTTACACCTTTTCCAGTGACTATGCCCTTGCTTGTTACCTCAATGCAGTCGAGCCTATGAGGACTTCCATCAGTGAACCGAGCGTTAGCATGACCAAGTCGAACATCAAATATCTCAGTCAAAAAAATAAAAAGAAAAAGAAAAAGAGTTCTGAGGGTGAAAACCACTTTGTAGAAGTCTCAGAACCTACAAAAGTAAAAAGAAAAGACATATCTGAAGGTGAAAACCTCTCTGAGGCACCTAAGGATGAGATATTTGATGTCCTTCCGAGTCATTTACAGGATAGATCTCCAGTTCTGATTGACCCAACTCAATCCATCAATTTGGGTACAACAGAGGAACCACAATTGGTACATGTAGTACAATCTCTATCAGAAGAAGAGAAACAGAAATTCACTACATTCTTATCAGACAAAAAGATCAACTTTGCATGGAAATATTTAGATATGCCAGGATTGGATCCCAATCTCATTATGCACCATCTATCCATTGCTCCTGGAGTAAAACCAATCAAACAAAGATTGAGAAAGATGCATCCTCATGTTGCACTCTTAGTCAAAGCAGAACTAGAAAAACTCCTAAAATCTAGATTCATTCGTGTCATAGACTATGCTGAGTGGATCTCTAACATTGTAACTATTTCAAAACTAGATGGTTCAATCAGAGTGTGCACAAACTTTAGAGATGTGAACAGAGCATGCCCTAAGGATGACTTTCCACTACCTAACATTGATATGATAGTGGACATGACTGCGGGCTATGAAATGTATTCCCTTATGGATGGTTTTTCTGGATACAACCAAATCAAAATTGCTCCAGAAGACCAAGAGAAAATTGCATTCACATGTGCGTGGGGAACCTTCTGTTGGAATGTTATGCCATTCGGACTCAAAAATGCTGGAGCTACATATCAAAGAGCAATGACATCTATTTTTCATAATATGATGCATAAAATAATAGAGGATTACGTGGATGATACCTTGGCAAAATCCATGATTAGAACTGAACATCTAATAGACTTGAGCATTATCCTAGATAGAATGGAACAGTTTAGTCTCCGACTAAATCCTAAGAAGTGTGCTTTTGGTGTCACTTCTGGAAAGCTCTTAAGATACATAGTTTCAAAGAAAGGCATTGAGGTCGATACAGCTAAGGTGAAAGCTATCATAGAGATGCAACCTCCCAAGAATATTAGTCAAATGAAAACTTTGCAAGGGAGAGTACAGTCCATCAGAAGATTCATATCACAGTTAGCTGACATATCACAACCTTTCACAAAGACATTACATAAAGGTGTGACCTTTGCATGGAATCAAGACTGTGCAAAGAATTTTGATCATATCAAGAATTATCCCTCGAATCCTCCTATCTTAATGCCTCCTATTCATGGGAAGCCATTAATATTATATGTCTCCGCAATAGATACATCATTGGGGGCATTGCTAGCACAGCATGATGAGAACAAAAAGGAAAGAGCCATCTACTATATAAGCAGAACATTGGTGGCGTATGAAAAGAACTATTCTATGATTGAGAAAGCTTGTCTCGTTGTGATCTTTGCATCATAGAAATTGAGACATTACATGTTAGCTCATACCACTCATTTGGTAGCTAAGATTGATCCACTGAAGTACCTACTAAGCAAAGCGGCCCTCACAGGTAGACTAGCTAAATGGGTCATGCTCTTGAGTGAATTTGACATTGAATATGTTGAAAGAAAAGCTATAAAAGGTCAAGTTATTGCTGATCAACTAGTAGATGCACCCATGTTTGATGATACACCCATGCAAATGGAATTTTCCAATTCCTCTATCATGCACCTCTCTTCTAGAGCATGGCGGTTATTCTTTGATGGCTCCTACACACAGAATGGATCTGGAGCAGGCATATTGTTCATCACTCCTCAAGGATACTCAATACCCAAAGCATTTAGACTAAAGTTTCCTTGCACAAACAATATTGCTGAATATGAGGCACTTCTCAATGGTATGAAAATGGCAATATAGTGGAGAGTTACAAAGATGCACATCCATGGAGACTCACAATTGGTTATCCATCAAGTCAATGATGTGTACCAAACCAAAGATGAAAAGCTCATTCCTTACAAGAGAATGGTAGATGATTTAAAGAAATACTTCATCTCTATCACATTTGAGCAAATACCCAGAATGGAGAATAAGGCTGCCGATGCAATGGCGACATTATCTACTCTCTTACAGTAGCCTAAACATGAACTACACTACGAGTTCCTCATGGAAGCCCTATCCTATCCTGCATATGACTCCCCTGAAACCCGCATGATCTGCACTGTTATAGGTTATGACTCATCTCACTACAAAAATCTGTTCTCCTATCTCCACGACCAAATCATCCCTGAGTCATTTAACCATTTTGAGAAATGAAACCTTATTCGATCCGCATCTCGATATGTCATCATTGGTAATGATATGTACAAACGAGGTCTAGATGGCACACTGCTTAGATGTTTAGAATGGGAAGAGTCTCAACGTGCATTAGAGGAAGTCCACGAGGGTATATGTGGGTCACACTCAAATGGTTTAACGTTAGCTCGAAAACTTATTAGGGCTGGGTACTATTGGCCTGAAATGGAGAAAGAGGCTATTAAATTTGCTAAAAATTGTCAACAGTGTCAAGTACATGGCAACTTGATTCATGCTATAGGGAGAGATCTGATTCCCTTTACTACACAATGGCCTTTTCAACAATGGGCATTTGATCTCATAGGTGCTATCCATTCGCACTCTTCTAATGGACATACCCATATAATCACAGCTACAGCTTATTTTACAAAATGGGTAGAAGCAGTTCCTCTAACACAAGCAACGGGGAAACAGATCTCTATGTTCATCCTGAATTACATCATTTGCAGATATGGGATCCCTCATTCCATAGTCACAGATAATGGGGGACAATTCAAAAACAAGGATCTAGATGACTTATGTGCTAAATTAAAGATTACACAACATTGGTCTTCTATTTACTATCCTCAAGGGAATGGACAAGCTGAGGCTTCAAATAAAAATCTCTTGAAGATCTTGCACAGAATAGTTAATAAAATAGGAAGAGACTGGCATCTGATGATCAATCCAGCTCTCTGGGCATACAGAACTAGTATCAGAACATCTACAAGGGCTACACCTTTCACTTTAGTTTATGGGTCTGAAGCGGTACTGCCTATTGAGGTTGAAATCCCATCACTCAGAATCAGAATGCATGGACTTGTCATTGATGAAGACTACAGAGTGTCTAGGTTACAAGAACTTGAATTACTAGATGAGGGCAGGCAAGCAGTGTATGATCATCTCAGAGTGTATCAGAAGAGAATATCTAGAGGCTACAACAAGAAAGTCAGACATAGAGAATTTCAGGTTGGTGATCTAGTCTTGAGAGAAAATCCTAAAAATCAATCACATCAAGAACGCAAGGGGAAGTTCAAACCCAACTGGCTGGGTCCCTTTGTCATCACTGCTACTTTTGGCTCTGGTTCCTATCAACTCTCAACGACTGAAGGAGAACAGCTCCGAGAACCAATCAACGTTCTCCATCTGAAGAAATTCTACGCCTAAGGCATTCAGTCTATGGTAAATGTCCTAAAAAAATCTTAAAAATTAGAAAAAGTCCTAAAAAATGAACATCTTGGTGAAAACCTAGCAATAGGCGCCTTGATGATTTGCAAAAAAAATAAAAAAATATCAAAAATTCAAAAAAATTGAAAAAATACAAAAAAAAAAAAAAGAAGAAAAAGTGCCTTGGTGAAAACCTGGAAACAGGTGCCTTGGTAGCAAAAATAGAATCTCTGCCAAGATGGTGAAAACCTGGCAAACGGGTGCCACTTGTTCCAAATGCTCCATCTATCAGCACAATCTTGGTCTTTCCCAGCTTTCAGTCTTGCTTTAGTTTGTACATATCTCCCGGTTTGTTTCAACATTTCCAGTTTTCAATAAGTCGGTCTGTACACCAATCGGCTCAAGCGTTTGTATCCTATTAATGTTCAAATTTGGGGGCAATCAATGTCATATCCTATGGTCTCCCATGTATCTTAGACAGATCATATCTAGTCAGAGTCCTTTGAAGCTTCATGTGAGTCAGTCAGTCAGTCTTGTCTCCAGAAATGATTTTGCATCTACAACAACGCAATCAAACATCAAAACACAAACTGAAAACAATTTGTGCTTCATGCTTTTATCTCCTTGTATGCTTACTGATTCGCATGGAGATTTTTGCATATTGTGTCCCTTTGAGCTCTTCGATGATGTCCTTTATAGGATTTAGAGAGTGATGACTGGGGGCATAATCTTTTCTTTATCTTTTGCTTGTATGTGAAATCTAATAACTTTGGAAATTTTGAATTGAAATGGTGTCTGACTATAAGAGCCTCTATCTTGAATTGGATGGCCATGTGTACCTCGACCATTGATGCCCAAAAAATTCAAGGAAGTTTGATCTAACTATTATCTTTTTGAAGTAAATTCTTTCTCCTACTATGAAATGTGATCTTGCCTAAGGAGGTGAACGATAAAGGGTCACTACAGGTAATTCACACTGGATTTAGAATGATCTTTTGATTGTTTGATGTGTTTGTCAATGCAAGGCGTACTCAGGTCATCACGACGTTTATGTTTTGATGCTTGTACAAATTGCTATATCAAAATGGACATGATATTCAGGTCATCCTGGCATTTGTGCCTTGGTGCTTATATCTAATCCAACATTTCGAAAACAAATCAATATTCATATGTCCATGGTTGTATAACCAGTGGGTGTTGTATTGATTCTTGCGCATACAAATCGATATTCATATGTCTATAGTTTCATAGCTAGTGGGCATTGTATTGATTTATCCGAGTACCTAAAAGTTCAATGATGATAACAAATCGACATATGATCAGTGACTAGGTCCTAGGTCTTAGGTTGCATTTCATATTGCATGCTTCTTTGCATTTTTCATCTTTGCATGATCTCATAATGACTAAACGAACTTCAATGCTTAAACAATTCTTCATATCAATTTTTCAAATCTAACAAGAGCCGAATGTCACACGAAGGTTCCTCCAATGAAGCAGCAAGTAGAATCCTTTTTCGGGATCAAAATTCAAATCTGAGATCATTCATATTATTAACTACTTGCATATTCAACCTTCAATCATCACAGAAATCCAGTATTCAACTTAACTGATTATCTAACATCAAACTATCAAAATTTCAACTTGGTCAACCATGGTCGACTCATGGTCAAACCTAGTCAACCTTGGTCTCCAGGACCTCTAAACGATGCAAAATTCATTCTCAGACGTGTATAACCACTTTTCAAATCAATTAGCATGCTTCTAAACTATCAACGCTGACTTTTTCTTGTAAGATTTCAATTTTCATCCCGAAGGGGGCATGGTATTGCACATCATTCAAAGTCTGTAAATCAAAATTCTATCGATCAAGTTTATCAATATCTTTCATCAGTGATCAAGACAAACAATCACGTCTAGTTACTGATTCATCAAAAGTCCTCATCGCTCGGGGCAAATCTATCATCACTTGGGGCATATCAGATTCATCGATCCATATCAATCTGGTATTCTCCTAATCTTGTAAACTGTATCAGTTTTTGCAACCATCAGATCATAGTGTTCTTTCCTTGGTTCTTCGGCAACTAAAGGATTCGAATGTGATACTTGCTAGTTCTGCTAAGACAATCGAGTCTAGAACGGGTCACTCACTTCTTATCAATCCTAAGGTTTGGAATCAAACATTTTGACACTTTTTTGCAATCATAGGTTCATTGGCTGTTATAGTGAACATTATCTTTGGTCATTCAGGACCTATTATCTCCATATCAAATCAATATCAATCAGCTTCTGTCTCATATCAATTATCAATTTCAAACATCAGTTTCATATCTTTATCAAACACAGACTATCTTTGAACCACTGCGCTTCGCACAGTAATTCAAAGGGCAAAATGTAATACCCCAAAAATGGGCTATAAATTCATTAACCTCCTACATCGACAAATCGAACAAAATCGACATCGAAGTCCTAACCTAAGGCACATCTGAACATCATCAAATCTAATTGATTATCTTAAATTCTGCATCAGGGAATATTCCTAGCAATATTCCTAATCATCATAATTATCTTTAATTTTATAATTATTTGGCAATAAATCACATTTATCCTAAAGTTTGATTAATTGAATATTTTCATATTTAATTAATTAGATTTAATATTTGCCACTTAATTGTTTAATTAAATTTAATTCTATCTATTATTAATTGTATTATTTAATTTTGACAATAAATCCAATATTCCTATCTTTAATTGATTAAATTCTTATTTAATTAATTAAAGTATGTTGTCATTATTTAATAATATAATTTTTAATAAAAGTTTGATAAAATAGTTAATTAACCCATAAATTAATTATTTTATTTCAAAAATCAGTTAAGTTGAGCATAAATCACTGTATTATTAAATTAATTCATAATTAAAACATGCACAATCATAAAAGCAAACAACTGTCAATTATCAATTAAAGCTAAACTCTATTTTGAGTTAAAGCTTAGCTTTTGCATGTTTTTGTGACTTAATTATCTTTATTATAAAATAACTCAAAAATCAAGTTGAGTTATTTGAGTGATTTATGGCTTTTTCTCATGCACCTCCAAAGCTTTGGATTTCTATAAAAACAAGGCTCAGCTCTTCATCTCTCAATCATCTCTCAATCATCTCTCAAATTTGCATCCAAGCATCTCATATTTTTGCACAATCACGCTGGAGAATTGGAGGCTGAGGAATCAACTTGCAAATTCAAAGCTTTGTGAGATCAATTTCAATTGCATAGTTTTTATATCTTATCATAGAATTTCATAGTTTTTATATCATTGTTAGAATCTTCATTGTTAGATCATTTAGCATTCATCTCATATCAGTTTTCAATAGCATTCATAGCATATCAGTTTATCATTCTTATTGCATAGAAAATATAAAAAATATAGATTAATTGCATTCAATTTCATATCCATCTTTTGCATTCAAATCCTTCATTTAGGTGTCGTCTAGGTCACTGATCTCGATTACAATCTAAGAACATCAATCTCGCACCTATTAGAAGGCAGTAAATCGCTTGGTTAGATAGTTTTCAATTTTGCATGATTTTGATTATCACTAACCTCTAATGTTTTACTGAGTGTTGTGTCTACAGATCAGGTACAATTTTCACACACACATTTCTGGCACGCACCATGGGGCAACCCACCTTTGCATGCTAATTTTGATTCTTGGAGCTAAAACCCTAAAGATTCAAAGATTTAATTTTATCTCCCAAACGGCTTATAGTTTTGGTCTAAAATTTGTTTCTCAGGTTGAAGACATATCAGGGAAGCTTCGAAAGAAAATTCAGAATTTTATGAATTATTTTGAATTTTTAATAATTTTTTTTTTATTTTTCATAAAAAATTAATATCTGACGCAAATCAGCATATTTTTCTAAAATTTTTACATTTTCGGAAAGCTCTTCAAATTCTACAGGGGGTCTATTATTTGTGTTTTAAATTTGGATGCAATTTAATAGCTCAAATAGTCAATTTGCAAAAACTAGTCTATTTTGATAAAACGGGTCTCTAGGGCACAAATGAAGAGATTTTTCTAAATTTTTTACAGTTTTGGAAATCTCTCTATTTTTTAGTAGAGGTCTCTACTCTGAATTTCTATTTTTGTGGCCAAAATCATATCAAAAAAATTAGATCTTGTTGACTAGGTCAAATGTAGTGCAAAAAAATTAAAATTTTATGATGGGTATGCACTTATTTTTCATATGATTCAATGCATGATATGAGTTTTCATTTGGATTAATTTATGGTTATTATTGCTTCTAACAATTGATTTTTAGAGCTAACCCTATGGTTTTCATAAGTTGAATATATTTTGCATATCTTGTTTGCTTGTTTGCTTGTTGGAGAGTTCGTCACTTGCTTGCATGGAAAAGCTCAACAAAAATTGCTAAAAATCAGGTAGAATCTACTAAGCGTGTTGCGAGGATCGTGAGGTATTCTCCATGTCCTGAAAACATTTTGATTTGGACTTAAAATAAATCTCTTATGTGTCAAGCTTGTGTGCATCTTTTCATGCTTTTGATCTATTTCTACACACTTGCATAATTTGATACTAGATTGTGATCCCTTAAGGATTCATTAAGTAGTCTTAGAATACTTGTGATTGATCTTGATTGCTATCTTGGGTTATTGGACTCGCTAATCCGCCGGCCCCTCATTTTCGCCCCGTGGTTGCAATCTCAGCGCCATAAAGGGGAGGGGTCAACAGGACAGAAGCGTTAAGTGTTCCACTTGGCAACCCTTTTGTGCTTTTAGGAACTCACACATAACACAATAGATTTGGTAACCCACAAACCCTTGAAAGGTAAAACTGGGGTGGGGATGACACCCACAAATCTTCACTACTACAGATAATAAAGTTTGCCTATTAGGGCTTACAAAATTTGATCATATCATGATCTACCCTGTGAAAGTTCTACTCTGTTAAAAGGTAAGAGACTTATTCAGTCTACCTTGTTAAAGGATTTACAAACTTACAATAAAGTAAGCACTTGGTAAAGAGATTTACAAAAAGTCTACTAAGACTATTCAATTAAGAGATTTACCCTGATACACTTGTCAAAATGTCTCAGTATCTGATCTTTCGGTTTGCATTGATATGCTAATTATAGATCTTCTCTTTACTGTATGATTGTGATCTCTTCTATCTAATCTTTCTTGATTCTATCCTTTCATTGCTTTGCTCAGTCACTAAACTCTGTCTGAATACTTCTCCTGATCATTTCCTCATACTCATATTATTCATCCTCAATATCTCTGTTTCTCTCTTCTGATTCACACGTATCTTTGATCTAGATCTTTCCCTTATATAGTAATAAAAATGTTTTACCGTTACAAGATCTACGGTTCAGATATATTCCTATTGCTGCCTATACTATATAATTTTATGATTGGCTATAGGTTATACATAGGGATCAATGATAGCAATATGGATGTGTAATCACCTTCGTGATTTCCTCAATAGAAAACATACAAAACATAATTATCCTCAAAATGGTTTACCTTGATCATTGTGCCATTCCAAACTTGTATGCCAATTCTAGTTAACTCGGCAACAGTTATTCCTGGCACTCGGCATCAACTATACTCAACATCAGTTGAACTTCTCTATCACTTGGTAATCATTGATATATGTACCTCAGCAATAACTATACTTGGCATATTACAAACATATAGTGACCGTGACTTTACTCAGCAATACTACTGCTCGGTAGGTATACAATACAAAACTTGGCCTTTACAAAATGACTCGGTCACAGTGATGACCGACCATACTTACTGAGATATATGATAAGTGTAAGACACTAATAGTCAACAAATTTATAGAGATCTACAATCTTCTCCTTTGACATTAGTGACAAAAACACTTTTTCATGACAGTCGTATATATAATTTACAAAATATATTTGTATAGCCTAAAACTTCCCCTGAGATATATATACATACTCAAAATTTTGTTACTTGTCCCTGTTCACACTCGTGTCATGATGATTCTGCCTTGTTTTTGACATGACTAATTTCTTCATTAGTAGGTAAGTTACAAACTTTCTCCAGAAAAGGTCTGTGCAGCACCGTGATCATGTATAATGCATCTGTCCATGTAGTTGAAGTGAGATTTAACACTTTAGTTTGTACTTCTAAATTAGCAGCTAGACTGATGAGACCTTTGACTGTAGACAAATGTGAATCACTCTGGATCAATGTTTTAGCCTTAGCTAATTTTCTCTATATAGCCTCCAAATGTGGTGTAAGAACAGTTTGAATAGAGAGTAGGTGAGAGTGAATCTTGGCATCATTTGCCATCAGCTCGACTAACTTACCCTGTGTCTACATTACTTTAACATAATGTCCAGAATTGGTGCTGGCATCCAAAGTCAGGGACTGACTTGTAGCTTTGATCTCTTGCTTGAGAGTCTCAAGCAAGCGTTGGTTCTCATCTATGAACAGTTCAACATTGCATAGCTTGGCCAATAGAGACTGTCCATCCACAACTAATCGCTCGGTCTCCATTACCAAAGTTGACAACTCAACTTGTTTAACTGCAATCTTGGTAGATATCTTATCCAACATTTTTGTCTCAAATCTGCGTTCTGACCATTCAAATAGCTTATCACTTGCACAAGTAACTTCATTATTGACTTTTTGAACAATGTGGACAAGTTGTTCTAATATAGGAGTGGAACTATTTACATCTGACAAGTCATAAACTTCATTAAATATGTCCTTAATTTCATGAAGGACCTATTTTTGTTGATGCTCCCATCGAAGTTCTGCTTGTCTACTTTTTCTTGTCAGAAAATCTTTCATTATCTGTATCTGCTCGAAAGAGAGGTTATCAGTATCCCATTTAGGAATAACAATTTCTTCATCAAGTTTTACCTCTTCGTTCTCCTTTGGTGCTTGCGGTGGGGTGCTTCCACTTGGTAGCTATACAAGAGCTCGGATTGCCTCTTGTTCCTTTAGCGCTTGTTCGCCAATGAATTTTCCTCTACTGTGTCCTTCTCCTTTCCCCTTTTCCTCGGTAGGAGGTCTAACAGCTTGTTTATCTAATTTGATTGCATGTGCATCTGTGCTGTGTTCTTCCTTAGAAAGATTCTAATTTCTATATTCTGCTTTAACTTCTTCCTTAGCAAAGTGAGTTAGTGGTACCGACTAGATTGATTCCTTGGTAAGACTTGTACCAACTAACTTATCAATAGTAGCAACTCTAGGTATAGTAGGATTATCAATGGCAGATTGTGTGCTCGTGATGGTGGGATAATCGTTGACTTGCAATAGTACTATGTTACTACCTAGCAGGGGTGTTTCAGTCGCTGCTGTGTTCTTCAAATCATCCTCAGTTAAGAATGAGTTCTTAATAGGGCTCTCTTCTGGTATATCAACAATATGAACCTCAAAAATATCTTGTGATTTCACTTCCTTAGAAGTACCAGTCTCCAATTTAATTTTCTTAATGTTAGGTTCAACAAATGTTGAAGTGGTAGCAATTGTACCTTTATTCTTTCCCTTATCCTTTTCTTCTACTGGGGTGGGTATCAAACCAAACACTATCTTCCAAATTTTCAAACTTTCTTGAACAACGTCTTCAACCTTGTGTTGAAGGATAAGATAGGCTCTAAGTTTAAGATCAAACTTGCCCCTATATTGGTTAATTATCTTTTTGACATTTGCAAGAGTGAGAGTGGATTCAACTTGTGCTAAAGTACTCGCTCTTATTTCCTTCTCTATTTGTAAAGCATACTCCCACTTTGTGCGACTCTTTTGCACAATTCCTTTGGAATGCTATTTTCAATTTCAATCGGCAGCATCTTGAATGTGCATAACATTTCAAGAATAGCATCCTCAACTTTTTCTTTATCTCCAATTCTCATCGGTCCAAACTTTAATTTCTTCACTTCATCAACTGCAGCTATGCTAGTAATCTTATGACATAATTCATCAACAGTGAGTTGATGTGAACCCCATTGTGTTGCTTTCCCCTTTATTTCTTCATCACTTTTTGTCTCTTCATCATCTTCTGTTAGAGCAAGTTTCCTTCTCGGCATCTTCATAGCCTTGGCCGGCACTGCCTTCGATTGAGTGGGTTTACGCTTTGTAGATGCAAAAGGCATCTTAGGAGTCTCAGTAGTAGTCCTTCTAGGCTGAGGTCTAAGTGATGGTGTCTCAGACACTTTACGTTTCAACACTCTTCTTTTAGGTGGGGCCTCAACAATTATTGGTTTCTTCTCTTCTTCTTCTTCCGTCTCACTTCCACTAGATGCATTCTTCTCATCTTCTCCCAATCCTTGGGTTAACTCTAGTGGTGCGTCCTTATCAGATTCTTTAACATATTCTTCTAGATTCTTTACTATTTTCTTTCTTTTTCTCTCAGTGGTGGCAGCCAATAATCCCAAAGAGATCCTAGATTTGGCTTCTTCAAATGTACCAAAATAAGGTGACTTGTTATCAACTTCCTCAGCTAAGAGAGTTGTGATTGCAGCAGTAGCTTCATCAATATTGAGTTCATAGGGTAGTGGCATCAACCATGAGACCCTAGATAGGACTGCCTGTGCATAGGTAAAGTCTGTGTCTACTAGAAAATAGATGTCTTTACTATATTTCTCAATCAGAGACACAAGGACTCTAGTCGTATTCCTCATCTTCTTCTTAAACTCAATGAAATAATTTTCCATTATCCCTTCAAAATCATCACCACTCTCATTTATGAAATCATTTATCTGAACAGTAATGGGTTTCGTATTATCCCATGTCACATCACCATGTGTAGGAACATACTTCTTAACGTAAAAGAATATACAGATTAGTAAGGAACCAAACTTACACATAGAATTCTTCACCATCCTGATGGAGTTCAAGTTCTCAGCAAGTTGAGTCATCTGGAGCTTGGCAAGATCATATGTGTGCCCTTTCTTAATTATCTTCCAAGCATGGTCCACTGCCATACAGGGGACATTGTCCAACTGACTGGATTGATAAAACTTATGCGAGATAACTCTAACAGTGAAGTCAATTTTTAGATCAATGATGGTGGAAATTTTCATTCCGCGTTTGTTCCAGATTGCCTATGTGTTTGCTTGAATATCCTCTTTTCCTGCACATTTCATCATTCTCTTTCCATCAATGGTAGGGTAACCAGTGACAACATGTATCATTTCCTTCATAATCTTCACTGGTCCATCTTCCAACCATAATTTCATGTCGTGCACTCAACCCAAAACAATCTTTATCCATTCTACCTTGAAATTCTGTGGGAAATTTAGGGCATGAACTAACCCTTGGTTGGAAACAACCTTACGCTCCAGCTTTAGCACTTCATTGACACACAATGTGTCATATGTTTCCCTGATCTCATAATCACCGATTTCTCTAATTTTGCACATATAGCAAGACCTGACATCATTCATCATTAACACATTTTTCAGAGTCAAAGGCAGGGCTCCATTCAAATCTCCTTTGATCGCACTTTCAAATATTGCCTTGAATACCCTCGGTTTGCAAACTTCATTCCTTACAAGTTGTACATTGAAAACTTCCATTCCCTGTTTCTTGACTGGTGCAGATGAAGAAGATGCCATTTCAAATTGTAATTTTTGAAAAGAAAATAATTTCTCACTAAAGTACCTTTTTGTCAATTAACCTTGTAAATAAATTTTGCCGACGGCACGTTGAGAAAATTTGGAATCACTTTTCTTGATCTGGTTGCACAAATTTTGAATTGCTCTAAAATCTTGAATAGCCTCGTGAAATGAAATTAACGGCAACTTTTTGATTTATAGAATCCAAAAAAATAGGATTAGGGCCTCATAAATGCTCCATACAGATTTTAGGTAAAATACAGTTGTCTTGGCAAACTCATGTTAAACTGGGTTAAACACAAGCTCGATCGACGTAACCGTTGCGATACAGCTTGGCATAGCATTTTGGCAATAACAGGTGCTTGGCAAATATTGTTAGCTCAGTGATGACACTGATGCTCGACATCAAAATGAAATTTTCTATTTTTTCTCAGATATGTCCTAATACATCTTAATCTATGCAGATATGGACTTTTCTCGATTCTATGTTAGGAACTGATGTAAAATAAGACTTTGTAAGAATCAGTTCCAGACATACCTTTCATGCTTAGTTAGAAGAAGTGTGCTCACCTGATCCATCGGATTGGGTGACCTCAAATGTGCTTGCTTCACTTGTTGTTCCTTCTTCTTTTTTCCTCCATGTCTTTTCCATCTGGTTCCTCAATTTTTCATAGATATTCTCATTCTGGTTGTTAACATTGCTCGGCATAGGTGATCTGCAATCTCTCTTTAGGTGACCAACCTTATTACATTTATAATAGACCATGCTTCCATTCATCCAGCTTTTAGATTTGCCTCTAAAATGAGTCTTCATGCAATTTGCTCCAATATGTCCATACTTACCACAATAATGACAATTGTACCAAGTGTTGTAATCCCAATTGTAACTTTTACGCTGTGTGACTGGCTTTGTTTGCTCATTAGTTGACCACCTTGGTCTAGATCAGCATTCAAATGCTTTGTGTCCATATTTTTGACAATTGAAACAACTTCCTTGAAACTTGGGTGAGGTGGATGAAATGTTAGCTTTAGATCTACATTCATGTGCTTGATGTCCATGCTTCTTGCAGTTAAAACAATATCCATTAAACTTAGGTTTAGAATCAGTCTTACCATGTTTGCTTCTGCATATGTTGGTTGTATGTCTTGGCTTCCCACAGTGATGACATGTGGGCTTTTTGTTCTTTGATTTAGTAGTCTTCTGTTCTCCATCTTTTGATGACTCTCCTTCTTCAGTAGATGTTTGTTCATTCAGTCCAAGTCTAGATCTATCACTAGATCTCCTAGGTGACCTTAATAGTTCTTCAAAATACTTTGTAGCTTCATTAGGTTTTTTCATCCTTTCATTTATTTCTTTCTCGGCTCTCAACTCATGTTTCAGCTGATCATTTTCATGTTTTAGTTGATTGTTCTCCAAGTCTTTCCTACCCAATTCTTGGTTGGCTAGCAGTAGTTGATTTACCATATCTAGTTGATTATTAGTAAACCTTTGTATATCACTAGTTCTTTCATCTAGACTTATTTCCATTTGTCTTTTGTCTTCTTTAGCCATTGCTTTATCATCTTCATG
Organism: Chamaecyparis obtusa; assembly: GCA_027943335.1. Taxonomy (NCBI): domain Eukaryota; kingdom Viridiplantae; phylum Streptophyta; class Pinopsida; order Cupressales; family Cupressaceae; genus Chamaecyparis; species Chamaecyparis obtusa. The sequence goes on along the minus strand of BSBK01000241.1, from coordinate 23,436 downwards.
TTTCTTTTTCTGCTCCACTACATCACAGAGTCTAACAGATTGAATTTTCTATTCTCTTTTTAGAGTCCTGATTTCATGATTCAGTATGGTATTTTTCTCCAGTAGTTCTTTCATGGCTTTGTCATTTTGTATAGAATTACCAGTATCAAATAGTCCAGTGGTGTCTTCTTCCTTATACAGTGGCTCACTTTGTTGAATAGCAATTTCTCTTCTTTTGCTCATAGATTTCTTCAGTTCCCCTCTGGCTGCTTCCAACTGTTGTAATGCTAGTTGAACTTCAATCTTTTGATTCTCTATGACTTTTCCCAGTTTGTACGCTTCCATCTTTAAGATCTTTTCATCAAGTGGTTAGACTTCCCTATGAGAAACCCTATGCTCTGATACCAATTGTTGGAAATACAAATGGAAAGTAGTACTGAGAGGGGGGGGTGAATCAGAACTTACTAACTTCTATCTTTCTAAACTGTTAGAGCTTTATGCATCATGTAAACAAAACTTGAACAATCTAAGTAATATATCATGTCAATTAACATACATGAAATCACACATAACACAATAGATTTGGTAACCCAGAAACCCTTGAAAGGTAAAACTAGGGTGGGGATGACACCCACAAATCTTCACTACTGTAGATAATAAAGTTTTCTTGTTAGGGCTTACAAAATTTGATCATATCATGATCTACCTTGTGAAAGGTCTGCTCTGTTAAAAGCTAAGAGACTTATTCAGTCTACCTTGTTAAAGGATTTACAAACTTATAATAAAGTAAGCACTTGGTAAAGAGATTTACAAAAAGTCTTCTAAGACTACTTGGTTAAGAGATTTACCCTAATACACTGGTCAAAATGTCTCAGTATCTGATCTTTTGGTTTGCACAGATATGCTAATTATAGATCTTCTCTTTACTGTATGACTGTGATCTCTTCTATCTGATCTTTCTTGATTCTATCCTTTCACTACTTTGCTCGGTCACTAAACTCTGTCTGAATACTTCTCTTGTGTTGGATACAATTCTTTGAATGAGATTGTTGGATTAATTATGTGTTGTCTTTGATGTCACACAAATTTTATATCAATTATCATGCTCAGTCAGTCAAGAAAGCAGTTCCCAGTGTTTACTGAGCTCAGTCGATCAATAGGCAATTTTTAGTGTCTACCAAGATCTTTTGGGCATCAAAGGAAACTATGGAAAAAAATAGTGTTAACTGAGCTTCCTCGGTTAATGAAGAAAATCTAGTGTTTACCGAGTTCACTTAGTCTCCAATGGATGTTGCAGAATTTGCAGTGTTTACCGAGTTCTCTCGGTCACCAAAGGAAATATTTTCAGATTAGTGTTTACCGAGCAAGGTTGGCCCAGTAAAGGATTTTGTTAATTTGAGAAATAAAGTTTGTTTATTCCAGCCGACTGTTGTAATAAGTGTTAATGTTTGTAATGGTTATTAGTGCTGACTTGAAAAACTGAATGGTATATATAGAAGGTCAAGTTGTGAGTATGAAAGTGTGGAAGTGTGTGTGGATGAGCGAACATGCAAATCATTTTGAAGGAAGGTGTGTGCGAATTTTGAAGGATGGTTAGATATACTTGAGGATTAGCAAAGATATATTTGATCAGGAATGATCTAGTGAAGCAGAACAGAGATCTGTAATTAGCAATTTAGTTGCATCATTATTCAGGTCACTTCATTGTTACTTTCTTACCATTGTAGCAGTGATTTCAAAATCTCTTAACAGAGTTGGTTTAATAGCCATTTTGTAAATCCTCTAACAAGGTCATAGCTCTATTGAATTATTTCAAAGACCTCTTTCAAGGCCACTCCTTAACAGGGTGATTAAATCCTCTAACAGGGTCACACCTAACAGTGTGTTTTGTAACCTTTAATCGGGTTGGCTCCTAACATGGCTCACTTTAGAAGAGTGAAAAATAGTAACTAGTTACATTGGTGGTTTTTCCCATATTGGGTTTCCACGTTAAATCTGGTGTCTCTTGTGTTCATGTTACTTTCTTTATGCATGTATGTTAATCACTGATAAATGCTTAAGAACAGTTATAATTAATACTCACTGCAATAACCGAGTTTCAACATTTCTTTGTATGTTTACCAAGTAAAAACAGCAAATGAATTATTAAGACATCTAAGGGATCTATGGTAATATTTTTGTGGTTAACTGATTCACCCCCACTCTTAGTTACTCCATCTATATTTCCAACAATTGGTATCAGAGCTTTTGGTGCTTGCAGGAAGGGTTTCAAGGACCTAAGCTAAAGATCAAGATGTCTTACAAGAGAGAAATTCCAAGGCTTAACAGAGATAGCTTTTTAGCATGGCAAGGTCTCATGAGACTTCATCTGGCTTCCATTGGTGATTCAAGATGCAATGTGGATCAAGCTAAAGAAAATTTATGGTGGTGATGACAATGTGAAAAGAGCCAAAGCAGAAAGCCTAAGAGGACAGTTTGATCAGATGAAAATGAAAGAAGATGAAAACATTGCAAAATATGTTGAAAGAATCACGGCAAGTGTTAAAGCAATCAGTGCTTCTAGAGGAACAATTGATGATGAAACTATTATAAGTAAGGTTCTTAGAACATTACTCCCTATCTATGCAATAAGAGTATCTGCTATTCAAGAAAGAAGATGTGAAACAAATCACATATAACTTTAGATGCCTTAGTGGGAAGATTGACAGCCTTTGAGTTGGATAACTATGACAACTATGTTCCAACTTCCAAAAATATTGAATCAGCATTTGAGGCTAAACTTTCACGTAAGAAGGGCAAGAAAATTGAATCAGAGAGTGAAGAAGAATCAGAGGAAAGTTCTGATAGTGATCTTGAAGTTATTGAAGCATTACTTGCAAAGAAATATTCTAGAGGCAGAGGCAAATACAAAGGTAAACCTCCCTTAATCTATTTTTCATGTGAAGAAATTGGTCATATTGCAGCTAGGTGCCCAAACAAGCAAAGAAAGGATGAGAAGAAAGGTCACAAGTACAATGGCAAGAATTATTTCAAATCATTCAAGGATAAAGGTAAGAAAACATGTTTTATGGCTAAAGATTCTGATAATAGTGAAGATGAAATTGTCTACATTGTTGTAAAAGATGAATCTAATGATGATGAAGATAAGATGGCACTTATCACTCATGTTGTTAGGCCATTTGTCTGTCATAGCAAAATTTTTATGAAAATGGCCTATTTTCCTTGCAAGTGTTCTTCATTGCTTCCTGCCCTATGTTCTCTGTGTTGTCACCTTGCTCTGGTCCAAATTTCATGTGCTAATTCACAAGATCTAGAAAAATATTAAAGTTCTAAGGTCTGTAGGGAAATAAAATTTCAAAATGGACCTAAGTGTCGAAATCCCACAGTGTTTCTGAAAATCCATGATGTTTTTGACCTTTTTGGCCTGTATGAAAACCCTCATTATTTTCAACCTTTGCTTTCCTGCTTTGTGCATTTGTCTTTTGGTGCCGATAAAGGTAAGAAAATATGTTTTATGGCTATGGATTCTGATGATAGTGAAGAAGAAATTGTCTACATTGTTGTAAAAGATGATGAAGATAAGATGGCACTTATCTCTCATGTAAGAAAAAATGATACATGGATCATAGACAGTGGATGCTCACATCATATGACTAGTGATAAAACAAAGTTTGAACACTTCGAAGACTGTGATGGTGGTAGTGTAAGGTTTGGAAACAATGAACCTTGTTGCATAAAAGGAAGAGGATGAATCTCATTAACCAAAGAACTTATATGTGATAATGCATATTGGGTTGAAGGATTAAAGCATAATCTTCTAAGTGTAGCACAGCTAATCAACATTGGATTCAAGGTTGAATTCATGCATGGCAAAGCAAGACTGCTAGATGACAAGGGAAAACTGATTGGATCGGGCAAACAAACCAAAGGTAACTTGTTTTATCTTGATCTTGGTGAATGCTCATGTTTTATTGCTCAAATTGAAGAAATTTGGTTATGGCACAAAAGGTTATGTCATGTAAACTTTGACAACATGGTGAAAATAAGAAAATTCAAGAAAGTAAGAGGCATTCCTACTTTGAAGAAACCTAATGTTGGTCTATGCAAGAATTGTCAGATTGGTAAAATGGGAAAGACTAGCTTTAAAAGTAAAAACTATCAGTCTGAAGATATTTTGGAAATTGTGCATACTGATTTATGTGGACCTATTGGAATTGAAAGCTATACTAGAGAAAAATTCTTTATTCTCTTTGTTGATGACTACTCTAGAATGATGACTGTTATGTATCTAAAGGAAAAATCAAAAGCATTTGAGAAGTTCAAATGGTATTTGGCAAGAGTAGAAAAGGAAATAGGGAAAAGAATGAAGTGCTTGAGATCAGACAGAGGTGGTGAATTCATCTCCCATGAATTCAATAATTTTTGCATTGAAAGAGGAATCAAAAGACAGGTATCATCCCCAAGAACTCCTGAGTAGAATGGAATAGCTGAAAGAAGGAATAGATCTATCATGGATTGTGCAAGGACTCTAATGATTGAAAAGAACATTGCTATGAAATATTGGAAGGAAGCTATCAGCACTGCAGTTCATACCTTAAATCGAGTACAGTTGAAGAAGACATGTTCAAAACTCATTATGAGTTATGGTATGGCTATAAACCCAATGTAAGTTACCTGAAAATATTTGGTAGTAAATGTTACATCTTAAAAGAATCTAGAAAAGGCAAATTCGATGTGAAAAGTGATGAAGGAATATTTTTGGAATATTCTTGCAAGAGTAAGGCATATATATGCTTGAATTTGTCTACTCACAAAATCATCGAAAGTGCACATGTGAAAGTTGATGAGTTTGCAGAAAAGACTGAAGAAGAAAACAAAAAGGAACCAGAGAATTACAGGAGATTTGTTTACATTGAACCTGATACATTACCATACACATCTGTCAATAAGGAGACTGCATCTACCGAGCCCAGTACAGTAATCGAGTCACAGGAGGAAGATCAAACTGAGTCACAAGAAGAAGTTCAAACTAAGTCACAAGGACCCGAGTCTGAACCTACTGAGAAAATATCTACCGAGCCCGAGCAACCAAAACCTGAAGATGAAATTCAAGAAGATGACAATGTAACTAATTCAAAAGGCAAGCAACCTGTATTGACCAAGTATGTCGGGAGACATCATACACCATATCAGATTATTGGAAACAAATTAGAAGATACTATGACAAGAAGTGAACTAAAAGGTACATGTTTACTTGCTGATTTTGAACCTAAAAATGTCAAAGATGCATTGGAAAATGAAAGCTAGATTAAGGCTATGAATGAAGAAATAGAACAAATAGAGAAGAACAAAACATGGACTCTTGTACCTAGGCCTAAAGATAAAAATGTAATTGGAACAAAATGGGTATTTAGGAATAAGTTGAATGAAGATGGTCAAGTATCAAGAAACAAAGCTAGATTGGTATGTAAAGGGTATTCTCAAGAAGAAGGTATAGATTATGGAGAGACTTTTACTCTTGTTGCAAGATTAGAAGGTGTAAGGACTCTACTTGCATATGCAGCACATAAAGGATTTAAGGTATATCAGATGGATGTAAAATGTACATTTCTCAATGGTATTCTTGATGAAGAAGACTACATTGAGCTACCTGAAGGTTTTATTGATCCAGACAAAAGGAATATGGTCTGCAAGTTACACAAAGCATTGTATGGTCTGAAACAAGCCCCTAGAGCATGGTATGAAAGACTACATAACTATCTTGTTCAGATTGGTTTCATAAGAGCTAATGATAACATTAGTTTGTACATCAAAGAAGGACCAGATAACAAAATTGTTTTGGAAGAAATATTTGTGGATGATACTGTGTTTATAGGGAATGATGATTAGTGCAAAGAATTTTCAGAGAAAATGAACAAAGAATTTGAAATGTCTATGTTTGGTCAGATAAAGTTCTTTGTTGGTCTTCAGATTCAACAAAGCAAGAATGGTATCTACATTACTCAGTCTAAATACATCAAGGAAATACTTAAGAAGGTATGGAAGATGCAAAACCAGTTGGTACCCCCATGTGTACTGGATTGAAGCTTACCAAAGATGATGATTCATAAGAAGTAGATTAGACCTTATACAGATCAATGATTGGAAAATTACAATATGTAGTTCATACAAGGCCTGATATTGCCTTAGCAATTGGTATAGTAGCAAGATTCTTAGCAAAACCTAGAGAAAATCATATGATGGCAATCAAAACAATCTTGAGATACTTGAAAGGAACTGAAGATTATGGCTTGTGGTATCAATTTGGAGGCAATCTGGACTTAAAAGTGTTTACTGATGCTGATTGGGCAGGAAACATTGATGACAGAAAGAGTACAAGTGGTGGAGCATTCTTTCTTGGCAAGAGGTTGGTATCTTGGACCAGTAAAAAGAAAAATTGCACATCCCAATCTACAGCAGAAGTAGAATATGTTGCTGCAGTAGTAAACTACTCTAATATTGTTTGGTTTAAACAGTTATTGGAAGGCATGAAGGTTGAGATCAAAGAACCAGTTGTTATGTTTTGTGATAATACTAGTGCAATAAATATTTCAAAGAATCCAGTAATGCATTCCAAAACCAAGCACATTGCTATAAAATATCACTTTGTCAGAGAATTGGTGCAGGATAAGGAAATCAGATTGGAATATGTTCATACAAAAGAACAGATTGCAGATATATTCACCAAGCCACTACTTAAGGATGCATTCTTGTATCTAAGAGGTAAGTTAGGGGTCATTCCCCCATCCGAAGTTCACTAAACAAAGTTTTAGTGATGCATCAACCAGAGCATATTAAAGATCAGTCAGTTGATGCAGCTTAGTCAAGGAATCATTGCATTGCATCAATACTCAAGGTACATTGCTATTCACCTGGTATGTGTAGTCTTTGGCATGTGTTGTCAAAGAGGGAGAGTTTGCTGTCATATTTCAAGAAATTTCTTAGATTTCTAAGAGGGAGAGTTTTCTTGGAGAGTTTGAGGAGTTAAGAAGGAGAGTTTGAGAAGTTTGCTGACAGAGGGAGTTCTCATGGATGAGAATCAGAATGAAGCTAAGGATATGTTCCTTACTCTATGTTTTCTATGAAATTTCATTGTGCTATGACATGTTGTGTTGCCATTAATGCCAAAGAGGGAGATTGTTGGATATAATTATCTGAAGGAGATTGTTGGATTAATTGTGTGTTGTCTTTGATGTCACACAAATGTCATGTCAATTATCATGCTTAGTCGGTCAGGAAAGTAGTTCCCAGTGTTTACCGAGCCCAGTCAGTTAGTAGGTGGTTTTTAGTGTCTACCGAGATCTTTCGGGCGTTAAAGGAAAGTATGGCAGAAAATAGCGCTAACCGAGCTTCCTCGGTTAACAAAGAAAAGTTAGTGTTTACCGAGTTCACTTACTCTCCAAAGGATGTTGCAGAATTCACAGTGTTTATTGAGTTCTCTTGGTCACCAAAGGAAATATTTTCAGATTAGTGTTTACCGAGCAAGGTCAGCCCAATAAAGGATTTTTTTAATTTGAGAATTAAAGTTTGTTTATTCCAGCCAACTATTGTAATAAGTGTTAATGTTTGTAATGGTTATTAATGCCGACTTGACAAACTGAATGGTATATATAGAAGGTCAAGTTGTGAGTATGAAAGTGTGGAAGTGTGTGTGGATGAGTGAACATGCAAATCATTTTGAAGGAAGGTGTGTGCAAATTTTGAAGGATGGTTAGATATCCTTGAGGAGCAGCAAAGATATATTTGATCAGGAAGGATCTAGTGAAGCAGAACAGAGATCTATAATCAGCAATTTAGTTGCATCATTATTTAGGTCACTTCATTGTTACTTTCTTACCATTGTAGCAGTGATTTCAAAATCTCTTAACAAAGTTGGTTTAATAGCCATTTTGTAAATCGTCTAACAAGGTCATAGTTCTATTAAATTATATCAAAGACCTCTTACAAGGCCACTCCTTAACAGGGTGATTAAATCCTCTAACAGGGTCACACCTAATAGTGTGTTTTGTAACCTTTAATCGGGTTGGCTCCTAACAGGGCTCACTTCAGAAGAGTGAAAAATAGTAACTAGTTACATTGGTGGTTTTTCCCATATTGGGTTTCCACGTTAAATCTGGTGTCTCTTGTGTTCATGTTACTTTCTTTATGCATGTATGTTAATCACTGATAAATGCTTAAGAACAATTATAATTAATACTCACTACAATAATCAACTTTCAGCATTTCTCTGTATGTTTACCGAGTAATAGCAGCAAATGAATTATTAAGACATCTAAGGGATCTGTGGTAATATTTTTGTGGTTAATTGATTCACCCCCCCCTCTCAGTTACTCCATCTATATTTCCAACACTCTTGATCATTTCCTCATACTCACAGTATTCATTCTCAATATCTCTATTTCTCTCTTCTGATTCACACATATCTTTGATCTAGATCTTTCCCTTATATAGTAATAAAAATGTTTTACTGTTACAAGATCTACGGTTTAGATATATTCCTATTGCCTCCTATACTATATAATTTTTCGATTGGCTATAGGTTATAAATAGGGATCAATGATAACAATATGGATGTGTAATCACCTTCGTGATTGCCTCAATAGACAACATACAAAACATAATTATCCTCAAAATGGTTTACCTCGATCATTGTGCCATTCCAGACTTGTATGCCAATTTTGGTTAACTCGGCAACAGTTATTCGTGGCACTCGGCATCAACTGTACTCAACATCGATTGAACTTCTATGTCACTCGGTAATCATTGATATATGTACCTCGGCAATAACTATACTCGGCATATTACAAACATATAGTGACTGTGACTTTACTCGGTAGTACTACTGCTCGGTAGGTATACAATACAAAACTCAGCCTTTACAAAATGACTCGGTCACAGTGATGACCGACCATACTTGCCTAGATATATGATAAGTGTAAGACACTAATAGTCAACAAAGTTATAGAGATCTACACTTAGGATAGGAAAAAGAATTAAACCCTTCCACATTAAAAAATAAAATCCTATAAATGTTTATTTCCTATCAACCAATATATAACCTTTAAATAGTACTTGGTCATGTATCCCTAATAAGGGAATCAAATCCCGTAATATTCCACGTGAGGATATTGTTGGAAAAATGGTCACCGCTCCCCTCAGGATTCATGACATGGCTTAATCGCCTCATGTTTCTTCTATAAGTCTAGTGGTTGTATCGGGCATTAACTTGTTGATCTTTTGATACAATGACAACCACTACTTGTAACAAGTGGTATCAGAGCTTGTTCATAGGTTTGAATCCCCTCGGGTAATGCTGAGGGGGAGTTTATTGGAAAAATGGTCAACCTTTCTCTCAAGATTCATGACATGGTTTAATCGTCTCCTATGTCTTCTATAAGTATAGTGGTTGCATCGGGCATTAACATGTCGATCTTTGGGTGCACTGACAACCAATACTTGTAACAGATATTCACTTTTATCTAAGGATGACCACCTCTTCCCTTAAATATCAATAGAGAATTCTTAATTTTTTTATTGAACAATACATATATGTTAAGATATAGCTTCATTCGTATTATAATATATATATATATATATATATATATATATATATATATATATATATATATATATATATATATATATATATACATACATACATACATATATATATACATACATACATATATATATACATACATACATATATATATATATATATATATATATATATATATATATATATATATGTATATATATATATATGTATATATATATATATGTATATATATATATGTATATATACATATATATATATATACATATATATATATATACATATATATATATATACATATATATATATATATATACATATATATATATATATATATACATATATATATATATATGTATATATACATATATATATATGTATATATACATATATATATACATATACATATATATATACATATACATATATATATACATATACATATATATATACATATACATATATATATACATATATATATATATATATATATATATATATATATATATATATATATATATATATATATATATATATATATTATACTATACTATACATTGTTAATAATAAAGAGTTGTAATTTATATTGTTATTATCATATTATCATTATTATATTTATAATATAATAATGATAATATCATAATACAATATTATGATATTACATTAATATTGATCGAACTATGTTCGATATCTATCATAATTATTGGCACCCACTATTAAGTCAAATGAATGAATGAACGACACTAAACATGATTATTGAGATAGCCGACTATGCTAATGTAAGTCGCTGCTTACATTAGTGCTAGCGACTGTTGTTAACACTCGCTAGTACTAATGTAACCAGTGACCATGGGATGTGCCCTTTCATTTATGAAGGGACATAATGTTTGTTGTCCTCCAATCATCAGCATATATATGTATGCTATGATCGCAGGGATAATACAATCAATTACAGTGTTCATTGCTATTATCACCTGCGGGTCACAACATATAATATAATATATTCAGTATAAATATAAAAGCATCACAGTATATTTATATATCATAACAGTCATTTATCAATACATATAAAATAGTAAATTATATTCTCAAGATCTGATTTCCTAACATGGTATCAGAGCAGAGTTAAAGGGAATTAATTTTGAATTATTATTTGATAGGAATACAAAACAAAAATATTATTTAAAGGAGAAGAGTCATAAAAAATTATCAAAATGACCACTGGAATCAGGATGGAGAATAGATTGGAAGGAGCATCAAATTTTCTATCATGGAAAATTAGAATCACCACACTTTTACATGAACTGGAATTAGAATCTTTCATAGAAACGGAAAAAGAAATGCCTACATACGAAGTAGAGAAAATGACTTGGAAAAAGAGGAACAATAAAGCCAAGAAATTAATTGTTGATTCAGTTAAAGATTTTATTCTCCCAAGTATAGCAAGATTAACAACAACATATGAGGTTTTCAAGAAAATTCAAGAAACGTATGAGATAAACAATACAAGTCAAATATTAACCTTGAAGGAACAACTATTGACAATAAAAATGAATAAAGGTGAAACAGTTGCATCTTATTTCCTAAGAATTGCTGAAATACGAGATCAACTATTCTCAATTGGTAACACTATAGAAGACATGGAATTATCTCTAATAGCACTAAGGGGATTACCAACATCCTAGGAGAATTTTATTCAATGCATAAGCACACGTCCACCTCTACCAAAATTTGATCAACTTAAGAACGACTGTACTCAGGAAGAATCAAGACTTATTACCAGAGGAATAGGTCTAAAGAAAGAGGGAGAAACACAAGCACTCAACACAAAGTCCCACAATAAAAAGAGAAAATCCTTTAAAAGAAAGAGGGGATTCAAAAGAGATTTTTCTAAATCCAATGTTACAAATGTGATAAATATGGGCACACTCATTGACATTGTCCTGAAAGGCAAAAGACTCAAGCCACCGTAGCTGAAGCAAAAGAAATTCCACTCTTCTTTACAGCTCTCTCAAGTGAGCTAAATTCCAATAATATAACTTGGATAATTGATAGTGGTGCATCAAGACATATAACTGGATTCAAAAATTAGTTTGAGACACTTGAAAATTATTCAACCGAAGAAGTGACTATTGGGGATAACTCTGCCTACCCAGTGAAAGGAATAGGGACCTATACCATAAAGATAAAGAATGGAGTATCTCTACAACTAAAAGACATTCTATTTGTACCTAGAATCAAAAGAAACTTAGTTTCTATATCAGGACTAGCAGACCAAGGATTTTGTGTCACCTTTAATGAAGACAAAGTTCTATTATGGCCTAAGAATTCAAATATGAAGAATGCTACAATCATAGGGACAAGAGATGGTAGTCTTTATAAAATATGTAATGATCAGAAATTTGCACTAACTCATGAAATCACAAATCACAATGAATTATGGCATAAGAGGTTGGGACATCTAAGGTATAATGCTCTACCTTTAATAAACAAGATTACTAGGGGTCTTCCACACTTTAAAAATAATCATCCTAGCATTTGCAAAGGTTGTGCACTAGGAAAGAATATAAAAGGGGTCTTTCCCTACAAGTGAGCACAAATCCAAAGTAATCTTAGAATTAATTCATACTGATTTATGTGGACCCATGTCAACACCTTCATTAACAGGATCACTATACCATATTATTTTTGTTGATGACTATTCTTGGAAAACTTGGATATACTTTCTTAAGGTTAAAGAATCAAGTGAGGTACTATCTAAATTCAAAGAATTTAAAGCATTAGTAGAAAATCAAATAGATAAAAGAATAAAAGTATTAAGATCAGATAATGGAGGTGAATACAAATCTGACATATTTAAAGAATTTTGTAATTTTGTTGGGATTAAGAGGGAGTATACTCTGCCATATAATCCTCAATAGAACGGAGTAGCAGAAAGGAAGAATAGATCCATAATCGAAGCAACAAAAGCCATGATGCTCGATCAAAACCTTCATACTTCTTTTTGGGTAGAAGCTTCAAATACAACAGTATATATTCAAAATCGGTGTCCACACTCCATATTAGAAAACATAACAATAGAAGAAACATTTACAGGGATCAAACTAGACCTAAGTCATCTTAGTTTATTTGGATGTCCCATATACATTCATGTACCTAAAGAGAAGAGGACTAAACTAGAACCATCAGGTAAGAGAGGCATACTTGTTGGTTATAGTGAAAACACAAAAGGGTATCAAATCTATATTCTAGGACAAAAATCTGTTGAGATGAGTAGAGATGTAAAATTTGATGAAAATAACACATTTAAAAACTTTGAAGAAGATAACATCCTGTAGATAGAAGAAGATCTCATTGCTGAAATTGAGAGGGAGGATATAGAAGAACCTGAATCTCTTGTCATTGAAAATGAGAATACTAATGTAATCAATGGTAAGAAAAGGCCATTATGGGCAAGGCAAATAATTAAAGAAAATAATGTAGAACCAAATGAAATATCTCATGAGAGTAAAAGGACAAGAACTCAGAAATGTTATGCAACCCTTTAAACAGAAATCAATAAATCAGAACCATCAAATCCTAAGGAGGCATTATCTAATCAAGCATGGAGAGAGGCAATGATTGAAGAATATCAATCTATAATAAAGAATGATGTCTGGGACATAGTACCTAGACCTAAAAATAAAACCATTGTCTCTTCTAGATGGCTATTCAAAACTAAATATGCTCTTGATGGAAGTATTGAGAAACATAAAGCTTGGTTTGTTGCTAGAGGATTCTCACAGAAAGCAGGTATTGATTATGAAGAAACATTTTCCCCTGTAGCTCGGTATACGTCAATCAGAACCATTATTGCTATAGCAGCATCTAAAGGGTGGAAGATACACTAGATGGATGTGAAAACAACATTTGTAAATGACACCATTGAAGAAGTATACTTAGAGCAGCCAGAAGGGTTCATTATACATGATGCATCAAAATATGTTTGCAAACTCAAGAAAACACTATATGGGTTGAAACAAGCTCCCAGAGCTTGGTATGAAAGGATAAACTACTATCTTTCAAAATTAGGATACTCTAAAAATGATGCAGATCCTAACATTTACTTTAAGATAACAAATGGCAACATGGTTATTTTAGTTCTTTATGTAGATGATCTTTTAATAACAGGAGAAGATCATCTTATTGCAAAATGTAAGCAAGAGCTCACTGCTGAATTTGACATGAAAGATCTAGGACTCTTACATTATTTCTTAGGGTTGGAAGTGTTTTAAAAGGAAGGCTATATTTTGCTAAATCAACAAAAATACACTATTGATATTCTAACTAGGTTTGGAATGATGGAATGTAAGCCTTTATCCACACCTATGGAAACAAATTTGCACAAACTCAAAGTTGAAGCAAAAGAGTCTGAACCCTCTGATCCTACATTGTATAGAGAAATTGTTGGCTCTCTTATGTGCTTAGTGAACACTAGACCTGACATTTGTTATGCAACCAATGTTGTGAGTCACTTTATGTGTGAGCCCAAGGAAATACACTTAATGGTAGCTAAGCATATCTTGAGATATCTACGAGGCTCTATTGGATTTGGGCTAAAGTATGAAAAGGTAGAAATCAATCTTCAAGGGTATTTTGATTCTGATTGGACTGGAAGTACTACCGATCGAAAAAGCACTACAGGGTGTTGTTTCAGTCTTGGGTTTGGTTATGATCTCTTGGTTCAGTAAAAAATAGTAAGCAGTAGCATTAAGCTCCACTGAAGCTGAATATATGGCAGCATCGATGGGAGCACGTGAAGCAGTATGGTTAAGAAAGCTATTATTTGGATTGTTTGGAAAACCTCTAGATCCAACAGTGATTCATTGTGACAATCAAAGTTGTATCAAGTTATCTGTTAATCCAGTTTTCCATAACAGGTCCAAACATATTGAGATTCCATATCATTCCATAAGAGATATGGTAGAGAGAAATATCATAAGGCTAGAGTACATTAGTACTGAAGAACAGAGTGCTGATATTTTCACTAAGCCACTGGCAAAGCTGAAGATAGAATACTTTAGAAACAAACTTGGCATGATCAAGGTGTGATGTATGGTTTAAACCCCTCTTATTTATAAGTTTTTTATTCATGAATAAATGTAAAAAAATGTGTATATTGCAATATTGTGTAAATGATCATTTGTGTGTGGGGTTAACATTTCAAGGTGACGATCTTGTAAATGGTTAACCAAAGTGTCAAGATAGACTACTTAATTGTGTGACCCGATTGTGCGGAGGATCTTGACTCTTGTTATTACAGGATGTGTAATAACGAAACCATATCATGATAGACTACTTCATTGTGTGTCCCGAATGTGCGGAGATCATGACATTCAAGTCTATTTTTATGACAAGACTACATTAACTTGTGCGTCCTGAATTAGCGGATGTCATGATAGACTTTTGATATTTAATACTCACTTGCTAAGAGGGAGTGTTAAGATATAGCTTCATTTGTATTATTATATATATATATATATATATATATATATATATATATATATATATATATATATATATATATATATATATATATATATATATATATATATATATATACACACACACACACACACACACACACACACACACACACACACACACACACACACACACACACACACACACACACACACACACACTATACATTGTTAATAATAAAGAGTTGTAATTTATATTGTTATTATCATATTATCATTATTATATTTATAATATAATAATGATAATATCATAATACAATATTATGATATTACATTAATATTGATCGAACTATGTTCGATATCTATCATAATTATTGGCATTGACTATTAAGTCGAATGAATGAATGAACGACACTAAACATGATTATTGAGACAGCCGACTACACTAATGTAAGTCGCTGCTTACATTAGTGCTAGCGACTGTTGTTAACAGTCGCTAGTACTAATGTAACCAATGACCATGGGACGTGCCCTTTCATTTACGAAGGGGACATAATGTTTGTTGTCCTCCAATCATCAGCATATATATGTATGCTGTGATCACAGGGATAATACAATCAATTACAGTGTTCATTGCTATTATCACCTGCGGTCCACAACATATAATATAATATATTCAGTATAAATATAAAAGCATCACAGTATATTTATATATCAGAAAAGTCATTTATCAATACATATAAAATAGTAAATTATATTCTCAAGATCTGATTTCCTAACAATATAGTGGTCTCCTCTATGTTTAATATTGGTTTTACTTCCTATTTCTATACTATCTATATAAAATTGTTATTGAAAAGTAAAGAGATAGATTGGTTTATGATGCAGAGGGCTCATAACTCATACAAAAACCCATACATTTGATAATTAGACAATGTATTAGGAAAAAAAACCTTAGTGGCTCTTCAAGACATTCCATGGCACCAAATGAAACTTCATCTTAGAAATATAACTTTTTTTTGTAATAAAACTCACCTAACCATTCACAAGTCACCATCAATGACAATAAAAACTTCTCTTGTTCATAAGGTTCAACTAACAACATCTTTACATTCTTGACTTGAATGACTTTAGATGTACCTTAATACAATAGTTTGCACTCTTGATAACTTCCAAAATTAGAGATCTTTCATTGTTAGATAGATAATACAAAAATCATGACAAGAAAAGGCGACCAACCTTCAACACCAATAGATTGATTCACAACTCATAAAACATGGGACACATCCCCAATCTAAAAGGCATTTCAACTACCCCTCAATATATTCTAAAATATAGTTGGAAATGGGACATCCATTGATTTGTGTCAATGGCTTAAAATGGGGTTGTCAACTTTTGATCTTTAGGCCAGTTAGCCCTCACCAATGGCTTCTAGGCTTCTAACTATTTACAAGCATTACAATTCCTGATTGTCTTTGTATTTACAAATACCCTCTTGGATCCTTGACAACATATGAGAAGATTGGCATGCATTTTTTTATGATAAATATTCCAAAAGATGACTGATAGGATTAATCTACACTAGTGTAGGCATTCTAAAGAAACAATATGTTTATCTTCTTACACTCCCTTCACTTGAATGGTTTGCAAAACATCTCCCAAGGTATCACTACAATTGTTATAACACAATCAACATTCCCAAGGTACTCACAAATCCCATTTGGATTCTAAAGTTTTACCCTTCTAATTAGGACAATCACATACATATTCCCTTCTATGATAGGTAGTGACAATAAGTGATTCCAATACTTCATTGTTTTACACTCTTCAAACATGAAGAGATGTTCCAAGGCATTTTAACAATGTCATCAATCAGTTTCCACCTTTAATGGATTAAGATTCAACACCCAAGTGCATGGAATTCTTCACAGTCCATGTCACACAT
Organism: Chamaecyparis obtusa; assembly: GCA_027943335.1. Taxonomy (NCBI): domain Eukaryota; kingdom Viridiplantae; phylum Streptophyta; class Pinopsida; order Cupressales; family Cupressaceae; genus Chamaecyparis; species Chamaecyparis obtusa. The sequence goes on along the minus strand of BSBK01000241.1, from coordinate 6,455 downwards.
AGTTAACAATACAAAATATAGACCCAGGGAAACATAGAAACACTAGAAAACCTCATCCTTCCAATTTGCAACTTTGCAGTATTAAACTTCACAAATAAATGTTTAATTTTGAGCAACAAGAACTAGAACTTTCCAACAACTAATTTAGGAGAAACATAATTTTAAGATCTCTTTGTTTACCCTATTGAGGTTTCAGAGTGTTAATGAAAAAAGCCACTATAACTTGCATAAATCACCATGAAAAAAAATGAGAAATGATGCAAATAAAAGCTTGTTAACTAAACTAACTCCCAAAGGTAAATACGTATTGAAATTACATTAGATATAAGTAGTTTTGGGGAAAATGTCATAACTTTTGTGTCCACCATTAGATCTTGATAAAAATTGGAGGAACTATTTTTATTTAGATGTTCTTTTATCTCACCAAAGCCATTGCCTTAATTATATTTTTTGTGAAGGTTATTAATGATTGTTCTCATGTGGCCGATTTATTTCCTAGTATGTTGATATGGTAAAGGGTTACAAAATCAATCTGTTGCATTGAAGTGAATCCTTACTTTGCATCAGTTTATGCACCTTAACTTCCACTTCTCCATCGATGTCAATATTAGGGATATTCCAAACCTCCTTAATTTTCACAGTTTCTTTAGAGTTCTCCAAAGCAATCATATACTCATGAAATAGTATTATTGAAAGGCTTGAAGATAAATTTAAAAACTTATCAAAGACCATTTGAGAAATCACCCTATCCCTTTCCTTTGCCCAATTCATTCCTTTCTAAATTTATGTAGATACTTGGTAGCTAGGAATCCAATGCCAAATAGTAGTTGAAGGAAAATATAAACACATTGATACCAAGTGAGCATTTCCTTTACATTTTAAAGAAAATATTAATTTTCCTCCAATCAATCAAATACACTTCTTTATTGAACTAGAATATGTGACTTATTTTAAAGTCAGATTCATGGTCACACCCTTAATTTTGGCAGAGATAACATAAATACATCTTAAGGAATTCTTGCCTATCTCATCGACCACCCCACCATTACTACTATATTTTGATAGAATTCCATGTTTTTTTTTTTGATCGGTAACATTCAGCATATATATTGAAAAAAAAAGGAATACATCAAAAGGCCAGTTTTCCAGATGACTGCCGTATTACAAACCCACAAACTTACCCACCCGACAACAAGACAAACACAATAGTGCCAAGGGACAAAGGGATATAAACATCCCAAAGAAAAGAGCAAACAAAAATGGGGGGAGTATTAAAACCTTATACTCAAAAAGATGCACCAAAACATCAACCCCCTGATACAGCACAACAAAGAGTCACAAAAACCATGGAAACTCCCGCCCAATCTCCTGCAACTGAGGACCGGGGTCGACCAGCAGCCCGTGTTTTCTTCTCCCCGAGGAGTGATGAAACCACCCATATGTCTGCACTTGCCTGAGCCCCCATCGCAGCGCCTCCGCCTCTACTCAGTTGAAGCCTCAACGGCTCGCCGGGTGGTCGCGCACTTTTGATGGGTGTCGTCCAGGTTCGACCGCCTTCTTAACAAAAAGGCGAGGCGATGTCCAGGTTCGACCGCCTTCTCCAGTAATCATCCCGGGATTCCGGGCCAAAGAAATCCATGATTGAGCTCATGAAGGCCTGGCCTTCAAAAAGAAAAATTGTAATTATAGATTATATTGTTTATTGCAACACAGTGTCTTCAATGGAGAAAAAATAATAGGATTAGTTAGGTCACCATTTTTTCTTGTTCATACTAGAGTGGTTTGAGTGTCATGACTTGTTCCTTGACATGTAGTCTTGTTCTTCTACTCTTCCAAAAACAAGAAATTTGTAGGGAAGAAAATCAAATTGATGTTCATTCTTGAAATTTTTTTTCGGACATTATTCAATTTAACTTCTTGTTTATTTTGGACCTCTAAAACACTCAATTATGGCATTCTCCACTAGCATCACAACCATCAAAACCACTTTTGTTGACAATTCTTCTTTGACTAAGGCTTTTTCAACTTATTTTTTTGTTATGCACGCTCTCCAAATCTTTGTGCATAGAAAAGCTATGAATTTTAGTTTTGAGCTTTATATATAAACAAACACAAGACTATCCTTTTTTTGTGTGTTGTTATTGCTATACACATTTCTGACGTGTTAACACAATATGATTTCTACTCTAAAGAAGACTCGAACAAATTTGTTCTATCAATAATATGCAAGCTGTTATTAATTACCTTTTTTAGAGGTTGGATATATGATTTTAGAGGAATTCAAATGAATTGAACTGTAGTTATATATCTTATCTATAATTTAATAATTTTAAATTTGAATTATACAAGATTAATATTCAAGAACTTAAATTAATTTATTATATTATTTTTAAATTATTTTAGATTTATCTTCTTTATTATATTCTTAACTATCTATGTATAAATCTACTAGTTGTGTTTATAAATTATTATTTTTAAATTCTTTTAGATTTATCTTTTTCATTATATTCTTAACTATCTATGTATAAATCTACTAATTGTATTTATAAATTATTATTTATAAATTCTTTTAGATTTATCTTCTTTATTATATTCTTAACTATCTATGTATAAATCTACTAGTTGTGTCTATTTATAACATTATAACAATTGTTAAATATTTCATTTACATTGATTTATTAAAGGAAAATACAAGCTTCAACTTGAATAGGCTTTTGAGGATAAAACTTTATAATGTACTCCTTTAAAAAAAAATAATAATAATTTTAATTAAAAATAAATAATATTATTCTTCAATATATTAATGTGATGATGGGATACTTGACTTTTCTAGAGGATATTTTAACTACATGACAAGTGTTTTATTAAACCTTCCCAACCGTACGAAAAGTCGCTTTCACTGAAAAATAAGCCACTTGCTTTCAATTCAAAAAAAATCTGCCTTCCTCGCAATTACCTCCACATATTGAAGTTTGAATCGTTGGAGAATAGTCTGATTGAATGGTTGAGAAGTCGCTTCACAACTTCACCGTGCGTTTGGAGTTGGAGTCAAGAGTTGAAGTCGCTTATAAGTCTTTAATTGCGTAATGACTCCGTTAAAATATGGTTGGAGTCATGCACACGGTGTTTTTTGACCAGGTCAACCTTGGTTAAGCTACCAGCGTTCCATGTGCACCTGCCAAGAAAGTCTCTTTCATTCAACAGGGCGGATAAAATGTGTGACATGAAAAGATTACAAACTATAGTTAAACCTGGGCTATATTGCAGCGTACAATGGTTAAATTTTGGAACAATTAATTGCTGGTCTGTTGTCTCTTGCAGTTTTTACTGCAAATACTTCGCAATCAGCATTATTCCTCAAATAAAAAAATGTGGATGAACGGAATCCTCTTCCTCTTTTTCTTTCTTAATAAAGAAGACTTTAACAATGTTTATTTGGTTGTCTGATGCAGCGTACATTGACAAAACAAAAGCCGACGACAAGGAATCTTCTTGTCCACGGCAATAGAAAGTACGCATTAATTGTTGTGGTTTCTCGGCGGACACATCGTCCTACGGCTATTAACTATGGTTTCTGCCATCCCTTCACTTTATTTCTGTCCCCTCACACCATCAATTTCTCTTATGTAAATTTTCCTGCGCAGGCATGAGCTTTACAATTTTTTACAAACATTATAGTTGCAAATTAATTTTTTTTATTGATTTTAACAAAAGGGTTTATAATCTTTCAAAGAAATGTTTTTAATAGTGAAAGAAAAAAATATATGATTAGAAATTATTAAATAAGCATAATATCTTTAATGCAAATTAAATTATATAATTATTTTTTGGACTATATTTTACATTAAAGTATAAATTAAGAAGTATTTAATATTTAGTATATTTTTATATACGATAAATTAAATTAATACATAATTCTAATATATAATTATTATTGCTTTATTATTATATAATATATATGATTATATATTATATTTATATTTATTATTATATATCTTAATATATTATGTATATAAAGAGATACGTATAAAAAGATGGATAGAGTAGGACACAAAGACACAAGAGATACAAAACGAAAGAGAGATTGAAGTATAAGAAACAAACTTTTGATTAGTTATTTTAAACTAAAATTTACCTATTTGTCAATGGGTCCTTCGTCTACTGGTAAAGTTGTTTGGGCAGATTTTGGAGGAATGGATACCCTCAGTCCCTTGGCTCTTAGCCGAAGAGGTTCTTTGAACCTCTAAAAAAATTTATTTTACGTATTTTAAATAACATTTATTTTATCAAAAAAATTAATTTTCAAGAATAATAGATTAGATCATAAAAAAATATTACATAAAAAATCACTTCAATTTTTATTTTGTGATTTTTTATTTTATCAATTTTAATATTTTTGTAAGAAATTTACATCATAAATTATTAATCGCTGGTATTTTTATTAATATTTCACTCGCTAGATAATTATATATAAATTTTATTACAACAATAAATATAGACAGAGAGATGGAGCATGCAAGAGAGAAAGATAAAAGATGTAAAGGGAAAGAGACATAGAAAAAATAACTAACTTTTGATTAACAACATCAAATTTCCACAATCCATTATGATGCAATTAGTTTCTGGATTCGATTGTGTGAGTTTTTTTAGCATCAACGTTTCGGATCGCACTCCATGATCCATCATCAGGAATAGAGAGAGAAGAATGAAAAATAAAATGTGCAGACTTAGCCTCTCACAAGAGATATAAGGAGAGTTGGGGAAGGGGCAACACCCAAACCAAAAAGGAGAATAAAGATAAAAAAGATTTTAAAAAAAAAAATTTTAAAAAAAATGAAAAGCCATAAAAAGGAGGAACCAAAAAGACAAGAAATTTAGACTATATTTTACATTAAATTATAAATCTAAGAAGTATTTAATATTTAGTATATTTTTATATAAGATAAATTAAATTGGCGAACTGCGAACTGCGAAGCGAACTGCGAATTTTGCATGTGTGATGACTGAAGGGGCTGTTGGATTATAGCTAGGCTTCGGTGACAAACGTGGCTTCCAATTCCAGTAAGGAGGTCGACGGCGGTGGACAACTGGCTATCCCCACGCGTACGACCTCCCCAGGTGCTTCCTTAACATGCCCTAGCTTTAATTCCTTTATCTTTTCAGCTACTAACCCATCTGGCTCTGAGACTCCTCCCGTACCCCCTCTGTCTGTTGCATTTAATTCATCTAATGCCAATGTTAATGGCAAATCCGCTCCTATTTTTAATGTCCCTCCCAAGAACAAAACGTTCTCGGAAGCGGTGGCTTCTGCAAACTGTGTGGATGCCAAGGCTCAATTCGTGGTGGCTGATTCCAATGAGGTCGCTTCACCTGGTAAGTCACCCTCGGCTCCTCTGATGCCCTTCTCCTTAGCTCCTAATTCGGAATGATCGCTGAAATTGTTAAGGAAAAATGTAGACTGAAGGATACTGCTATCTTCTTTGCCGCGGTTGAAATAGATAAATGCCCTCCTCGTAAATTTCTAGATGATTGGTTTCAAAATTATTGGAACAGTAAATTAGGGTATCATATTTCTTTCTGTCGTCAAATCCAGAAAGGGTTATTTGTGTTATTTTTCACTAACCATGAATCTCAAATGGAAGTTTTGAAAAAATAGTACTGGACAGTTGGGTCAACCTCCTTCCGCGCCTTGGCCTGGTCTCCCAAAGCCGTCCATGAGGAAGTGTTGGCCCTTTCTGCTCCAAGGTGGATTTTAGTTAAAAATGTTCCCCCATTCCTGTGGAAGTTTTTACCTCAATTAATGGAACCATTGGGAAAGACCATCCGAATGGATGAAACTAATAGGCTTGTTCCGCATATGGATGCCCGTGTTCTTATCTCCCTTCTCCCTAGGAAAGAAATTCCTGCAAATTTATCTGTGCAGATTATGGAAGATACCTTTGTGTGCCTTGTTGAGATCCTTGGTGGCTTAAATGCTTACTTTCTTTGCCACAAAGAAGGCCATCTTAGAAAGGATTGCCCGATTGTTAGAAAAGTCTCCATTAAAGACACCATCCCGGGAAAACCCTAATCCGCCCCCAAGTGCTCTCCCTACTGTCACTCCTAAGGCATCTTCTGCTGAACGTCCCCTCTCCTCTCAATCTTTGAAATTCATGTCAACTAATGATGGTTCTATCCCACCCGTTCCTCCCTTTGCTTTACAACCTTCCCCACTGTTGGTTTTTAGTAATGATGATGGATTTACTGTGGTTCGTAACAGGAAAAAATGGAAAGGGAGCAATGCTAGCAGCTCTCAGAAAAGGCATTTTGATAGAAACCCTCATGTCTGCTCCCCTTCTATTAGCTCCCCAATTATTGAAATGATCAATTGTCCCACCCCTGATTTAGAATCTAATAAAAATGTTTCGAGTCCTCGAAAGCTTCCTCCTAAAGTCTTCAATGAAATCAGTGATGAA